>CM073465.1:8242500-8817500 GCA_037074535.1 Gleditsia sinensis
ATACTAGTGACATGTGCCAGATGAATTTTTTCACTGCTAAATAAACTTTGAGATTATCACCTTAACAATTAAAAAAATTAGAATGAGAGTTTTAAGATAGATCTAATAGTGAGTAAGATCAACCCACTAAGTAATATTTAAGCCATCATTAGATATTTTATTTTAAGAAAGTAGTTGGAGTAATTTTAGTCAGCTTTGAATTTTGAGGAGGCTTTGAATTTTTCAAAATATAAGATAGACATTTTTTTGGGGGTATTATGGTTAAGAGTATTCTATGGTTTTCTCTAGGCTAAATCTCTTATTTAGGTTATTTTAAGGGTGCCGCTCCTTGCATTGGATATATTTAAAATTATATCATCAAAATATTTTTTAAAGAAATAAAAAAGAATACACTTGATCATGAGTTGAATAATCCTCTTGGTTCAAATAGGCCTACCCCAAAAATATAATTTGTCTAAAATTTAAAGTTAAAACTAAATTAACCTAACAAAAGTTAAAATTTCAAGTTGGGATCAATCTATCTATATTAAAAAGATGTATTATATAAACATAAAAATATCATATAATATCAACATATTATATGTCTAAAAAAGTGTATCATTTTAAAAAATATTTTCACTTTAAATTAACCATTTAAAATTAGAATTCAACTATCAAGTTGGGCCTCAATATATTTAGTGGGACTAATTCAATGTCAAAATTTGAAAAATAAAATGGGTTCATTTTTCCAATTCGGCATATTCAAGTCAAAAGAGCTACCATGTTCATCAGCATTTCTACAGGACTGCAAAAAGTTCAATTGGAGAGAGATAGAAATAAAGAGCTACATTGACGTAGATCACAAACAAGTAGGCTCCACTATTTTTATTTGCATCTCTTTAATAAATTTTGGTTTAATATTACGTCGGATCTATTTTAAAATTAAGATGATACTAAATTTATTCCATCTACTTTCAAAAAGCAAATACTCCAAATAAATATTTACCTCAATTCTAGCGCCATTCTTTAGCAAAATTGGAGCAACAAAGGAACGATCCACAGTACTAGCAGCAACAGTGATGACCCATGGAGCTGGGTTGGACAAAGTTTGAGGAAAAGGGCCAGAGTTACCCGCACTACAAACCACCACGATGTTCTTCTTGGTGGCCTGCAATGCTCCTCTTGCGATAACGTCATCTCTATAAGGGATAGGATTTTGGTATCCAATGGAGATGCTCAAAACGTCGACGCCATCTTCAATGGCGTCATCTATGGCTTTCAGCATGTCTGTCTCCATGCACACGTTTCCAAGGTCCTTTGACTGGCCTTTAATTGGCCAACATGCTTTGTATATGGCAAGGCGAGCTAAGGGGGCTCCTCCTGAGGCTGTGCCATTGGCGAACCCTCCAATTGCCGAAGCACCTGGTACTGCTCGGCCTGCCACTATGGAAGCTGTGTGAGTTCCGTGGCCATCTTTGTCACGAGGTGATTTGTAGTCTTCTTGTTCGTTTAGAGGGCCGAAGGAAGCTTGATATCCCTGGAGGTAGTAACGAGCTCCAATAATCTTCCTACAAAGAATACAAGAACTTCAAGCTATGAATAAAAAGAGAGGGGGAAGTGGGTTAATTTGTAAAAGCTAATCTTGATTTTCAAGTCTAGTTGCAGGATCAATGTTTCTTCTTCCTTTTATTTGATATAATTGTTGGTTTTGCATGCAGAAGCTATCGGTTGTCTACTTTTTTCTAGCATGCTTGGGATACAAAGATACAAATCACAGAGAGCCAATAATACATTCAGAAGTTACATTTCTTTTTGTTTAATCTTCTTTTTTTTTGGGAGAAATTGCATTTATCCACCCTCATCTATATCCCTAATTGCAATATTTTTTCTAATATAAAAATATTATTATGTCTTCTCAATTTATATGTTCTATTGCAATAATAACAATAAAAATCCAAATCTTCACCTCTTGATTTTTAAAACAAAGCTTATATAGCTACACTCTTAGTCTTCTATTTTAACAAATGATCTAATTTGATCTCCTTATTTTAAAATGTACTAATTTGATTTCTCAATTTTTTTGACATGTTACAATCAAGTCCTTAAATAAAAACTCATTCCATTATATTTATAAACATTTTTTTAATGATATGACTATTAAAGATCTAACATAAACTACTTAAATGTCACATTTATTGTCAATAGAAAATGGCATTAGAGGCAGCTCACGTGAATTTTTAACAGTCACATAATTAAAAATTGTTTTTATATAGACATATTGTTTACAGAAGAGCTTCATTGTAACATCACATAAAACATGAGATGAAAATAGAGAGATCAAATTGAATCGTTTATTAAAACAGAAAGATCAAAAGTATGATTATACCTAAAATTAATACATAAATGAATAATTTTGTTTCAAAAGTTTAAACCCTTAAAAAACCCAAATAATTTTACCAGTAATTTTAAGCAAGATGGAATCTAAGAATACCCTATAATCCTATATCAATTTTTTACTCCTTTCATCTCTGCTATCTAGCCATATAGAGCAACATCCTTATAGTGGAATACAGGAAACTATAAAGCTAATGATATGACATGCTATAGGCACATATATTCAAACCGCTAATTAACCTAACCGTGACTTATCAGAGAGAGCTTTCTGTTTTATCAGCCACACATTCCAATAGAGATAAAGAACTTGTCCTCTAGTTTATAATTTTGCACTCTCTCTCTCTCTCTCGTGCATGTGTTGGGTGTTTAGGCCTGCATTCATCAGAGATTCACTCTTTCACATGCTTAAACACTATGAAGTTCACAGAATCACAGTATGGTATGGAGTCCCTCAATAATTGGACGTTGGTTTTCCATCTATATTTTCAGTTTCCTCCAATCATCTATATTTTTAAACCAAAAATTTATAGCCGGCTTTGTTTAATCATGCATAGATATATAAATGCGTCTTATGTAGCTTCTATTAAAAAAATAAAAGAAAGTGTATTTTTTTTATTTTAATCTTTGCCTTCAATTAATTGTCAATTTTTTTCTTCTAATTTATTAATTTTTGTAATTAATCCTCTAATTTATCTGTTATATTGCATTTACCCCCCTACTGTCTAGATATCAACCTATATGGTCGCTATATGGAATTACCAACATATCTGTGTCATAAAATAGAAGACAAAACGGAAGATGAAATAAAGAAAAAGTTATTTTGATAATTTTACTTATAACTAAATTAATGCAATGAAATAAATAAATTAGGAAATTAATTAAAAAACCTAATAATAAAGAAAGATTATAATTAGACGTAAAAATCACAACAACAAAAATTCCCTGATATATTTTCATTATATATTCACTTAATTTATCTATTCTAATAAACCAAATCAACCTGAATTTTTTTAAATCCATCTAAACAAAGGGACGGAATCACATGGCACAGAAAAAAGATAGTAGTGAGAATAAAATATTGGATCAAGACATAGGGTTCAGTAAAAAAAGGATAAGGACAGTGGAATACGGTTAGAAGTTCACAAGATGAGAAATAAAAGAAGCCAAAACAATTAAGTCAGAAAGACAAGAAAGAAATCATTTAGACAAATGAGCCATAGACACTCTTAGAACTTAACCCCACATACCTCTTAAAAGCTGGCATTGAAAATGCCTTCTTTGACCTTATCATTTTGTCCAATATTTCCTCCCTAAAAGAGGGGAGAGAGATAGAAAGAAAATAGAACAGTCCAATAGCAAGAAATCAACTTGTAATTTGATGTCAGCCGTGGCTGTCTGTGGGTCTTATAACCCTTTAATTTGCATTTCCTTTCTTATGAACTCTTCTATTATGCTCATTGTTCTCAATTCAAAGTAATTTCTTATGGTTTAACATTTATGTTCATCTATTCTAATAAAAAAGTTAAAGGTTTAAACATACTTTTAGTATATCTTTTTTGTAAATGTTTTAATATATATGATCCCTTTAAAAGTTGTAATTTATTTATTAATATAGCTAGTTTTAGTATTGTTTTAATAGAAAATATTGACATGGATATTAAACTATCAACATTGTCTATTTTCTTTTTTAAGTGGACTTCTTGGAAGATACCCCAATAATTAAAATCGTGTTTTATTTATTTGAAGCTATTTTTTCACACCATTTCCTAAATTAAAGATACGTGATTTCACATAAAAAAAGGCAATGATAGTATTGTCACATTGGTAGTTTATATTTACATCAATAATTTTTTATAAAAACAATGACAAAACTATGAATGAAAGGTTTAATTGTAACTTTATATAAATAGAAAGGTAACATTACTTCGTCATGATTGAGTTGATAGATCATATGGCATTAGTTTCAGTCATCACGGTTGAGATGAGTTATTTTTTATGTCTCACAATGACTATGGCAACAACAGCTCACAAGGAAAAAAAATTTAAAGTTCAAAATAAAGTTAGAACCTTGATTTGATCAAGTCTACTGAACCCTCTTTCTATTCCTCCTAAAAAAGAAGAATACCAGCTTCAATTCCTTAGCATTTAAGATACAGTGGATTATTCTTTATTCATCTTTCTGACCAAGTAAGTAGATTAAGTTCTTTAATTAACTAAATATATGCAAGACTATGACATCTGAAAATGAACCAGAAATAAGTTGGGAAAGATCTTGCTTTAGTAACATTTAAGTCACTAGTGTCCTATAAAAATATATATATGCAAAAAAGAAGAAACTCCTAATTTGTTGCTTGCTCAAAGAAAGAACCTCTATTCAAAGGTTCCAAAGTTCAGTGTAGGAAAACTTTGGTTTCAAAAAGCAATTGTCTTGTCATCATTATAAAGTTCCACAAGAAAAAGAAGGGAAGGGTCAGATTAGATAAAATATATTTAAATGAAGCTTTAATATTGCAATATTCTATTGAAAAAGATGCTAGACACTTTAAATTAAATCAAGTCAAAAAGGCTATTAGAAATAAAGAAGGAAGATGAGTTGGGCATTGTAATTAATTGAGAAAAATAAATTAAAAGAGGTGAATAAACAAGTAAGGGAATGGGTATAGTGTATTTTATGAGTTGGCTAAAAACATTAAATTTAATATCTGATTTAAACGGAGGGGTACTCATTATAATGGGACACATCACAATGATTTTTGGATTAGGGGAGAAACTGCGATTGAAGATATAGATCAGAGGAAATAAGTTTATTTTTTTTCTAAAATATTTAGAAGAAGCTTGAATTCAGATATCACATATGCAATGATCTATTCAAAAAGCTGCTAGAAATACCCAGCAAGAGATCCATGAAAATTGGTATATAGGCTGTTCTTGAAGCTTATATTTCTTAGATTGTTTTCTTAACAATGAAAAGAAATACAAAAAAACCAATGTAAGTTGAATAGTTTTGAATATATATGAAAGGAAAATTTCACCCTTAAAATTGTGGGTCCTGCTTAAGTTCATCATGAACATTTTTGCTCTAAGAATACCTAGAGCACTGATTCATTCTTGAGTTGTTGCTGTCAAAACAAAAAAAATTCAGTTCTGACATATATGACTCACACTTATCATTAAATTGTCCACAGAACCTCAGAATGAAGAACAGCCAAAGAATAAAATAAAATGTAATTATAAGAAGAAAAATTTTAAGTGAGAGAAAGAGAAGTAATATTGGTGTACCTATTACACTGAGAAGAACTGAAAGCAGTTCCCTTTTGGCAGATTCCTCTCCATCTTTGTGGAACAGGCCTCATCCCTTCATCACTGAAGCTCTTTGATTCTGGCCACACACCTGCAGGTATATAAGAACGCACTCATCTCTTGCATCTATTATGCAGATTATGCCATTTCTTTGCCCCATATATATACACAAAGTCACATGTGAAGCAGAAAATACATATATATAGATTTTGCTATGGAGAGATCAAGTACTTAGATTCTCTTGTACCAAAAAAAAAAAGAAATAGAGATATTTATGTCCAAAAATTTACCGTTATCGATCATTCCAACTATAACATCTTCTCCATATTTTGCTTTGGAAAGCAAGTCTCTTTTTTTCTGATTGGGTTGTGTCCAAGGATTTAATGGCTTCTGTAACCCCACAAACTTCCATGATCTTGTGGTATGCAAAGAGTACTTTCCTGGTTGGCTCTTATACACTGAGACCACCCCTTCCTTTTCTGTTCAAGTTTTAAATTTTCTATGTGTCAGAGACACAAGAGTATAATAAACAAACTAAAAAAGCAAAATTATTCGCGGTAATATTAATCTACCCTCATTACCATTTTAATCACCAAAAAAATAAAAAGTAAAACGATTATTGGAGAATTAATTATAGTGTACCTGATAGCTTATGGGCTTCTTCTCGGGTAAGAACTGCTGCAAAGCCATTGATGCTGTGTTTGTAACTGTAAAGAAGCGAAGCTTGGGCTTCCTGTTCAGTTTCTTTCACTGAAAGAAGATAGGAACGGTGGGTATTCTCTATATCGTGCAGTAATGCTCTATTTCCACCGTGGTCTTCGAATTCAACTATATAAATCTGCAATATAATTTCTGTACAATGAGAAGCCAACATAGAAACCCAGATACAAAGAAAATCTGAAAGAAACCCAGATATAAAGCAAAACTATGAAGAAGAAGAAGCTCAAGAAATGAAATACCTGGTTCTTTTTGGAGCATGAGGCTAATGGAAGAAGAAAGAGGAGAAGGAGAAGGAGGTGGAGAGAAGTAGCGCAAATACTATTCTTGATTGCCATTTGTGTAGAGGAAATTTACACAAACTCAATTTATTAACAGGATATTTATGGAGGTTAGCGAGCCTCTCTAGATAGAGTAGGGACATGGATGCATGCTATCTGATTCTTTTCTCGGATACGTCTTACTGTTGTTATAATATTAATTCGGCCGGTGATTTGTAAAAAGGAATGGTGGGAATAAGGGTGTTCAAAACCAATTTTATCCAATTTTAATCAAATTGTTCCAAACGAATTCAACAAAAATCGGTTAAACTCAATCTTTTAATTGAATTAATTAGATTAATTTTTTCAAAAACTGATTTAATCAGTTCAGTTGTTGGATATTATATTTTGAAATTCAATTCTAATAGAATAGAACAATTACTTAATTCAAAATTTAAATATTTTATATTTTTATATTATAATTAATTTTTATTATTTAATTAGATGGCCTTGTGAATTTGGATTTATGTTGGTTTAGGAACCTATATGCCAACTTTTCATAATATTAGAGGTTCTACTTATTGTTATATTAATAACCAATTGATGGAGTTTTTTTATTTATTTTAATTATGAATTTCATTTTCTTGTTGGTTGTTAGATTTAATTTAAATTTTGATTGAAATACTCTTGATTTGAATTAGGAGTATTTTTTTTCGTAATATAATTTTTAAAATATTTAATTTCATAATAGAGATCGAACAAATGTAAATTGCTTAATTTTTAAAATATATTACATGATTTTTTTTTCAAAAACCAACAATGAAATCCAATTCAAATTGATTAAATTAATTAGTTGGGTTGGATTGGTTCGATTATATTTATTTTAATTGAATTAATCCGATAAAAATTTTGACAAACCGATTTAATCGATTTGGATGGATGTCCAAATAGAACCAATGAAAACCCCTAATTAAATAATTGTAATTTTTTTTGAGTTACGAGGGATTTGAGAGTAGCAAGTTGGGAAAGGAAAAGTTTGGGAATCCCTAAAATCAAGTGCACTTCAATCTTGAAGATGAAGATACTAGTGTCGTGTGAGCTGTATACTCATTGTAAAATAAAATTATAATTTAATTGTAATATTAAAGTCACAATTGGAAATTTTAAAACGTCAACTAAGTATTATATTTGAATTTTTATTTTAATATACAATATTTTTTTTTTTCAAAATTACTTCAATATTAATTATTTAAACAAATTAATCGTTTTAAACCATTTAATGGATGGATAATTTAGGTACAATTTAAAATTAATTATCAAACTAATAAATAATAAATTTATTGCCAATGAATGTTAGGGAAAGGAATAATAATTGTATTCAAAAGCGTAGCTCAATCTTAAAATACTAAAATTGGTGTTATATGTGAGTTAATAGCTTATTGACAAACTGATCTTATTGGTCGTTATATCAAGCAAGATAGTGCAAGATTTAATTGATCTTTCTTAAGTTGGATTGAAAAAAAAAAGACTTACAAATTATTATTATTATTATTATTATTGGATAATAAAGAGTTAAATATTATTTGTTTTGATTTGCAACCAAAAACCTGATGAAAAAAATAGTATTATTTGTTTTGATTAGTAGCATTCTAATTTTGTTAATACATAATAGTCCTTACTTTATGGGGTGGAATTAGTTAGAACAAGACACTTCAATAGTTAACAACATATATTTTGAAATTTTCTTCTCTAGTTCAATGACTTGCTTAAGAAAATATCTCTTTGAATCACCAGCAGCGCTAGAATGAAATTACACCAAGGAAATTAACTTAAGTTGAATATAATTTTCTATATATTACATATAAATAATTGAATTAAATTTTTTTGAATTTTCAGTCAATTGTTTACATGAAAATTTCATTATTTTTTGGTTTTCTTTCAAGAAAAAAATTTTAAAGAAATTTTTTTCATTATTCTACAATTTTTTGAAGACATTTTTTTTTATTAATCTACATTTTTTTTCATTTTTTAAGGAAAAATTTTCTGAAAATTAAATAAGGTAAGTGCATAAGTTAACGAAACAAGTATTTATAATTTCTCTCACTCGAAAGCTAGGATTTTACAAGATCATATGAGAAAGAATTGGAATTGCCCAAAGGGCAAGGGCTCTCATGATATTCAGATTTTCACTCTCTTAATGTATATATGTTGGATAGTACTAAGCTCAAAAATGAGTTCTTAAAGAATGTACAAGAATATTGTATGTATGCATGAAAACCTCCGACGAGAAAGACTTTGATCAAGTTAATTCTTGGTAGCCTTGATTGCTTCTCCATTGCTTCATGAAGCCTTTATATAGCTATTTGGATGCTTTTTACCATTGGAAATGCTCATTTAAGAGCAAATTGACTTGTAGTAGGGTTTTTAGTGAACTGAAAAGCGTTTTTAGTTAACTAAAAACTGAAACTTGCCTGATTTAGCTTCACTCCTGTTAGATTCTCTACTTGCAACATTTAATCACTTTCTAACTTGAAATCTTTTTATTGGAAGGTCCACAACTATAAGATTTAGTAGATTTACATTATTCACAAATTGAGTGTAGTGATAAGTGAACTATACTCTTAAAATGATTATACAAGTTTGATCTTTAGAGTCAGCACTTGTTAGTAGAGCTTTTTCATTGTTGTAAAATAAGTTTTATTTCAAAAAGATAACAGTAAATTTTGACTCATTCAATTGCTTTGATTGAATTTAAAAAGAATTTATTTGCTGAATATATGACCCATTCAATTGCTTTGATTAAATTTAAAAGGAATTTATTTGCTGAATTTATGACTCCTTCAATTGCTTTGATTGAATTTAAAAAGAATTTATTTGTTGAATTTATGACTCATTCAATTGCTTTGATTAAATTTAAAAAGAATTTATTTACTCATTAAAAATCTGCAATTTGCTTCTTCTACATTTTCTCTAAGACCCCATTACATGTCTATAAATAGCTTGCTTCTCTTTAGTTCAAGTATACAGAAAAATATACTTCTTCTTGGTCAAAGTCTCTTCTCTTTTACTAAGTTTATTTTCATAATTTATTTTCTGTTGTTTTTGTTCTGATTTTTTAAAGGCAGCATGCCTGTTGAATCCTGGGAGATACGCTGTGATTCGCAAAATATTCTTCAAAATAGTGTTTATCACGCCTCAGGCTTTCCTCTTCTTTTTCTATTTTCTAATTTTGTTGTAGGATTTACAACATTTATTGCAGCAGAATTTGTGAGGATTAATCTTATAGTGCTATTAACTTGTAAGAATAACTTGAAAAAACCAAAATATAGTAAAAAAGAATATTAAAACTTCCTCACGTTGCACTAAAAGGATGGAATGATGTGGGGTTGAATACAAGGTAGATACAATTTAGTTATTGAAATTGGCCTGGACACTGAATCAATAAAAGCTTAGATCACTAGATCATTGGTCAATTGCTAGGTCGCTAATTAAACTAGTTAAACTAATTATTTTATAATTAAAAATTAATATATTTTTAAAATTAAATTAAATATAATATATTTATAAAAAATGATATTAATGGAAATAATGTACTTCATTTTGATAAATAGTATGTAAATATAATTTTATATAAAAATTTATTATTGAATTTATGGAAAATAATAATATAAAAAAAAAATTTAAACTTAACTCAGTTGGATTGTCTCAAGTTACTAATTTGTTGGTTCCAAATTAATTTAGACTAATTTGGTTCAGTTATAAAAGCAGTATAATTGTAACAACTAGTGCGATGTGACTTGATGAGTGCATTGAATTGTAAAAGATAAGACTAGACTAGCTAGTAGATACGTTGCGTTTAGGCTTTATCAATGTGTGGCCTTATATGTCAAAATAATCTCTAACTCGATCATTCTATGACTACTTTTACCCTATATATCCATACAATTAGTGCTTCCCTCTCTTTGTTCATCAAAAGAAAGAAAGAAAGTTATACTATATTTATGCGATTTACCAAAAATTCCATATTGCTTATGATTTTCCTATTTAATAACCTGATCATGCATTGTTTTTCTTTCTTCTTCTTTTTTCTCAATTTTTTAAAAAGTATGAATTCAAAGTACAACAAAATTTTGTTTAAAATAAAATTGAATAAGTTAAGTAATATTTTAATATTTATACAAAATTTTCTTCTTTAATCGCTCATTTTCAGTTCTTTTCAATTTAATTTTTAACTTATTTTTTTAATTTGATCATTTGTTAATTCGAATCAGGTTTTTTAGTCAATTTACTAAAATAGTCTCTTTTCAATATATCAATTAAAAGATGTTGGCCAAAAAAAAGTGTACATATTTTATTTATTTATTTCAGTAATTTAGTTAAAAAGGTTATTTGAGTTAATATAAATATTAAATTGATGAAGAATTAATCCGTGAACGATTGAACTGAAATTATTAAAAAATGATAGATTAAATGAAAAAATTTATATCTTCTAAGAATAAAAAAAATTAATTGATTCAATAAAATTTAAAATCCAACCCTGAGTATAAGAGGCTGAGCTAGAGTATATGGCGGAAAACATCATCTTGGTAATCACTTGCCTGTTTAACCATGCTTCAAATTATTACTTCTTTTTAAAATATTTTCTTAAAAGAGTTTAAGAAACAAAATTTTGCAATAAAGAAGCAAACGAAATAGTATTTGATCAAATAGTTTTTTATTAATGTTTGACCAGTATTTTAAAAAGACATTTTTATTGTCAAATTATAAAAAGAATATGCTTAGAAATAATTTTACAATCAATAAGATTTGAATAAAAAATAGTTTTAAATATTAAAAATAATAAAATTTTATATTTTTATGTCATTAAAATTAAAATAAATCAAGATCACAATATACATATAAAATTTTTACTCAAAATAAATTTGTAAAGTTTTATTAAGATATATAATCAAAAATTTAATTGAAATTCTTTTTATCAATCAAAATAATAAAATTTCTAATAAAATATTTTAATTTAAAAAAAAAATTAAGGGACTTAGCAGTTAGTAATTTTTTATGCAATTAGGCATTGAAAAACATAAAAAGGATGGATAATTGTGTAATAAATTTTAAGTAAGGTTAGTTTTGTCCATAATAAAATTAGTTTTTTTTTTTTTGGTTTCTGCTTCTTCAGAGGAGAAGCTCCAAATTCCCGATATTCTATATTAACAAAAGCAAATTGTTAGCATTTAAAAAAAGTTTCAAATTTTTACCAAATAGGATGAAAATGTAAAAAAAAAAAAATACTTTTAAAGCAATAAATAATTTTTTTTTAAATTAGGCCATAGTTTTTTATAGTAAATTTGGCAATCTATATGAACAAATATTCCCTCCCCACCGAAGATGAAAAGTTAAATAGCCTTGAAAAATATAGGTTTCTTTCTATTCTTTTGGCCCATAACTAGACACGAGTTTAAATAAGAAAATTCTTATTGAGTAAGGAAGAGATGATTTTTGTCATTTATCCTCAAAATGGACCCCTAAGGAGGTCTGTGTTACTGTATATGCCCCTTTTTTTTATTGCAGGCAACTTGCAATGTGTGATCAATATGATTGAAGAATATTTAGTTGTCGCCATATGACCAATTTAGCAGGACATTACAGTGCCTCTCGTGATCTGATAATTTTAGCAGGTTTCCAAGTTCAAAACTAATATCCTCTCAACTACGGCACTGTGGATGGAAGATTTTATTATTATTTTATTTCAACATATATTCCTTTTAAAAAGGAAATTTGGGATTCACATCCTCTAAAGTCTTTAAAGAACTTTATAGAATAAATTTAAAAAAAATTACAGTTTATGAAATTTACATCTGGAGTAGTACATCTTATTTATTTATTTAATATTAATTTTGTCAAACTCCATCTTTATATCTTTGAAATTTATTTTGTAAAATTCTTTTAAGAACCTTATCTCTTAAGTTAATGGACATGCAAAAAGGTCCAATTATTTTCGTGATTCTCATTTTATGGACTGAGTGCACTTTAGTTTGGTTTGGTGTGGTTAGGTGGCGTAGTATAGGTCTTTGGCTCTAATAGATCTATGATGGGAGAACTTTTAGGGTTTATTATTTTAGGCTTCCTCTTTGCTTTTATTGATTTTTGAGAACTAGTACTCTAATTTGCCTTATATAATAGATTCATATATGTGTGAAAGTTGAAGAAAAGGATAAAGTTCAGTTCAATATATTCACTTGAACACTTATGGCATAAGTTTTAATGGTGAATGTAAGAGTATGCTTTTAATGTATTAATTTATTTGGTATTTTAAATTCATCTGAATCTATTGTGTAAGCTTTAGTTTATATCAATTTATTAATTAGTGTTTGTTATATATAATTAAGAGTATTTCACCCTGTTAAAAATATTTTTTATTATTTATAGAATAAAATTTATAAATAACATAATAGGCTGAACCTAAAAAAAAAAAACTTTTAACTGTGTGAAAGGGAAGCTTGTCTCTGGATGCTTCAAAATGTGACAAAAGATGTCACTTTCAGAATCTTGAGAGATGGAGTTTGGAGAGCCACAGCGACTGGTTTTGCTATGGGAAGTGGGGTATCTTTAGAGACGAGAACTATGGAGAGACAACCTCATGTATTTATAATATTGAATTGTAATATTTAATAAATTAATATTTATAAAATATATTATTTTTGTATTTTTTTTAGTTATAATACATAATTCTTTATTTTTATAGAAATTACAGGACTAAAATTTTCTTACTTATTTTATCTACCTACTTTTCTCTTTTATGGCCATGGTTTATATATATATATATATATATATATATATATATATATATATATATATATATATATATATATATATATGAATTGCATTTAGGGCTATTTATTTTTTAAATGTGAAATATTTAAATAGTTGGATATTTGTGATTTATCTATCCGAAAGAAAAAGTAGGCAAGTTCCAAGTGGATTTTTGGTTTTTTTGTTTTGTTTTTTGGACAGGCAGTGGATTTTTGGTTGTAATCAACAAAATGAATCCCATTTTACAAGTTTTGGCCTTTGGGCCACTGTTGTGGATACCGAAAGCTATTTGAAATTAAAAAATGAAGGCCCATCTTTTGAACTGAAGTGACCAACTTGACCCCAAAAAAATAAATAGTTGAAGTCAACGCCTGCACTATTTCAACGAAGAGACCAAAGAGTCATCGCAATAGTTTATATGGAGGCTTTGGCATGGAGATAGATTATGTAGGGTTTGAAATTTAGATATCCATTTATGGTACGCAAATTAACAAAATTATTTCTACCAATGTTGCATTTTTGGAATAAAACATTATCAAAATTTCAAATTTTCAACCGGGTGAGAATATTGTATTCCTATGACGTGACAACATTTTTACCAATTTGAAATGACTAAATTACGCGCCTTTGCTCGGTCACAACCATTACCACCACCACTACCAGTGGCAGATCTTCGTTAAGACCCGCGGGGGGGGGGGGGGGGGGGGGGGGGCGGTCGCCCCTTGTAAACAATTATAACTTAATACAAAAGTGGTATTATAAATTTTTTTTGAGTTAGTATTTAGTACACATGTGGTGAATAATTTTTTGTCTACTAGTGATGCTCCAATCATGACACATAATAAAATAAATTAAAAAAATACTATATACAAAATAAATTAATATAGTAAATTAATTTATTTGTTATATATGAGAATTACGTTTATTTGAATATGTGAATTCTATGCATAATTTGTTGATCCTGCATAGTGATTTGGGGTAACTAGCTTACGCTATAATTTTTATATTTTTTTTAAATGGTTAAAAATATCATTGTAATTATTTAATTACAACATATTATTATAGTAAATTAATTTAACAAAGTTGTCCCACAAGTTTTGACTCTTATTTACATTTGAGAATTACAAGCATATATATGAGTCTGAAAATTCTATACAATAATTTGGTAATTTAGTATAGTGGTTTAGGTAATTAGCTTTCACTAGAATTTTTATGTTTTCTTGAGTGGTTCAAAAGATCATTGTAATTATTTACAACATATTAATTTAATACAGAAATTAATTGAACGAAATTGTCCCACAAGTTCGACTCTTTTTTCATTTGGGAATTACGTGCATATGAGTATGTGAATCTTGTGCAATAAATTGATGATCCTGTATAGTGAGGTAATTATCATGCATTAGATTTTCTATTTTTAAACATATTATTGTAATTTCTTTTATCTCCTGAATATCTTTCGTGGCCATTCGTTTTTTTAACTAAGGGTGTTTTTGAAAATTTCTCTAAGATTCCCAGAATTATTGTGAGTAAACCAAATGCAAGAGTACAATCTTCCTAAGAATATAAATATTTCTGGGAATATTATGGGGTACTAAACAATTTTAATAACATTCTTAAAAGCCCTAGGAATCATGTCACGCCCCTAATTTTATGGCACATGAAACATGTATATCATGAATATATATTTTCTATAAACATGAATATTCCAATCCTTTATCAAGGAAACAGATACATATAGGTTTTCCATATAAATACCATATACAAATTAAGTACATATACATCAGAGTACAATAGAAGCATGGATCCTGTCTGTGGCGTTCAGAGCAACTTTAAAGTACAATTAAATTACATTTTTAAACACTGAGAGCCAAGAAACAATTTAGACTCACCACAGAAGTACGACACCTAGTCGATCAAGAAGCTGCAGGACCAAACTCTGGGTCTTTGTCTGAAAAATATGTCAACCACGTGTAGTGAGTTTTACAACTCAGTGAACAGATAATACCTCCTATGACCTCTTAGGTCAACATATGGATGTACGCATATAATAAAATTTATGTTATCAAAAATTACATTTCAGAAGTACATCCACATGGGACCCGCATTTTCAAATATTCTCTGTTCCAAAAATCATAATCAGGTCTTTCAAACCGTATGCGGTACTGTATAAACAATGCTCATATCAAGTTCAAAATCATATTCAATACTGCAAAATTATTAATCAAATTATGCAATGCATCAAAATATTTCTCATAAAATATTCGGAGGATCCCATATCAGAACCACCATACCCGAGTTTGACCCATTCCGTACTTTGGTGGTATAGGATTTGCCTAAATTCAGCATCCCGCTGAAGTTTGCCCTACTACCATTCAAGAGGACACGCGGAGGGACTCTGTATGGGTCTTTCTCAAGCACACAGCAAGGGATAGCAAGTAACATCTCATATAACTGGCATCTCGCCCATATATAAGAGGCATTCTGCTCTCCTTTACATATAATCTCCCATGTGTTGGCCCTCACACGAGGCTAGCACCACCTCCCCTGCTAGCTGAGGCAATCAAGGTGCGTACCAGGGCTAACATCACCTGCTGTTAGCAGACAGTGTTTCCAATAGGATTCCTCCATGAAACCATAATTTCATATGCACATATGCCATATAATCCAGTATAAAATTTTCAATATGATACAGACTTTCAGTCTCAATATATTCATCTATCAAAACTTCCCATTCAGGGGAATCAGGTATACATGCCCATATCCGAGGCAAATATATTACTGTATAAATCAATGTCACATGCATAACATATTTACTTTGTCATGTAATGCAAAATACATTTAAAAATCATATGTTCAATGTGTTTTGAAATTCGTTTCAAAAGTTATACTCTTCTTGAACTAAATATCATATTTCCATTATTTTAGACATTTCAAACCATTTTTCGAAACATATGAAAGTATAGATAACATGTAATCATACTCATTTATCAATGTAAAGTTCAAGAAGAGTAAAAACAAGCCATATGAAGAATTATCTACTCACAGTGTCAGGGCTCTAGATTGGATAGCCCTAAAATCCTCATTTCTGGTCCGAATTTGGTAAAATAAACTCCAAAATAGAGTCTGGAAGGTTCAAAAACCTTGAAATTGACTCCGAATTTGCTAAATTTTGCCTCTAGGAGCTCGGTCAACGAATGTCAACGCTAAGGGTACTGTTTACCTCCGGAAATTACTATTCACCGCCGAAAATTACTATTCACTGCCACTATTCATTGCTGGAAATCACTATTTACCGCCACAAAAAATTTACCAAATCATCAAGATGAATTTATATCCTAATGTTTATTTAACTTTTGAATCTATCTACGGAGTCAGATTTCTAATTTGAGACCTCTAAGTAAGAGTTTCAGAACTTACCTTTTACCGAGATTTTTTACTTCAGATCTACGACGATTCAACGGTTGATTTGAAAAATTAATCGGTCAGAACTGAAGTATTCTTCGTCCTGAATCCAGTAACATCTTTAGTTTTGAGATCGGAAGCCAATAGGCACTCCAGATCGAGAGATAAAGTTGGAAGTTACTATTTACTCACTATTCACACACTATTCCTTCCTTCTCGTTTTTCTTTAAATTGTCTGGTATCGTCCTCCCCCGGTTTTGTTTATCAATTGCTTCCTTCTTTTTTTTTTAAATATAATAATAATTATTAAATAATTAATAATAAAATTTTCTTTATATAAATTCATATAAATTCTGTTTTTCATCATAAAATATCCTAAAAATTTCTATTCTCATAAATTTTTAGTTAAACTCTTAAATCATACTTTTTCTTGATAAAAATCGTAATAAAACAAATTTTGAAATGAATATCTTTATTCATATTAAAAGAAAGAATATTTCTAAAAATACAACAAAAATTCATTAGAATCCAATATAATTATTTTAAGCAAAACAATAATTATTTTAATTAAAAGTCTACTTACTTTTAGCTAGACATAACCATTTTTGAACAAATAAAAATATATTTGCTTATAGTAAAATACTATCATTTAAAAATAAAAATTACGCGCCAAAATATAAATTCTCATATTTTCTTTGTACTTCTTTAACTCATGTAGTAAATATACCAATTTTCTACGGTTCTTATTCCCATTTTCGAAATTCCCGCTTTTATTCCAATTTTTCTTTAATTGAAATTTTCGTTAAATTTTACGGTTATTACATTCTTCCCCCCTTAAAGAAATTCAGTCCCCAAATTTCATCACCATAGTTGTAGATAAATACTAACCTCATTGTTCAAATACATGCGGATATCTAGCGCGTATATCCTACTCTCTTTCCCAAGTAACTTCCTCATAAGAGTGATTTTCCATGTCACTTTAACCATAGGAATTTCTCTTGTCCGTAACTTTTTCACTTACCGATCTACAATGCACATCGGTCTTTCCTCATAGGTTAAAACTTTCTGTAATTGAATCCGTGGACACTGTATAACATGTGTAAAATCCGATAAATTTTTCCGTAATATAGACACATAAAAAACTGGATGGACATTACCCAATTCAGGTGGTAAAGTCCAATGATAAGTTACCGAATCGATCCTATCAAGGATTTCAAATGGTTCTATATACCGAGGGTGTAACTTTCATTTCTTTCCAAATCTCATTACCTTTTTCATTGGTGAGTCCTTTAAGAATATGTGGTCATCGACTGATACTTTCTAGTGCTCAACATTCATGATCCTTATAAACTTTTGACCGGTATTGAGTTGCTTGTATTTCTTTTCTAATCAATTTCACTTTATACAAAGTACTCAACAAATTATGTATATACAAATAAGGAACTCTTAAACCATTATATATCTCATTCCTTTATATCCTTAAGCTCGCATGCATATATCTATAAGTCGATATTAAAAACCGTACACATAGAAGAACATATTCACATCTGTATTGGATAACTATCTTTTCTTATTCCAGACTTCTATCAAGTCATCTTTAATTCTCACTTGTCAACATCATCCCATGGATATCATCACCTTAATCTATCATCTATTTTTTTTATCCTAAAATCCATTAGTCAAATGTTAAACATACATAGCAATAAATCTACTAAACCTTTTATAATGTTTATGTACCATTGGTACATGTCTAACAATTCCAACTTACCTTATCACAGTAACTTTATACCCTCTTATTAATATCAATAAATTTATTATCAAAAAATTTCAATCCTTTCTTCTATCATATCTAAAACCACTTCATTCTAATTTATATCAATCCCATTTAATTCACTCAATCATTTCAAAAAGATTTTTCTCAACAATTACTCATACATGAATTCTCAACTTCAACATAATTCACATCCTAGATACTAAATTCGATTTAGCATAATATAAAATTTTAACACAAATATCTTAATCACTTTGCATTATTTCCGAACATAGTTATCAAAATATTCATCATATTTTCAAATGAAGAGTTCAAAGATTAATTTGAATCTTACTTTCCATATTTTATTCCTCAAGACCTTCAATACCACTAATTCACTTTATTACATTCCTCAAAGCACCATAAGACCATCATTTGTCTATTCCTTTCATCTAAAAATCGTTATATAGTTCGGTGTCCAAACTCACTATTTTAAGTTATAACTAGTTTAATATCCATCTTCCTCCAAGATTTTCTTCATTAATCACTTCTAACCAATTGAAATAACAAATTTTCTAATTTTGTCTTATCTATCCTCAAGTAACCCAATATGCTCACATCCTCCTCTTATAACACTTTTTCATCACTAGTCAATCTTTAAGCAATCCTAACATATCTTACTTCCACTATTCATATCATGTTTGCCACTTACCCATTTCAATTCATTTTTCACACATTCATATATTTTAATGACATACTATCCAAATATCAAACATCACTTAAGTCACAATCTCGACAGATGAAATAGTCATTTACTCACTCATCTATTAGAAAACTTATTGTATTTTATATAAAACTTTTGCCCAAAACTTCTTAAAAGGCTCTCTAAAAACAATCTGTAAACTATAGTTCTCGATCAGATATAATCGATATCAATACCTTATGAAGTCTTACTATCTTATTCAAAGACAAATTTGAATCTATCAATAATCACCCATATTAAGTCAAATCCCATTTTTATTCAGGTATCTCTATCTGATATTGTAATCTTGCAGGCCTTTGATGTTCTACTTTTACCTGCTGATAAGTTAATCATCGAGATACAAAATCAACTATATCTTTCTTCATACCGTCCCACCAATAAATTTCTTTTAGATCTTTATACATTTTAGTTACCTCAGGATGAATTGTATATATGGATCTATGGGCTTCCTCTAAAATTTCTTCCTTAAGTTCTTCTTTATTAAATACACACAATCACTTGCTCAATATCAGAATTCCTTCAGAGTCTACAATAAATATCACTGCCATTCTTGACCTCTTAAATTTTCTTACATAAATAGGCATCATCATCCTGTGCCTTTTTCACCTACTCAACTAAAGATAATTGAAACTATATGAATTGTACATGTATCACCATACAGATAATGCCTTCAAACTTTGAGAGTAAAACTACTGCTGTTATTTTCAAATCATAAATCTAACAATTTTTGCTTATGTGGCTTAAGCTGTCTAGATACATATGCAATGACTTGACTATATTGCATCAACACACACCTTAATCCAATTCTCGATGCATCACAATATATCGTATATCCTTCAGTGCTTAAAGAAATAGACAGTACTGGCACCGTAGTCTAACATTCCTTTAGTTTCTAAAAATTTCTTTCACATTCATCTTACTAGTCAAATTTTATTGCTTCTCTTGTCAACCTCGTCAAAGGAGAAACAATTTTTGAAAAATATTTAACAAATCTACAATAATATCTTGATAAACAAATAAAATTACGAATTTTTGTAATTGTGATAGGGTGTGGCCATTGCTGCACTGTTTCTACCTTTTTAAGATTATCTTGAATATCACCCTTGGTAATCACATACCCTAGGAAAATAACAGTACTAAGCAAAAATTCGCATTTTGCAAACTTAGCATATAACTGGTGTTCTCTTAGGGTTTACAAAGCTATCTTTAAATGTCCTCATGCTCCTCAGAATTCCTTGAATATACCAAGATATCATAATATAATAATAAATTGATTCAGGGATAGCTTAATTACTATACATTAAATCTATGAATGCAGCTGGGCATTTTTTTTTTATAAACCAAATGACATAACTGAAAACTCAGTATCCATGGCAATTTTTTTTAAGAAACGTTGAGCACTTAGTAGCTGGTCAAACAAATAATCTATATGAGGTGATGAGTATTTATTTCACACTGTCATCTTATTCAACTGTCTATAATTTACGCATAGTTACTGCGATCCATCTTTCTTTTCACAAATAGGTCTAGAGCACCTCAAGGAAAGGACTAAGGCATATAAATCTCTTGTCTAACAAGTCTTACAACTGATCTTTCTATTCTTTGAGTTCAGCCAGTGTCATTCTATATGGGGGTATAGACACTGGTTGGGTTCTAGGAAGTAAATCAATATCACATTCTATTTCTCGTTCTAGGGTAATCTAGACAATTCTTCTAGAAACACATCAAAAATTCTTTAATCATTAGAACTTGATCTATATTAGTATACTTTGTGTCAACATATCTCACCACTGCCAAATATCCTTAGCACCATTTTTGTAATAACTTATGGGCTGCTAAAGCTGAAATTAAATTATTAGGTACATGCTTCCATTGATTGTTCATTACTTGCAACTACTTTACTAACCTTTTATGCTATTGATGACATCGTCATACTATATCAGTTAGAACACACTTCAAAACACTTAAACAAGATTAACCCATTTTGACTTTATTCTTTAACATGCTTATGATATGTCTAAACAATCAACCATGAAAATCTTACATCTATCCAAGAGTCCTTCACATGAATTACCCATCTTGCATACCTCAAATTTTAAATTTTCATGGGCAAACCTTCCTTTCTCATAATGCTTGTACATAATATTATTGAAAACTAAACTATCTTCAAATTCTTTATATCAACAAAATCTATCATTGAGAACATTTTCTTCATAGTTTCCCTACTCTCAAATTCAATCCACTCCACAGCTTACCAAATCGATCTATATACATAGGTTCTAACTCATCTATCCAAAAAGTGATTTACATCTATTTTCAAAATACTCACTTTATTACAAACTGTTATCTTGGGTTAACAATCTCGGTCACATCATAACCCACTATCAATATTGTATTATTCATTTGTCGTATTATTTCACATGCAAATCAAACAATCAATTCAAAGCTCCTTAACATCTGAACACACCATTACCATTGTGTTTGGATGATATCTTCTTATTTTTAACTAATTCTTTTTCTTTATACCCAAGAGGTTTCTTTTTATAATTATTCATCAGCACGAGTTCAAAAATAGAACTGGTAGTCCACACTCAAGAAGCACTGTCTAGAATATACGAATCGATGTTTAAACATCGCATATCTAAGGAAAAGAGTCAGAAGGAAAAAGATGATGACAACCTATAGAATTCCACAACAGCACCGTGAGTATAAATATGTCCGCGGTTACATACCCATACTCAAAGTCCTACTACAGAATTCTTTGCTCTGATAGCCATAGGGAAACCTAATGCTCTGATACCAACTTGTCACGCCCCTAATTTTATGGCACATGAAACACGTATATCATGAACATATATTTTCTATAAATATGAATATTCCAATCCTTTATCAAGGAAACAGATACATATAGGTTTTTCATATAAATACCATATACAAATCAAGTACATATACATAAGAGTACAGCAGAAGCAGGGATCCTGCCTGTGGCGTTCAGAGAAACTCTAGAGTACAATTAAATTACATTTTTAAACACTGAGGCCAAGAAACAATTTAGGCTCACCACAGAAGTACGACACCTAACCAATCAAGAAGCTGCAGGACCAAACTCTGGGTCTTTATCTGAAAAATATGTCAACCACGTGTAGTGAGTTTTACAACTCAGTGAGCAGATAATACCTCCTATGACCTCTTAGGTCAACATATGGATGTACTCATATAATAAAATTTATGTTATCAAAAATTACATTTCAGAAGTACATCCACATGGGACCCGCATTTTCAAATATTCTCTGTTCCAAAAATCATAATCAGGTCTTTCAAACCGTATGCGGTACTGTATAAACAATGCTCATATCAAGTTCAAAATCATATTTAATACTGTAAAATTATTAATCAAATTATGCCATGCATCAAAATATTTCTCATAAAATATTCGAAGGATCCCATATCAGAACCACCATACCAGAGTTTGACCCCTTCCGTACTTTGGTGGTATAGGATTTGCCTAAACTCAGTATCCCGCTGAGGTTTGCCCTACTACCATTCAAGAGGACACACGAAGGGACTCTGTATGGGTCTTTCCTAAGCACACAACAAGGGATAGCAAATAACATCTCATATAACTGGCATCTCGCCATCATATAACTGGAATCTCGCCCATATATAGGAGGCATTCCACTCTCCTTCACATATAATCTCTCGTGTGTTGGCCATCACACGAGGCTAGCACCACCTCCTCTGCTAGCTAAGGCAATCAAGGTGCACACCAGGGCTAACATCACCTTCTGTTAGCAGACAGTGTTTCTAATAGGATTCCTCCATGAAACCATAATTTCAAATGCACATATGCCATATAATTCAGTGTAAAATTCTCAATATGATACAGACTTTCAGTCTCAATATATTCATCTATCAAAACTTCTCATTCAGGGAAATCATGTATACATGCCCATATCCGAGGCAAACATATCACTGTATAAATCAATGTCACATGCATAACATATTTACTTTGCCATGTAATGCGAAATACATTTAAAAATCATATGTTCAATGTGTTTCGAAATTCGTTTCAAAAGTCATACTCTTCTTGAACTAAATATCATATTTCCATTATTTCAGACATTCCAAACCATTTCAGAAACATATGAAAGTATAGATAACATGTAATCATACTCATTTATCAATGTAAAGTTCAAGAAGAGTAAAAACAAGCCATAGAAAGAATTATCTACTCACAGTGTCAGGGCTCCAGATTGGACAGCCCTAAAATCCTCGTTTCTGGTCCGAATTCGGTAAAATAAACTCTAAAATGGAGTTCGGAAGGTCCAAAAACCTTGAAATTGACTCCGAATTTGCTAAATTTGGCCTCTAGGAGCTCGGTCAACGCTAAAGGTACTGTTCACCGTCGGAAAATACTATTCACTCCTGGAAATTACTATTTACTGCTACTATTCACTGCTGGAAATCACTATTCACCGGCATAGAAAATTTACCAAATCACCAAAATGAATTCATATCCTAATGTTTATCTAACTTCTGAATCTGTCTACGGAGTCAGATTTTTAATTTGAGATCTCTAAGTAAGTTTCATAACTTACCTTTTACCGAAATTTTTTACTTCAGATCTACGATGAGTTAACGGTTGATTTAAAAAATTGATCGGTTAGAATTGAAGTATTCTTCATCCTGAATCCATAAAACCTTCAATTTTGAGATCGGAAGCCAATAGGCACTCCATATCAAAAGATAAAGTTGGAAATTACTATTTACTCACTATTCACACACTATTCCTTCCTTCTCGTTTTTCTTCGAATTGTCTGGTATTGTCCTCCCCCGGTTTTGTTTATCAATTGCTTCCTTTTTTTTTTAAATATAATAATAATTATTAAATAATTAATAATAGAATTTTTTTTATATAAATTCATATAAATTCTGTTTTTCATCATAAAATATCTCAAAAATTTTTAAAAATTTCTATTCTCATAAATCTTTAGTTAAACTCTTAAATCATACTTTTTCTTAATAAAAATCGTAATAAAACAAATTTCAAAATGAATATCTTTATTCATATTAAAAGAAAGAATATTTCTAAAAATACAACAAAAATTCATTAGAAGCCAATATAATTATTTTAAGCAAAACAATAATTATTTTAATTAAAATTCTACTTACTTTTAGCTAGACATAACCATTTTTGAACAAATAAAAATATATTTGCTTATAGTAAAATACTATCATTTTAAAAATAAAAATTACGCGCCAAAATATAAATTCTCATATTTTCTTTGTACTTCTTTAACCCATGTAGTAAATATACCAATTTTCTATGGTTCTTATTCCCATTTTCGAAATTACCGCTTTTATTCTAAATTTTCTTTAATTGAAATTTTCGTTAAATTTTACGGTTATTACAAATCACATTTGAAATATTGTAATTCCTGATGCAAAAAGTCAGTGGTATAGCTTTTGTACTTAAGAAAAAGTCTAGCTAGCTATCTCCTTCTGCTTATATAGAATATGTTTGGCAAGTCAAATAAGCTAACTTATAGCGTATTTGACTAGCTTATAAGCTTGTTTGACCAAATTGAAGGTGTTTGGTAAACAAGCTTATTTGAGTAGCTTATAACGTATTTTCATACACTATTTTAAGTAGCGTATAGTTTTTAACTGATAGCTTTTATAATTTTATTCTTTTTTTATTTTTATTATTTTATTCAAATTTCAACACTATCCTACTCACAATATGTCACTGTTTTTGCTATGTTCAAACAACATTCAAATTACATACCCTATGATGAACTTCCATATATTATTGATAGTGACACAAAAAATAAAAATTTAGAGACATCTACAGATAAAAGAGATTCGCAATAATATTACTAATTTATTGTGAAACACTATATAATATATTTATTTTGTATTTTTTGGGATTACATAATGAAGTATAATTACTAACAAAAAATGATGAATTTTATATAAGTATATCCTTTTAAAAGTAGGCAATAATGGCTTTCAGAAGGAGAGCTTCATTAATGGGATTCCTAGCTCTGAAGAAGAGGACGAAGAAGAAGGGAGGGTTGAGAAGAGGTTTAAGGGCATTCTAGCATGCAAGGAGATTACCCTGGTGGGTTCCAAATGCCTCTGCATTATGCTCGGTACAAGAAGCAAGACTATGAGAACATGGAGGATTGGAAACTGGACATGCTTCTCAGAGAGTACCATGGCCTTAGTTTTAAGGGTACCGTTTGAGAAAAACAAGGCTGATTTAATATACCTGTCTAAGGTAATGAAGAAAAATGATTCCTTGTTCTTTCTAATGCCTTTTAGTTAATCAACTGAATAATTTTGATTGAGGCCTTGACGAAGGCAAGGAGACTTGTGCTATTTATTGGTGCCCTCTGGTGAAAAGGCAAACTTAGTACATGTTTTTTAAAATGGCTCTCATAGAGTTCAGTTATGATATAACATATTTTAGCAGTCATTTTATTTTGCAAATAGATGTACTGAAGGCTTGGTGCTAGAAAACAGGCAAGATCAAGGTCGTACTAAGTTACAAATTTATACATTGGACCAGACAACTAACACTCAAGAAGGGAGAATTGGGTATTTTCAAAAAGGTAGATAATTTTAAAAAACACTTTTCTAAAACACTTATGATAGAAATTATTTTGATAAAAGATAACGTAAAATAACAAATATAACAATATTTCAATTTGTTTAGCAATTAGTTATCATAATATTAATTTCTGAGTGAATGATCAATATTTTTGGGAATTCAACCTAAAATATAAAAAAACAGAGTATCAATCAAATAACAACTTGAATTGTAAAGAATTTAGAGATAGGGAGAAGCAAAATAAAAGATTTATTTTGATTCGACTCCAATCCAAGCCTATATCTTGAAACAACCATCTGAGATTTCTTTGTTAATCCAAATTTTAAATAGGCATTGGTGAACCTTTACTCTCTTCAACTCAAACTAGAGTTGTTTCTCTCTCTAAAATAGAGCACATACTCTTTCTAAAAGTAAGTCACCTGAAGAGCTTCACTACTCATGTTCAATACTTCAAGGAACACTCCTGACTCACTTTACAATGATTGTAGAAGAGGAAAATAACTCAAAGAATCTCTCTCAAAGATTAGATTTACAAGATGAAGCTCTGATAATTCAAATGAAATAGATTAATCAAGTTTGGCTCAAAAAAAGAGTGTATCACTCTCTAAGACCTTAGAATAAGTTGGAATTCACATTATAGCTCTTAGTTTTGTGTAAAAACATGTTTTAAAGGTCATACATATGAGGCTTTTTGAAAACTAGCTGTTAGACACACAAAAGATTCGTTAAGATGCTGCAAAAACTTCTTCATACAGACAACATGTAACTGTCGGTTTGAACAGGCAGCTATTGGCCGCAAAATATGCTATTTTTTAGAAGTCAGAAGCTAACAAGTGACTGTTGGCCTCTAATTTTCATTTTTTTTGAAAGCCTCATCAACTAGTAACTATTTTTCACTTTAAATGGTCATAACTTTCTCATTTTAACCATGTTTTGACTAAATGACCTATCCTTAAAATAAATATCTTTGAGTATGGTTTCAAATGGATCAAGTTTTAGGCTGAAAGTTTTTTCCATTTGTGTGATATAAGTAAAAAAATTACCAAAGGTTAAAACTAAAAGTTTTAGGTAAAATCCATATCTCACTATTTTTTAATTTCAAACATATTTTTAGAAGAATAAACTCTGAAGTCAAGAAATGGTAAACTTAGTCATTGAGTTTCATATAAAAAATCTTATCCTATAATAAACATACCTATTTAGGTTTATTGCCAAAGTAGATGTAACCAAACTTTTATGTCTTCAAAACTTTCATTTATTCAGCCCTTCGAGTGTTTTTCTCACTTGTCATTTCTTTGAGTTAAATATAATATTGATATTCTATTTTTTTATTTATTTCAGTGTTTACTTTTCTAACTTTAGACCAATTTACACAATAAGTTTTTAACTTGCAAACAAAATAGTTATTCTAATTTATAATTAAAAGAACAATATGTATGATTTGATTATATTATATAATGATTGTAATTATGCATAGTTTATAATAATTAAATAAGCACATTTATTAATATACTTACAACATATTTATCATTATCAAAACTTCTAACGTAGAGCCATAGGGTTAACATTATATTCCCCAGATCTCCGTAGGCTCCTACCTTTATTGGTAAGTGGCATATAAATGTTATGTTGATTCACTTATTAGTAATCGTGCAGACCTGTTGAATTTTTTTTATGCCATGGCCAATGGGTGAACATCTGACTGCAATATATAGCCTAATGTGTTGTATTTTATTCAATATTTTCAAAATTAAATTGGCTATTAGACTGAAGAAAAATATGGTTCACAATTCATTAATCTAGTACGATTGAACTAGTAGATAAAAAAATATCTTTTAATTTTATATATCATATAATTTGTTATATATATATATATATATAATAAATACTTTAAAATAAAGTTAATCAATTAAAAAATACTAACTATATTTAAAATATCATAATTAAAATGCTTGAATTTAAATTGGTCAAAGCAAAAAAAGTAATTGAATTTAAAAATATGGAAAAAAAATGCAAAATGCATGCTTTCGTTTTCTGACATATGTAATAACCGTAAAATTTAACGAAAATTCCAATTAAAGGAAATTTAGAATAAAAGAGATAATTTTGAAAATATGAGAATATATGTTTTAGCGCGTACTTTTTATTTTTAAATGATAGTATTTTGCTATAAGCAAATATATTTTATTTATGTAGAAATATTATGATTTGTTAAAAGTAAGTGGACTTTTAAGTAAAAGAAATATTGTGTTGCTAAAAATAATTATATCGGCCTCTAATGAATTTGTATAGTATTTTTAGAAATATTCTTTCTTTTAATATGAATAAAGATATTTGTTTTGAAATTTGTTTTATTATGATTTTTATCAAGAAAAATCTTGATTTAAGAGTTTAACTAAAGATTTACGAGAATGAAAATTTTTAGGAATTTTTGGGATATTTTATGATGAAAAATGGAATTTATATGAATTCTTATAAAAGAAAATCTTATTATTAATTATTTAATAATTATTATTATATTTAAAAAAAAACAAACAAACGAATGCAGAAATCATAAAACGAAACCGGGGGCGAAATTTCAGAAAGAAGAAAGAAAAAAAAGGAGAGGAATAGTGCTGAATAGTGAGTAAATAGTGACCTCAAATCTTTTCTCTCGATTTGGAGTATCAATTGGCATCCGGTATCAAAACTGAAAGTGTTATTAGATTCAGGACAAAGAGTACTTCAGTTTTGACCGATCAGTTTTTCAAATCAACTGTTGAATCGCCGTAGATCTGAAGTAGAATATCTCGGTAAAAGGTACATTTTGAAAAATCTTACTTAGAAACTTCTAATTAGAAATTTGACTCCGTAGATGGATTCAGAACCTAGATAAACATTAGGATATGAAATTGTTTAGTTGATTTGGTAACTTTTTATATGGTGGTGAATAGTGATTTCGGCATGAATAGTGCGGTGAATAGTGATTTTCGGCGATGAATAGTGTGGTGAATAGTGATTCCGGCGTGAATAGTATTTTTCAGCAATGAACAATTTTGGACCTTTCGGACTCGATTTTGGGGTCTGTTTTACTGAATTCAGACCAGGAACTAGGATTTTAGGGCTGTCCAATCTGGAGCCCTTACCGGTGAGTGGGTTTTTCACACTATAGCGCATGTTAGGAATTTGATTTATAACTCTATCATATGATTTTAACTAGTTGGAATGTATGTTAAATTGTTTTACCGCTTTGAAAACCAATATGTTCCAACCATGTTAGAAATTATAAATTTCAATCCTAGTTGAACCCTAGGTATGCAGGGCAAGCATCTAGACTGATAATTCTCCATTTGAGCTAGATTTATAAAAATGTGAACTTAGTCATAGAAATGAACTAAGTTAGCCATGAAATGATTTGATGCATGCGAACATCTATGCGACGTCTACGGACGATATGTTTAAAGGGAAAGTTTACGATGATAAAGGTCTCCATGGAAATACATGGATGAAACATATTTTTAGAACGAAATTTTATGCATGAAAAGAGCTAGATAGAGAATTATCGCTTTATTATAATGTTTTTGAAATGTTTTACTTTAAACTTTTTGAATAGCATATTTCAAATATTTTCTATTGGAGGGACCCTTTTAGATCACTGTTAACTAGCCGCAGGGAGTGCTAACCCTGGTGCACCATGGTCATGCGAAGGCTTCGGCCTAGGATACTGTGACGGGCATATGACTGCCTAAGACACAGGGATTTAGGGTGGACTTATGTCTATGCCTACAGTGATTACCATACCCTTGCTGTGTGCTTGGGGGATTTAGGGTGGATTTATGTCTACGCCTACAGTGATTAGAGAATTTTCTGATATAATTCCTGAAGAATTGCCAGGATTACCCCGAAATAATAAATAGAATTTGGTATTGATTTATTTCTTGGCCAGCATCTATATTTCCATATAGAATGACACCCACTGAACTTAAAGAACTGAAAAAGAAATAGTTACAAGACATGTTAGACAAGGGATTTAAAAGCCCTAGTACTTTTACTTGGAGTGCTCCAGTATATGGATAACTATGATTATACATAGATTATAGATAGTTGAATAAAGTGACAATGTGGAATAAATACTCATTACCTCGTATAAATGATCTATTTGATCAGTTAGAAAGTGCTCAACATTTTTTTTAAAAAAATTTGCTTTCAGGATTTGGCATGGACACTATGAGTTTATAGTTATGTCATTTGGATTGAAAAATGCCCCAGCTACATTCATAGAGTTAATGAATAAGTAATTAAGCCATCCCTAAATCAAGTTGTTATTATATTTATTGATAATATACTAGAATATTTCAAGAGTTCAGAGGATCATAAGCAATATTTAAAGATAATATTACAAACTCCAAGGGAGTATTAGTAATATGCTAAGTTCTCAAAATATGAATTTTGACTTAGTAATAGTACTTTCTTAAGGTATGTGGCTAGCAAGATGGTATCCAAGATAACCCTAAGAAAGTAAAAGTGGGTCCACATCTTGCTACAGTTACATATGAAGATTCAAGTCCAATTTGCGTTTTCTGCTATTGTCTGCCGTCCATTCTATTTAAGCAATAGTTGGATCGGGTACATGAACATATGCTTGTAAGGCATCAATCAACTCCTCAGCATTTGAAGCCGAGATGAGAATTCGTCGTGCTGAGTGTGGGATAAACTTATGTTCCATAGCTTGATCTAGAAAAGACAACAAACCATCAAAGAAGTGATTAACATTTAACAAACCTATCGGTTTGTGATGCATATTCAGTTGTGCTCAAGAGACTATTTGGAAAATCTCTTCTAAAGTACCAAAACCACCTGGTAAGGCAATGAAGGCGTCAGCATTACTCATCATTCTAGCCATGCGTTCATGCATGGAAGCTACTCTATATTCTTCCCCAATTATTTTTCCTATGTTGCTGGATGCAGCTAGAGCTGTAGGAATAATACCTAGAACTTGGCATCCTCCTACATGTGCAGCTGTAGCCACACACCCCATTAACCCACAGTTACCTCCACCATAGACTAGATGAATTTTTCTTCTGGCCAGCACCATACCCAGGTTTTGTGCTGCTTTCACATATTCTCCATCTTTTCCAGGACTGAAACCACAAAAGACACAGATATTTCGAAACTGACGAAATGCTGTTCCCTCCATAATTGTTCTTACCTTAACTTTGAGTATAGACAAAGATACTAATGTAAGTATTTATTGAACTCAGAGAAGGGCATATTTATAATAGCTATGCGAATAGGCCGAATATTATTAAAATAGCTATGTGAGTGATTGGTGGATATCGGCTAAATTAAAGGTAAAAAAAAGGGCAAGCATGTATATGTACAATAGTTATGACTGTGACCCATATTAAGCACATAAAGAGCATAAGATAAGATATCACCAGAAATCTGTCTTTTTCTTGTTGTCTTTGATGAAGCATTGATGTCTTGAAAGGTTGTAGGTGATAGCCGTCATTGTAAAAAAGAAGAAAAAGAAAAAAAAAGTGAAAATGCAAACCAATTAATTGTTGAAGAGGAACAATCAAATGGTTTATTTTGTTTTCTCAATGTTTTTACCAGTCGACTATTGGTTTATAAGTCGACTAGCTATTTTGAGAAATTTTAATTTGGACTGGTTATTTACAGTTGATTGATTATATATATTTTGAAGCAACCAACTGCATCCTACCAGTTAACTATGTGCTCTTGTTATTCACAGACTTTATAGGCTCAGAAATATTTCTTTTCCATATGATATGCTTCCGCCGAATAACAATATCTTTGAATTAAATTTTGGCACATATATTCAAAATTTGCGGCCACCGATTGCGGCCACCGATTTTAGTCGAAATAGCAGCTAGATTTTGTTTACAGATTTTCAAGAAATACGGCCACCGATTTTAATTTCCTGTCGATATTTTTGTCCAAATTTCTGACTTCCTATTTTGGCACCATGCTCTATTACATGTTTCGTATTTTCTGCTACATTATCCTACATTAATATTTGGCATTAAATGCAAGATTCTTTTTCCTTACTATAAGGAGGGTTAATTTCTAATCTATGGAACTCAATTATTATGGTGTTCAACTTGTTAGTAGATTAAAGTAATAGAGATTTTGAAAAGAATAGATGGATGATGATCTAATGGTGCTTTGACGAATGTAATCAAAGGAATTAACGGTGTTGAAGTTTCTGAGGAGTAAAGTATGGAAAGTAAGATTTAGGTTAATATCGAAATTTTTAATTTGGAAACATGGAGAATATTTTGAAAATCATCTCCAAAAATAATGTAAGTAATTAAGATATTTGTGTTAAAGGTTTAAATCGAATTTAGTATTTAATATGTGAATTATGTTGAGATTGGAAATTCACGTATGAATAATTGTTGAGAAAAGAGATTTCAAAAGAAGCCATAGATTGTAAATATGGATAAACCGAGGTAATAAGGATATACTGAGATATAAAAAAAATGGTACTAGTATAATGGTAAAAAGAAGATACAAGTGAAATTTTTCATTGGTGGGTATGTTGGCAAATACAAATTGAATATATTATCTCAAGAGAGTTAGTCAGGAAGTCTAAATATCTTTATTAGATTATAGTATGATTGATACTAAATTTAAATGATGTGTTTATGCATTAGAAGTTATGCTTTAAGTATCTTTATATTATTGTGGTGTAAGTTGGGAGAAATTAATTGTCTTTAGTTGAACTTGCTCATAGCAGTAATTATCATGCCAATATACAATGGCATCATTTGAAGTTTTACATGAACATCATAGGTTTCTTAATATGTGAGTGAATTGAGAAAAGTTAAACTTTGGAAATCTAATTTGGAATAACATGCAATAGATAAAATATAACTTATTTAAATTGATGATGCTAGCTTGGAGAGCATGCTTCAAGCATATGTTTTTGAGATTGGTAGGAGATTTCTTAGCAGAATTTGTCTATAATAAAATGATATTATAAGATTTAAGCCTTATGTAAGAGGTGTTACAAATATTCTGTTAAATGACTCAGTGGAGTTATATTTATTATAAGATGTCATTGATAAAGTGAAATTGATTAGAAAAAGAATACTGGAAACTCAATACAAGTCAAAAGTTTACAAGGACTATGATTGTTGAGCACTAGGAATTATCAGTTGGTGATCACATATTCTTTAATGACTCACCAATGAAAGAGGTAATGAGATTTAGAAAGAAAGAAAAGTTACACCCTCGGTATATAGAACCATTTGAAATTCTTGATAAGATCGGTTCAGTGGTTTATTGTTTGGCTTTACCTCCTAAATTGGGTAATGTCCATCCAGTTTTACATGTGTCTATGCTACAGAAATATTTACCGGATTCTACACATGTTATACAGTGTCCATAGATTCAGTTACAGAAAGATTTAACCTAAGAGGAACAACCAGTAGCAATAGTGGATAGACAAGTAAAGAAATTACGGTTAAAAGAAATACCTATAGTAAAGGTGATATGGAAAAATCACTCTTTTGAGGAAACTACTTGGGGAAAGAGAGGAGGATATACGCGCTAGATATCTGCATTTATTTAAACAATGAGAAAGTATTTATTTGCAACTATGGTGATGAAATTCGGGGACCGAATTTCTTTAAGGGGGGAAGAATGTAATAACCGTAAAATTTAATGAAAATTCCAATTAAAAGAAATTTAGAATAAAAGAGAGAATTTTGAAAATATGAAAATTTATGTTTTGGCGCGTACTTTTTATTTTTAAATGATAGTATTTTGCTATAAGCAAATATATTTTATTTATGTAGAAATATTATGATTTGTTAAAAGTAAGTGGACTTTTAAGTAAAAGAAGTATTGTGTTGTTTAAAATAATTATATCGGCCTCTAATGAATTTGTATGGTATTTTTAGAAATATTCTTTCTTTTAATATGAATAAAGATATTTGTTTTGAAATTAGTTTTATTATGATTTTTATCAAGAAAAATCGTGATTTAAGAGTTTAACTAAAGATTTACGAGAATGAAAATTTTTAGGAATTTTTGGGATATTTTATGATGAAAAATGGAATTTATATGAATTTTTATAAAAAAAATCTTATTATTAATTATTTAATATTTATTATTATATTTAAAAAAAAACAAACGAATGCAGAAACTATAAAATGAAACCAAGGGCGAAATTTCAGAAAGAAGAAAGAAAAAAAAGGAGAGGAATAGTGCTGCATAGTGAGTGAATAGTGACCATAAATCTTTTCTCTCGATTTGGAGTACCAATTGGCTTCCGGTATCAAAACTGAAAGTGTTATTGGATTCATGACGAAGAGTACTTCAGTTTTGACCGATCAGTTTTTCAAATCAACCGTTGAATCGCCGTAGATCTAAAGTAGAAAATCTCGATAAAAGGTAAATTCTGAAAAACCTTACTTAGAAACTTCTAATTAGAAATCTGACTCCGTAGATGGATTCAGAATCTAGATAAACATTAGAATATGAAATTGTTTAGTTGATTTGGTAACTTTTTATATGGTGGTGAATAGTGATTTCCGGCGATGAATAGTGGCGGTAATAGTGATTCCGACGGTGAATAGTATTTTTCGGCGGTGAACAGTTTTGGACCTTCCAGACTCGATTTTGGGGTCTGTTTTACCGAATTTAGACCAAGAACTAGGATTTTAGGGCTGTTCAATCTGGAGCCCTTACCGGTGAGTGGGTTTTTCATACTATAGCGCATGTTTTAGGAATTTGATTTATAACTCTCTCGTATGATTTTAACTAGTTGGAATGTATGTTAAATTGTTTTACCGCTTTGAAAATCAATATGTTCCAACCATGTTAGAAATTATAAATTTCAATCCTAGTTGAATCCTAGGTATGCAGGGCAAGCATCTAGACTGATAATTCTCCATTTGATCTAGATTTATAAAAATGTGAACTTAGTCATAGAAATGAACTAAGTTAGCCATGAAATGATTTGATGCATGCGAACATCTATGCGACGTCTACGGACAATATGTTTAAAGGGAAAGTTTATGATGATAAAGGTCTCCATGGGAATACATGGATGAAACATATTTTTAGAACGAAATTTTATGCATGAAAAGAGCTAGATGGAGAATTATCGCTTTATTATAATGTTTTTGAAATGTTTTACTTTAAACTTTTTGAATAGCATATTTCAAATATTTTCTATTGGAGGGACCCTTTTAGATCACTGTTAGCTAGCCGCAGGGAGTTCTAGCCCTGGTGCACCATGGTCATGCGAAGGCTTCGGCTTAGGATACTGTGAAGGGCATATGGCTGCCTAAGACACAGGGATTTAGGGTGGACTTATGTCTACGCCTACAGTGATTACCATACCCTTGCTGTGTGCTTGGGGGATTTAGAGTGGACTTATGTCTACGCCTACAGTGATTACCATACCCTTGCTATGTGCTTGGGGGATTTAGGGTGGACTTATGTCTACACCTACAGTGATTACCCTACCCTTGCTGTGTGCTTTGGGGAGATGATAGATCTGTTAGGAAAGACCTCCAATAAACTAGTGCATTTTTCTTAAAGATTAAATATTTCTAAAATATCTCATTCATCATTGTTATTGCATAAATAATTTCATTTATTACTTACCATGCATAATTGATTTGCTTTACGATTACTGATTTAATCCTGTTTTATCTTTTGAACATACATTTGAATTGTTTAGCTTTTCTTTCAATAAATTATGGTTAAATGCTTGATGTTTCAATTATTAAACTCATTGCGAAACACTCATGCTTGGTTTGCCCTGTTTCTGTTATAGTGTGATTTACCCATTCACTGAGATGTGATCTCACCCCTCTTCTGTTTCCTCCCCACAGATAGTCACAGAGACTTTGATCCAGCTACAGCTTCGTAGGAGGCTGAAGATAGTGTTGGTGAGCCCCAGTTTGGGCAAGGCTCTTTTGTTCTGTTTGTTTAATTTAGTTTATGTCTAGTGTACCTCTATGAACATACAGGCAGGATCCTCGCTTCTTGCGTATTTTGATATGTTGTTTGGAAAAATGATTTTATGTTTTACAACGATGTTTGTATTATGAGGCCATGGGCCAAGTTGAATCAAGGATGTTGGATTCATGAGATATATATATATATATATATATATATATATATATATATATATATATATATACACACAGTATTTTCTTATAGTGGATGTGGCATATGTGGCTAGTTATATTTATTATGTACTCTGGATTGTGTGCTGAATATTTGTGCATGCTATGTGTTAGGCTTATGGCTAGGGGGAAACCCTTATGCCGTGCCGGTCATGTGTTCCATCATTTGGGGCCGTGACAACATAAGAATAAATGCATGCCGTTTTTGAAAGGTAGGATATTTCCATTGAAACCTACATGCATCAAACCCAAAGTATAAGTTCAAAATAAACAAAAAATATGACGAAAAGGTATTGCATGGTAAAGCATCCCAACAACTTTTGAGGGTTAAATTCGTAAAAGGAGTAGACAAACGTTCATGGCGGCCACCTGCCTCAGGCTTCTTCCTTTGAAGCAGCTCTTTCAAGTTTCAACCTGTACGTGATCGAGAAACCAAACGTTCATGGCGGCTAGCTTCACCACACAATGAACAAAACCATTAAACTTTCTTGTAGTCGATCTAAACAAATAAGTAGATTCTTCCTTAATTATGCTCTTAATTTCTGAAACTAGTGATTTAGTTGCCAGATCTGTTGAAATACGTTGCATGCTGGTTTTTCCCAAAACGAGTTGCTCTTTTTTTTATATGACCGGACCAATGACAAGGTTGGTTTTTCCATTTTTTTTGTCGATCTGGCGTGTCTGGTTTAGTTTTAATGGGAAAAAAAAATTAAATTTGATTATTTTTACATAGACATCAAAGGGAAGATGACTTTACTTTTGATTTGGAGGAAACTCTTGAAGTATTTTGCTCATTTCCGTTAAAATACCAAAATAATGGGAATAATATAACTTTCTAACATGAAGCAAATGGCATTAATGGTTGGAGAATGGCACCTGTGCTTTATTTGTAACTGGCATTGAATATGAACGTAACCCAAAGAAGTCTCTAGAGAGTACACAGTGAAACTTGAGTCTGTTATGTCTTTGTTGACTTTCCTATAATTTGTTTTTCACCATTCCCCTATAATATAACATAGTATTGATTACAACATAAAATATTATTTCAATACTTAGTACTAGTTTTTTCTACCACCACTTATGGGTCTGTTATGTCTTTATTGACTTCCCCTATAATATTTAATTGTAGTGGCTTCTCCCGGCTCATTGGTCTATTTTGGTTTCAAGTCATTAACAAATTATGACAGTTCATTTTGATAGTAGATGATTTGCTGATAAATACCATATTATTTGCTAACGAGTTCTCTAGATATTTAGTTTAAAATGGACAAAAAATATTCACTACTTGAAACTCTTTTATTGGCCTTTTATGCTATTGATGACATTTTCATATTGTACAGTTAGAACGCATTTCAAAACACTTAAACAAGGTCAACTCATTTTGACTTCGTTCTTTAACATGCTTATGACATGTCTTAACAATCAACTATGAAAAATTTACGTCTATCCAAGAGTTCTTCACATGAATTACTCATCTTGCATATCTCAAATTTTAAATTTTTATGGACAAATCTTCATTTCCCATAATGCTTGTACTTAATATTATTGAAAACCAAACTGTCTTTGGATCCTTTCTATCAACAAAGCCTATCACCGAAAAGCATTATTTTCATAAATTCTCTGCTCTCAAATTTAATCCACCCCACAACTTGTAAATTCCAATTATATGTGCAAGTTTCAACTCATCCATCCAAAAAGAGATTTTCATCTATTTCTAAAACACATACTTTATTAAAAACCATTATCTTGGAGTTAACAATCTCGATCACATCATAACCCACTATCAATATTTTATTACCCATTTGTCATATTGTTTCACATAAGCAAATCAAACAACCAATTCAAATCTTCTTGACATCCAAACAAGCCATTACCTTTGTTTTCGGATGAAATATTCTTATTTTTAGCTAATTCTTTTTCTTTGTATGTAATATTTGGTAATTTTAAAATAATAATGTTTGCTACAAACAAATATATTTTTATTTTAAATGATTATCTTTTGTTAAAATTAAATACGCTTTTAATTAAAATAATTTTTGTTTTGCTTAAAATAATTATATTTGCCTCTAATAATTTTTTTATAGAAATATTCTTTCTTTTATTATGCATGAAGATATTTTATTTTGTGATTTTTTTATATTAAAATTTTATTAATAAAAATCATGATTTAAGAGTTTAACTAAAGTTTTGCAAGAATATAAATTTTTAGAAATTTTTGGGATGCCTTAAGATGAAAAATAATATATATATATATAATCAAATAGTAAATGTTAAATATTAAATTATTAAATAAAAAAGGGGGAAAGCAGAAGAGAGAAGAAACACGCAAGAAGATCAGACATATTTTCTTCCTCTTTCTCTCTCTAACCTCCACCTTCTCTCTAGGATTTCTCCCAATCTAGACATCCAATTGAGATGCCGAAAGTACTGCTAGACTCGTGGCAACGAGAACTTCAAAATTCACTGATCAATTTTGCTGGAAGTTCATTTAAATTTCACCAAAAAATAGTGAATAGTAACCTATAAGTAATTTTTCTAAAATGCTGAATTTTTGATGGTTTTTCAAGTTTTCAAGTTAGGGGCTTTGTTAAGGATGTAGAGTATTAGTTGTATGATGAATTTCACAATCAAACAATGTGATTTGGTACTTTAATTTTATAAAAAATTTTCAATGAACAGTAGCTGTGAATAGTGTCTGAACATTATGTATAAATAGTGTTTTCTGGTATAAATAGCGATTTCGCCCCAGCATGAATAGTTTTTTCTAGCCGTGAACAGTGACTAGCGTTGACCAAGCTCCTGTGGTCATTATTTAGGTTTTTGGACCTTTTAGATACGTTTTTTAGGTTTATTTGGTCACACTTGGATTGAAAAAGTATATTTTTGGGGTTATCCTGTCACGGCCCCAAATGATGGAACACATGACCGGCACGGCATAAGGGTTTCCCCCTAGCCGTAAGCCTAACACATAGCATGCACAACCATTCAGCACACAATCCAGTACATAATAATATAACTGGCCACATACGCCACATCCAATATCAGAAAATACTGTATATATATATATATAGTTCATGAATCCAACATCCTTGATTCAACTTGGCCCATGGCCTCATAGTACAAACATTATTGTAAAACTTAAAATAATTTTTCAAACAACACAAGAAGCGAGGATCCTGCCTGTATGTTCATGGAGATATACTAGACATAACTAAACTAAACAACCAGTACAACAAAGCCTTGCCCAAACTGGGGCTCACCAATGCTAACTCAGCCTCCTATGGAGCTGTAGCTGGATCAGTGTTTCTTTGACTATCTGTGGGGAGAAAACAGAAGAGGGGTGAGATTACCACATCTCAGTGAATGGATAAATCATACTATAACAGAAACAGGGCAAACTAAGCACGAATATTTCGCAATTAATTAAATAATTGAAATCAAAGTATAGAAAACATTAAACATTTAACCGTAATTTATTGAAAGAATGCTAAACAGTTCAAATGATAAATCAGGATTAAATCAATATCTGTAAGCAAATCAATTATGCATGGTAAGTAATAAATGAAGATTCTTATGCAAGAACAATGATGAATGAGGTATTTTAGAAATATTTAATCTTTAAGAAAAATGCACTAATTTATTGGAGGTCTTTCCTAACAGATCTATCATCTCCCCCAAGCACACAGCAAGGGTAGGGTAATCACTGTAGGCGTAGACATAAGTCCACCCTAAATTTTGTGTCTTAGGCTGTCATATGCCCGTCACAATATCCTAGGCCGAAGCCTTAACATGATCATGGTGCACCAGGGATAGCACTACCTGCGGCTAGCTAACAGTGATCTAAAAGGGTCCCTCCAATAGAAAACATGTGAAATATGCTATTCAAAGAGTTTAAAGTAAAACATTTCAATAACTTTACAATACAGCTATAATTCTCCATCTAGCTCTTTTTATGCATAAAATCTCGTTCTAAAACATATCTCATCCATGAATTCCCATGGAGACCTTTACAATCATAAATTTTCCCTTTTAAACATAGATCGTCCGTAGACGTCACATAGATGCTCATCATGCATTAAATCCTTTCATGGCTAACTTAGTTCATTTTTATGACTAAGTTCGCATTTCTATAAATCTAGCTCAAATGGAGAATTAATAGTCTAGATGCTTGCCCTGCATACCTAGGGTTCAACTAGGATTGAAATTTACAATTTCTAACATGGTTGGAACATATTGATTTTCAAAGCAGTAAAACTATTTAACATACATTCCAACTAGTTAAAATATACGAGAGAGTTATAAATCAAATTTCTAAAACATGCGCTATAGTATGAAAAACCCACTCACCGTACTAGAAGTCCAACAACGAGAATTTCACCTCGTAGTGGCTCAATAACCTAGAAAATATAGACATAGCATGAAAATTAGAAAATTCTAAAATCACTATTCACGCCGGAAAACACTATTCACTCGCCGGAAAACACTATTCATGCTGAAACCTAAAAACCCCATATTCGATTCTAAAGCTATCTACGGGAAGAATTTCGGTAAAAACGAAGCCTAAAACGCAATGGGACGAAATTTTACCTTTGGAGGTACTATTCACGCGATTTTCCGGCGACCTTCCGGCGACTTTCCGGCGAAATTGATCGGTGGGTTTTGAAGTACTCGTTGCCACGAGTCCAACGGTCCAGACGGTTCGTCAATCGGAGGTCCGTAGCTCCAGATATGAGGGTTTGAAATTCGAAGGGGAAAAGGGAAAATGGGGGAAGGAGGCTGCGGGTTTTTTTTCTTCTCTGGTTACGGGATGCTGCAAATATACGCTGGTGCTACAGTAAAATGCTACAGTATATATATATATTTTTTAATATAATAATAATTATTAAATAATTAATAATATGATTTTCTTTTATAAAAATTCATAAAAATTCCATTTTTCATCATAAAATATCCTAAAAATTTCTAAAAATTTCCTTTCTCATAAATCTTTAGTTAAACTCTCACATCATAATTTTTCTTGATAAAAATAGTAATAAAACAAATTTCTAAACAAATATCTTTATTTATCTTAAAAGAAAGAGTATTTCTAAAAAATACCATAAAAGTTCAATAGAAGCCGGTATAATTATGTTAAGCAACACAATATTCTTTTACTTAAAAATCCACTTACTTTTAACAAATCATAATTATTTCTACATAATAAAAATATATTTGCTTATAGCGCGCCAAAAAAATAACTTCTAATATTTTTTTTTCTATGTAATAAATATACATATTTTCTACGGTTCTTATCTCTATTGTCAAAATTCTCTCTTTTATTTTAAATTTCCTTTTCATTAAATTTTACGGTTATTACATTCTTCCCCCCTTAAAGAAATTTGGTCTCCAAATTTTACAAAAACTAACAACATGAAAACATTTGACTACTCTTGAAACAGCTGAGGATACTTCTCTCTCATGACATCCTCTACTTCCCACGTAGCTTCCTCCTTGGAATGATTCTGCCAAATCACCTTCACTGTAGGGATATCCTTAGATCTCAACTTTTTCACTTGTCTATCAACAATGGCCACGGGTTTCTCTTCGTAGGCCAACTTGTCATCTAAAAGGATTTCTTGCGGTTGAATCACATGAGATGGGTCGGGTAGATACTTCCTCAACATCGAGACATGGAAGACTGGATGCACTTCACTCAACCCAGGTGGTAGGGCTAGGCGATATGCCACTGCTCCTACCCTATCCAGAATTTCAAAAGGTCCAATATACCTCGGGCTTAACTTCCCTTTCCTATCAAACCGCATGATTCCCTTCATAGGTGAAACTCTGAGGAACACATGATCGCCTAGAGAAAACTCTAACTCCCGACGCCTATGGTCCACATAAGACTTCTGACGACTTTGTGCAGTTAAAAGCCGTTCCCTTATCAGCTTAACCTTCTCTATGGCATCTTGCACCAAGTCTGGCCCTAGCAGCTTGACTTCTCCAACTTCAAACCATCCAACGGGAGATCGGCATCTTCTCCCATAAAGAGCTTCAAAAGGTGCCATCTGAATACTGGCTTGATAACTGTTGTTGTATGCAAACTCAGCTAATGGCAGGTATCCTTCCCAACTGCCACCAAAATCCAATATACATGCTCTAAGCATATCTTCCAGAATTTGAATCGTGCGTTCTGACTGGCCATCTGTTTGGGGATGAAAAGCGGTGCTTAGATCCAACCTCGTTCCCAAAGCTTCTTGAAAAGCTTTCCAAAACCTTGCCGTAAACTGTGGACCTCGGTCAGATATGATGGATACAGGGACTCCATGTAATCTGACGATCTCATTCAGATACAGGTTTGCATACTGAGCCACATTAAAGGTAGTCTTCACTGGTAAGAAGTGGGATGACTTGGTCATTCGATCCACTATCACCCATACTGAGTCATAACCCTTAGGGGTCCTCGGTAATCCTGTAACGAAGTCCATAGTAATCCTTTCCCACTTCCACTCTGGTATCTCAATCTGCTGGTGCAAACCGGCAGGCTTCTGGTGTTCAGCTTTCACCTGTTGACAAACCAAGCATTGAGCCACAAAGTTTGCTACATCCTTTTTCATCCCATTCCACCAATACAAGTCCTTGAGGTCACTGTACATCTTATTTGTTCCTGGGTGGATAGTATAGGCTGATTGATGTGCCTCCCCCAAAATCTGCTTCTTCAAGCTATCCACATCGGGTACACACAAGCGCTTCCCATATCTTAACACTCCTTCAGCATCCACGCTGAATTCAGAAGTCTGATTATTCCTGGATTCATTCTTGAGCTTGCACAGCTTGGCATCCTTGTCCTGATCTGCCTTAATCTGCTCAACCAGTGGAGAGTGTAGTTGCATGTGGGCTAGCAACACCCCTGGCTCCTTCACTTCAAAGCGCATCCCCTCTCCTTCTAGCCGATGAATATCCCTTACCAACGGCCTCTGGAGTAGGGTAATATGGGCTAGACTCCCCATTGACTTCCTGCTCAAAGCATCTGCTACCACATTGGCCTTGCCTGGGTGGTACAAGATAGTGCAGTCATAGTCTTTCACCAACTCCATCCACCTTCTCTGTCTCAAGTTAAGATCTCTTTGTTGAAAGATGTACTTGAGACTCTTGTGGTCCGTGTAAATCTCACAGGGTTCACCATAGAGATAATGCCTCCAAATCTTCAAGGCAAAGACCACTGCCGCCATCTCCAGATCATGTGTAGGATAGTTCTGTTCGTGCTTCCTGAGCTGCCTAGATGCGTAGGCTACAACATGACCATTCTGCATTAACACACAACCCAAGCCCACCCTTGAGGCGTCACAGTATACTGAGTATCCTCCAGTGCCCGTTGGGATAGTTAGAACTGGGGCTGTGGTTAGACACTTCTTCAAGGTTTAGAAACTTTCTTCGCATACATCCGACCACTCAAACTTAACTCCCTTCCTGGTTAATCTGGTCAAAGGAGCAGCAATTCTGGAGAAATCCTTGATGAACCTCCGGTAATACCCTGCTAGACCCAAGAAACTTCGGATCTCCGTCACACTAGCTGGGCGAGGCCACTGCTGTACTGCCTCTACCTTCTCGGGGTCTACTTGAATGCCGTCCTTCGTGACTACATGCCCCAGAAACATAACACTGTCCAACCAGAACTCACACTTAGAGAGCTTGGCATACAACTGCTGATCCCTCAAAATCTGCAGAATGACCCGTAGGTGCTGTTCATGCTCCTCATGGTCTGCAGAATAAACCAATATGTCATCAATGAACACGATGACAAACTGATCCAAGAATGGCTTGAACACTCTGTTCATCAAGTCCATAAAAGCAGCTGGTGCATTAGTTAGTCCGAAAGACATAACCAAAAACTCATAATGACCATAACGGGTCCTAAAAGCCATCTTGGAAATATCTTCCTTCTTGATTCTCAACTGATGATACCCTGACCTCAGATCAATCTTGGAGAAACATTTCGCTCCTTGAAGTTGATCGAACAGATCATCAATCCTGGGTAAAGGGTAGTTGTTGCGCACTGTTAGCTTATTCAGTTGCCGATAGTCAATGCAAAGACGCAAAGACCCATCTTTCTTCTTCACAAAAAGAACTGGAGCACCCCATGGAGAGGTACTCGGCCTGATGAAGCCCTTATCTAACAAATCCTGCAACTGACTCTTTAGCTCCTTAAGCTCTGTGGGTGCCATCCTGTAAGGCGGTATAGAAATTGGTCGAGCCTCTGGAATAAGGTCGATACCAAACTCTATCTCCCGTTCAGGAGGTAAGCCTGGCAACTCTTCTGGGAAGACATCCAGGAATTCTCTTACCACTGCCATCTTGTCTACATCCGGTACCTTCCCATCCACATCTCTAACATATGCCAAATATCCCTGACATCCCTTCTTCAACATCTTCTGAGCACCCAAGACTGATATCAGGTTACTTGGAGCTTTACTTCGATCACACTGGAACCGGAAAGGAACTTCACTTGGAGGGTTGAACTTGATTGCCTTCTCATAACAATCCAAGGTAGCATAGCATGCTGCCAACCAATCCATTCCTAGGATTACATCAAAGTTGACCATGTCTAGGATGATCAAATCAGCAGATGTCTCCCTATCACCCACTGACACTTTACATGATTTGCATACATACTCTACTGGCAAATAATCACCGACTGGGGTGGTTACAAAGAAAGGGGCATCCATTCTAATCGGATCTTTACCCAAACTCTTAGCAAAACTAGGGGAAACATAGGAATATGTAGACCTGGGGTCAAACAAAACATATGCTTCATGTAGGCAAACTGAAAGAGTACCTGTCATGACCGCATTTGAAGCTTGTGCATCCTGTCTGGTAAGAGCAAAAATCCTCGGTTCACCTCGGCCTGCTTGGCTTTGACCGCGGCCCATCATCCCTCTACCAGTACCTCTGCTACTTGCTTGGCCCGGTATAGTCCTTATAGGCTGAGCTGCCACTGGGGCTGGTAGTAAAGCTGGTTGAGTTGGCCCTTGGCTTGAGCCATACAACTGAGGACATTCCCTCTTCATGTGTCCAGGTTGGTGGCAATGATAGCAAACAATCATCTCCCTGCGGCACTGACCAAAATGATGGTTGCCACAAATAGGGCATTGTGGCCTGTTCTGCTGAATGGCTCTTGGTCCTGGTTGTCCTGGATACCTGGTGTTTCCCTAGCTAAGACCTAGCCTACCACTTGCATCTGGTCTCTGGTTGGGGTTCCCAATATTCTGTGGTGCTGGGCGCTGCTGGCTCTGGAATCGGGGTCCTTGGGAATGAGAACTTTGCCCTCCTTTGGAGCTCCCGTCTCTATCTCTCTTCCTCAGCTTGGCACTCTCAACATCGGCCAAATGCCTAGTCTCCATCATTCTTGCACAATCTACAGCCTCTGCATAGTTCAGGAATTGCTTCATCTGGGGTGCCACTGATTTAAATAATGCTGGCACCAACCCCTGGATAAATTTCCTGATCATGTCCCTTTCAGTAGGGACCATGTGCGGTGCATACGGCATCAGCTGTGTGAAGCGGTAGTCATACTCCGTGACTGACATACCAGGAGTCTGCTTCAACTCCACAAACTCTTGACACTTTGCATATCGTATACTCTGAGGCACAAACCTCTCCATGAAGACTTCCTTGAACTCTGGCCATCTCAAAGGTGGCGCTGTAGCTCCCCTTCCGCGCATCATGGTCTTGAACCATACCTGCGCTACGCCAGACAACTGGAAGGCTGCCAATTCTACTGAGCGAATCTCTGGACACTTAAGAACTTCGCAGATCTTCTCAGTAGCCTCTATAAACTCCTGGGGATCTTCACTGGCCAACAACCCCTTAAAGGTTGGCGGTTTCAGCTTCAGGAACTCAGATAGTTCCACTTCCCTCTCAGCGGGTCTCACCTGCCGCTCCACGGACCTAACTGGTTCTGGAACGGAGGTAGTTGTTTTGGGCTGTTGCGGGTCCCTTCTATCTTGCCCATCCCTTCTCTCAGCTAGATTTTCTATTGCCCGCTGCATACCCTGCATGGTTACCAGCATCTGGGCTATCACATCATCTCGGGGGTGAGAAGACATTTCCCCCGTCCTGGGAGTTTCAGCTTGCTCACTTCTTAACTCAGTTTGTTCGGCTGCTTCAGCAGCCCTTACACCCCTGCCACTGCCTCTAGGTCGGCCTCTGCCACGACCTCTACCTCGGCCTCTAGGCACAGGTACTGCGGACTGAGCAGACTCTTCAGCCATCTGCTCTTGAACCGCGGGTTGCCTAACCTTTGATCTGGTTCTTGGTGGCATTTCGCTATACAACAGAAATAGCTCAACCATCACTTAACCATACCAACATAGCATACTATAAACTGACTCACTTAAACAAAAAGACAACATCCTATCGAACCCCTTTAGCAGCACCGTGAGTATAAGCATGTCCGGATTCATACCCATACTCAAAGTCCTACCTAAAGGTCCGTTACTCCATGAACACAGGGAAACCTAACGCTCTGATACCATATTTGTCACGGCCCCAAATGATGGAACACATGACCGGCACGGCATAAGGGTTTCCCCCTAGCCGTAAGCCTAACACATAGCATGCACAACCATTCAGCACACAATCCAGTACATAATAATATAACTGGCCACATACGCCACATCCAATATCAGAAAATACTGTATATATATATATATAGTTCATGAATCCAACATCCTTGATTCAACTTGGCCCATGGCCTCATAGTACAAACATTATTGTAAAACTTAAAATAATTTTTCAAACAACACAAGAAGCGAGGATCCTGCCTGTATGTTCATGGAGATATACTAGACATAACTAAACTAAACAACCAGTACAACAAAGCCTTGCCCAAACTGGGGCTCACCAATGCTAACTCAGCCTCCTATGGAGCTGTAGCTGGATCAGTGTTTCTTTGACTATCTGTGGGGAGAAAACAGAAGAGGGGTGAGATTACCACATCTCAGTGAATGGATAAATCATACTATAACAGAAACAGGGCAAACTAAGCACGAATATTTCGCAATTAATTAAATAATTGAAATCAAAGTATAGAAAACATTAAACATTTAACCGTAATTTATTGAAAGAATGCTAAACAGTTCAAATGATAAATCAGGATTAAATCAATATCTGTAAGCAAATCAATTATGCATGGTAAGTAATAAATGAAGATTCTTATGCAAGAACAATGATGAATGAGGTATTTTAGAAATATTTAATCTTTAAGAAAAATGCACTAATTTATTGGAGGTCTTTCCTAACAGATCTATCATCTCCCCCAAGCACACAGCAAGGGTAGGGTAATCACTGTAGGCGTAGACATAAGTCCACCCTAAATTTTGTGTCTTAGGCTGTCATATGCCCGTCACAATATCCTAGGCCGAAGCCTTAACATGATCATGGTGCACCAGGGATAGCACTACCTGCGGCTAGCTAACAGTGATCTAAAAGGGTCCCTCCAATAGAAAACATGTGAAATATGCTATTCAAAGAGTTTAAAGTAAAACATTTCAATAACTTTACAATACAGCTATAATTCTCCATCTAGCTCTTTTCATGCATAAAATCTCGTTCTAAAACATATCTCATCCATGAATTCCCATGGAGACCTTTACAATCATAAATTTTCCCTTTTAAACATAGATCGTCCGTAGACGTCACATAGATGCTCATCATGCATTAAATCCTTTCATGGCTAACTTAGTTCATTTTTATGACTAAGTTCGCATTTCTATAAATCTAGCTCAAATGGAGAATTAATAGTCTAGATGCTTGCCCTGCATACCTAGGGTTCAACTAGGATTGAAATTTACAATTTCTAACATGGTTGGAACATATTGATTTTCAAAGCAGTAAAACTATTTAACATACATTCCAACTAGTTAAAATATACGAGAGAGTTATAAATCAAATTTCTAAAACATGCGCTATAGTATGAAAAACCCACTCACCGTACTAGAAGTCCAACAACGAGAATTTCACCTCGTAGTGGCTCAATAACCTAGAAAATATAGACATAGCATGAAAATTAGAAAATTCTAAAATCACTATTCACGCCGGAAAACACTATTCACTCGCCGGAAAACACTATTCATGCTGAAACTTAAAAACCCCATATTCGATTCTAAAGCTATCTACGGGAAGAATTTCGGTAAAAACGAAGCCTAAAACGCAATGGGACGAAATTTTACCTTTGGAGGTACTATTCATGCGATTTTCCGGCGACCTTCCGGCGACTTTCCGGCGAAATTGATCGGTGGGTTTTGAAGTACTCGTTGCCACGAGTCCAACGGTCCAGACGGTTCGTCAATCGGAGGTCCGTAGCTCCAGATATGAGGGTTTGAAATTCGAAGGGGAAAAGAGAAAATGGGGGAAGGAGGCTGCGGGGTTTTTTTCTTCTCTGGTTACGGGATGCTGCAAATATACGCTGGTGCTACAGTAAAATGCTACAGTATATATATATATATTTTAATATAATAATAATTATTAAATAATTAATAATATGATTTTCTTTTATAAAAATTCATAAAAATTTCATTTTTCATCATAAAATATCCTAAAAATTTCTAAAAATTTCCTTTCTCATAAATCTTTAGTTAAACTCTCACATCATAATTTTTCTTGATAAAAATAGTAATAAAACAAATTTCTAAACAAATATCTTTATTTATCTTAAAAGAAAGAGTATTTCTAAAAAATACCATAAAAGTTCAATAGAAGCCGGTATAATTATGTTAAGCAACACAATACTTCTTTTACTTAAAAATCCACTTACTTTTAACAAATCATAATTATTTCTACATAATAAAAATATATTTGCTTATAGCGCGCCAAAAAAATAACTTCTAATATTTTTTTTTCTATGTAATAAATATACATATTTTCTACGGTTCTTATCTCTATTGTCAAAATTCTCTCTTTTATTTTAAATTTCCTTTTCATTAAATTTTACGGTTATTACATATCCAATCTGAGACTTTTTCCCTGTGAGTAGATAATTCTTCCTATGACTTACCCTATACTCTTCTTGAACTTTAAATGAATAATTGATTATGTTTACAAGTGATTTATATTTTTATATGTCTTTGAAATGGATTAAATTGTCTGAATTTGTTTACTATCTAGTATATAGTTCAAGAAGAGTATGGTTTTGAAATGGATTTTTAAACTTATTGAATATGTGATTTTAAATGTATTTCTCATCATATAGTAAAGGAAATATATTGTGCATGTCGCATTGATTTGTAAAGCTATATGATTGCCTTAGAAAAGGGTATGTATATGTGATTACCCTGATTGGAAAGTTTCTGACAAAGGAATTGTACTGAGACTAAAAATTTTGAATTTATACTGAAACCTCTGTTTTGAATGATATGGCATATGTGTAGATAATGATTTTTGTGGAGGAATCCTATTGGAAACACTGTTTTCGAACAGCAAGGAATGTTAACCCTAGTGCACCTTAACACCTCAGCTAGCAGGGGTGGTGTTAACCTCGTGTGACAACCAACACACGGGAGTTATTGTTATTGGGGAGAGCCGGATGCCTCCTATTATTGATATGTGATTTGCCCTCCCTTGCTGTGTGCTTGGGATCATTTATTGGTTCTGATATAGAATCCTCCTAAAGCATGTGAAATCTTCTATTACATAACAATATTGTTTTATAATCAAGCTGCACTGTATTTGGTGTTGAATATTTGACTATCATTTGAAATGAACATATTTGAAATATGGGTCCCATATGGATGTACTTCCGAACTATAATTTTCTATGTGATAAATTTTAAAACATGAGTTCATTCATATGCTAACTTATGAGGTTATAGGAGGTCTTATCTACTCACTGAGTTGTCAAACTCACTACATAATATTTATATTTTTTCTTCAAATAAGGATATAGAGTTTAGTCCTACAAATAGGTGACCAATTAGGTTGCTTACTCTCTGGGTGAGCCTACATTGCTTCCAAGGCTCACGTTATCTGAATTGTACTGTATTGGTAATCTAGAGTATGCTCTATATGCCACAGGCAGGATCCCTGCTTCTGCTATTACTCAGATGTTTATGGACTTGGTTTGTATATGGTATATGCATGAGAGAACCTATATGTATTTATTTCCATGATAAAGAATTGAATTATGTATATTTATGAAAAATATCTATTTATGGTATATGTGTTTCATGTGCCTTTAAAGTAGGGGCGTGACATTGTACCCAAGAGGATTCTCTTTATCGTTGTTCATCAAAACGAGTTTAAAAGCTGAACTGATAGTCCACACTCAAGAGGCACCGTCTAAAACATACGCATCGATACCTAAATACCGCATACTCAAGGATAAGAGTTAGAAGGAAGAAGAGGATGACACTCTATAGAATTTCACAGTAGCACCATGAGTATAAATATGTTCGCAGTTACATACCTATACTCAAAGTCTTACTACAGAATCCTTGCTCTATTAAACCACCGGAAAACCTATTTCTCTGATACTAACTTGTCACGGACCTAATTTAAGGGCACGTGAAACACATACTTTAGAAATATATATTTTCCACAACATGCATAATATACTCCTTTATAATAGGAAAGAGTTTCATATAGGTATTCTCATGTATACACAATATATAGATCAAGTCTATAAATATCAAATTAACAACAGAAGTAGGGATCCTATCTATGGCGTACAGAGCACACTCTAAAGTACAAGTACAATATAAATAAAAATCTATGAGCCCTAGGAACAAAATAAGCTCACCAGAGAATATGTTGCCTAACTGATCACTTATATGAAAGAAAATGACCAAACTCTGTATTCTTGTATGAAAAATGTGAAAATATCGTGTAGTGAGTTTGACAACTCAGTGGACAGATAATACTTCCTATGACCTCTTAGGTCAATATATGAATGTACTCATATTTTAAAATTTACCACGTAAAAAATTACAATTCGAAAGTACATTCATATGGGACCCGTATTTCAAATATTCTCAAATCAAAGAATATTCAGATATCCAAAACCATATACTGTATTGTATGATCATTAAACAAATGTTGTTATGCATTAAAATATTTCACATGAAAAACTTAGGAGGATTCTATATCAAAATCACCATATCAGAGTTTAAGCCCTTTCGTACTTTGGTGGTGTAAGATTTGCCTAAATTTAGTATCTCAGCTAAGGTTTGCTCTACCACTATTTAAGAAGACACTCGAAGGGACTTTAATATGGGCATTTCCTAAACACACAACAAAGGAGGGCAAATCACATATCATATAGTCGGCATATTGCCTAGATAGAAGGCATTCCGCTCTCCTTTACATATCATATCTTGTGTGTTGGTCATCACACGAGGCTAGCTCCACCCCTTCTAGCTAAGGTATCAAGGTGCACAAGAGCTAACATCACCTGCTGTTAGCAAATAGTATTTCCAATAGGATTCCTCCACAGAAATCATTATTTGCACATATGCCATATAATTAAAAATAGAGATTTTAGTATAATTCAAAATTTTCAATTTAGGTACAATTCCTCTGTTAGAAAACTTTCTAATAAGGGTTTTATATACATATTATTTCCAAGGCAATCTTATAGTTTTACATATCAATGCCACGTGCACAATATATTTCTTTTACCATATGATGAGAAATACATTTAGAATCACCTATTTAATGAGTTCAATACATTTTCAAAACCATACTCTTCTTGAACAATATGTGAGATAATGAACAAATCAAGTAATTTAATCCATTTCAGAGACATAAAAATTATAAATAACTTCTAAACAGAACTAATTATACATCTAAAGTTCAAGAAGAGTATAGGGTAAGTAATAGAAAGAATTATCTACTCACAGGGTAAGGGCTCCAAGTTGGACAGCCTTAAAATATATTTTTCCAATCCAAATTTGATCAAATAGACCTCAAAAACAAGTCTGAAGGGTCCAAAAACTTAGAAAATGACTCTAGGAGATCGGTTAACACCGGTCAACAGATGGTCACTGTTTATGGCCGAAAATACTTTTCACATCGGCCAGAATCACTACTCATGTCATCTAAAGTTACTATTTACACATATCGAAATCACTATTCATGTCAGTCAGAGTTACTGTTTATGATATCAAAAGTTGTTAGGTGTAATAGCCGTAAATTTTAAAGGAAAGTCAAATTAAAGGAAAATTTCAACCAAAACGAGAATTTTGAAAATGACGATAAGAACCGGTAGAAATAAATTTATTTATTACATAAAGTAAAGAATTACAAAAGAAAATATGAGAATTTATGTTTTGGCGCGTACTTTTTATTTTTAAATGATCGTATTTTGCTATAAGCAAATATATTCTTATTTATGCAGAAATAATTATGATTTGTTAAAAGTAAGTGGACTTTTAAGTAAAAGAAGTATTGTGTTGCTTAAAATAATTATACCGGCCTCTAAAGAATTTTTGTTGTATTTTTAGAACTATTCATTCTTTTAATATGAATAAAGATATTCATTTCGAGATTTATTTTATAACGATTTTTACCAAGAAAAATTATGATTTAAGAGTTTAACTAAAGATTTACGAGAATGGAAATTTTTAGAAAATTTTGGGATATTTTATGATGAAAAACGGAATTTATATGAATTTTTATAAAAAAAAATTATATTATTAATTATTTAGTAATTATTATTATATTTAAAAAAAGAGAGAGGAAGGAATGATAAACGGAAGCCGAGGGGAGTATCAGTCGAAAGAAGAAAAAAATCGAGAGTTGCATAGTGAGTGAATAGTAATCTCCAATCTTTTCTCTTGATTTGGAGTACCGATTGGCTTCTGATCTCAAAATTGAAGGTGTTTTTGGATTCAGGATAAAGAATACTCTAGTTTTGACCGATCAATTTTTCAAATTAACCGTTGAATCGCCGTAGATCTGAAGTAAAAAATCTCGGTAAAAGGTAAGTTCTGAAAAACCTTACTAAGAGACTTCTAATTAGAAATCTGACTCTGTAGATGGATTCAGAAACTAGATAAACATTAGGATATGAATTTGTTTCATTGATTCGGTAAAATTTTTGTGACGGTGAATAGTATTTTTCGGCGATAAATAGTGGTGGTGAATAGTGATTTCTGGCAGTGAACAGTACCCAAGCTCCCGGAGTCATCTTTAAGGTTTTGGACCTTCCGGACTCGATTTTGGGATTTGTTTTACCAAATTCGGACCAGAAATAAGGATTTTAGGGCTGTCCAATCTGGAGCCCTTACTTGTGAGTAGATATTTCTTTCTATAGTTTATTACATGCTCTTCTTGAATTTAAAATGAATTATTGATTATGATTACAAGTGATTTATACTTTTATATGTATCTGAAATGGATTAAAGTATCTGGAAATGATTTCTATCGAAAATGTAATTCAAGAAGTGTATGATTCTGAAAATGAGATTTTTGAACTCATTGAATACGTGATTTTAAATGCATTTCTTACCGCATGGTAAATGAAATATATTGTCTATGACGCATTGGTTTATAAAGTTATATGATTGCCTTGGAAAGAGGGCATATATATATGATAAACCCAGAATGGGTAATTTTTAATAGATGATTTTGAAATGCATTGAACATGTGATTTTTACATGTATTTTTCATTATATGGAAAATAAAATATGTTATGCACATGATATTGATCTTTACAGTGATATGTTTGCCTCAGATATGGGCATATATATATGTGATTCCCTGATTGGGAAGTTTTGACAGAGGAATATACTGAGACTGAAAGTCTGTATTATATTGAGAAATTTATACTGAATTCTATGGTATATGTGCATATAGTATTTGTGGAGGAATCCTATTGGAATCACTGTCTGCTAACAGCAGGGAATGTTAGCCCTGGTGCACCTTGATACCTCAGCTAGCAGGGGTGGTGCTAGCCTCGTGTGTCAGCCAACACACGGGAGATATTGTTATCGGGGAGAGCGGGATGCCTCCTATTATTGTTATCGGGGAGAGCGGGATGCCTCCTATTATTGATATGTGATTTACCCTCCCTTGCTGTGTGCTTGGGATTATTTATTGTATTGGTTCTAATAGGGAAACCTCTTAAAACATGTGAAATCTTTTATTGCATCAAAGTATTTGTTTATTATCGTATTGTACTGTATTTGGATTTTGAATATTGGGTTATATTGTTAAATGAGGATATTTGAAATACGGGTTCCATATGGATGTACTTCTGAATTGTACTTTCTATATGATAAATTTTAAAGTATAAGTCATCCATATGCTGACCTAAGAGGTTATAGAAGGTCTTATCTGCTCACTGAGTTTTAAAACTCACTACACGTTGTGGATATATTTTTCAGATAAGGAGACAGAGTCTGGTCCTGCGGATAGGTGATCAGCTAGACTGTCTACTCTCTGGGTGAGCCTATGTTGTTTCCAAGGCTCACGTTATTTGTATTGTATTTGTATTTGTATTCTAGAGTATGCTCTCTATGCCACAGGCAGGATCCTTGCTTCTACTGTTGCTCTGGTGTTTATAGACTTAAACTGTTTATTGTATATGTGTATGGAAACCTATATGTATTGGTTTATATGATAAAGAATGACATTATGTACATTTATGGAAAATATGTGTATGGTATATGGATTTCACGTGCCCTAAAATTAGGGTCGTGACAAGTTGGTATCAGAGGATTAGGTTTCCCTGTGGCTATCAGAGCAAAGGATTCTTTAGTAGGACCTTTAGTATCGATATGAGCCAGACATATTTATACTTCAGGTGCTGCTGAGGGATTCTATAGGATATTATCTTCCGTTCTATTCTGAGTTTGTTACAGTTCATAGTATAAGGTTGATCAAATGTGATAGTATCTTAAAAAGTGTTTTATTCTGTATAGTAAATGATGCCGCCAAGAACTAGAGCGGTTGCTAGAGAAAAAGCTGTAGTTCATGCACCCTCTACTGAAGAGTCTGCACAATCTACGATTCCAATGCAAAGAGGTCGCGGTAGAGGCCGACCTAGAGGAAGAGGTAGAGGACGTGCACGGGGCCACATGATAGGACAACTGATATGATAGCAGGTATACATAGGAGTTTAGAGACGTTGGCTGGATTTATAGTAGATCAAGGTAGAAAAGATGGCCAGCCACCAGAAAATGCTCCTGAAGTACAAGAATTAGGAAGAAGAGCTGAGCAAGAGGATAAGGCTACAGGGATTGAGGCATCATTATCGCAATTCCTTAAGCTAAAACCCCCGAATTTCTCTGGGTCAGATGTCCTAGAAGACCCACAGATATTCAATGATGCTGTAGAACGAGTTCTCAGAGCTTTAGGGTGTGCCTCTAAAAGATCTGTTGAACTAGTGGCCTTTCAATTATCAGATGTGGCCCAAGTTTGGTTTAAAACTCTGGTACTAGGAAGATATGATACTTTACCCCCAATGGAGTGGGATGAATTTAAGGAAGCATTTATGAATCGCTTCCTGCCAATGAGTGAAAGAGACAAGAGGGCCAGAGAATTTGAAGAATTAAGACAAACACCGAATATGACAGTTTCTGAATATGACATTCGTTTTACCCGGTTGTCTAGATATGCACCATATCTGGTCCCTACTGAAAAGGATAGAATTAAGAGGTTTGTTTTAGGATTGATACGCCCATTGTTTAAGTCAGTGGGTCCTCAGATGGATCATTTTTTAACCTATGTAGCAGCTGTGAACTGTGCTAGAATGATGGAAACACGAGAGCAAGCAGACATGGACCACCTCAGATGAAATCCACTTTTATTTAACATATCTATGTTATCTACCTAAGCAGACTTTGCAATTCTAACTATGCTAATTTAGTTTTGAGAAGTAATGCCACTTCTTTCTGTAGATTTGATATTCAAACATCCAAACATAGATGAAAAGTGTGATTAACAATTCATGAATATAAATTAATCAAGATTACACATTTATAAATAATTACAAGTGGTTATCACGTAGTCTTAGATTGTTATTAATTAATTATTCCATTTTATTTATCTATGAATATGTTAGATCCAATGATTTTTAATTATTCCTCTTACTTAAAAGATACTCCTCGTTGAGGTGGTCCATGTGAATTGGAAATTAGTCACATGCAAAGCCAATTCAATAGTTATTTTAAGTATTAAAATTTATGCCATTTTCTTATAAAAATTAAATTAAGAACAAAATATTTAGATATTAAAAATTGACTTGGATTTTCTAGGTCAAAATATTTTCTATATAATAGCATGAGCATCTTCAGAAAAACAATTATATACCAGATACTACACCGAAATGTCATGTTATTATTAGAGAAGGGGTTAAACACTATAGAAGTGGGTGGCTCTGACTCATAATTATTTATACTTGACCGTTAATTCTCTAATTTTTTTTAATATCAACTTGGACCTTACATTTTTATTACATATTTAGTAATTTTATTCTTATCAAATTATAAATACTTCATAAACTATTGCTCAACCATTTGAAAGTTTTGAAATCTAAAGTTTTTAATTAACAATTACAAATTTAGTAGTAAAACATGCTATATAACTTATTTTTTTATTTTTAAATAAAAAATTATAAATTAGTTACGTTTATATTCTTTAGATAAAAATAAAAAATAAGTAAAACGCAAATGAATATAGAGTGATTAGTCCTACTTACCATTACCATATTTATTTGTGCTTTTAAATTTTACATTGATAGCTTGTTTATATTCTTACAACACATATACTTAAAAATATTTTTTAAATGCGATTCTTTTTGTACTCATTATTCCGACTAAATTAAAAAAAAAAATCTGGTTTTGATATATATAGATGTTATAATAGGAAATATTATTCCAACAATAGTGAAAATAATTATTATAATTCTCAAGGTGGCCTTCTTCTTATTGCAAAGATCTCTATAGAAGGCATTCAAACTTTTACATATATCGTGATATTCAAGCCTAGGGATGGCAACGAGGTTCTATTCGCAAAGATTCCTACAAAGGCTGGTCCAAACAAGGGAGGGGATAGAAAAGATTTTCTTCCCTGAGGACAGATTCGAGGGTAAAATTGCCCCTGTCAAAGATTTAGGAATGGGGACTATACTCCCCACCTCGCAAGGTCAGCGTTCCTGTTATAAGTTACTAAATGGTAGATTAACTCTTTGCAATTTGAGATAATTTAAGAATTTGTAGCAAGTTACAAGTAATGGAACATAATTTGAACTAGTTATTGTACTTTGAACTTCTACTTAAATGCTATTGTAGTATTAATAATTGGAGTTGTGCTATTGCTTTTAATTTAAATATTAAGATATGTTTCTTGAATTACCATTTGATTTTTATTTTTTTATTTTTATAAAATTACTCTTTTTTTATAGTATTTTTTATTTCTACAAGAAGATCGTTGAAGATTTCCACGTTCCAGCACTGAACGAGAATAACCAGCTTAACCTATTAGAACTTGCTTGAATTTGAGTAAAAGTAAGCATTTCGGGTTGGTTGAATCAGGTTGATGGGTTTAATCAGGTGAAATTTTTAAAAAATTGAGTTTATTGATTTGGGTCGAGTTTAGGATATTTGAACCCAAAATAACCTGACCCGACTGATAATATATAAAAGTAAAGTTAAATATAAGCAATTCAACGCTTGTAGCTGAGTGGTGAGACAAGTATATGGTGGCTGAGAAGACTAGGGTTCAAATCTTAGTGGTTACAGGTTTCTTTATTTTTTTTGGGAAAAGGTTAAACGACGTCTTTTCTCCTTATATGTAAAGACATCACCAAACACTATCCCCCTGATTCGATCATTCCCACAGCCGCAACCTCTGATCTTCACTTTATAGCACTAAACCATCATCCCTCTCCTTCCCTTCGTTCTCTTATTGTGGCACCAAACCCCCATCTCTCTCCTTCCTATCATTCTCCTCTCGTAGTAAGAACCTTCACTCCCTTGATCTTTATCTCTCTTGCATAAACCCTTGTCTCTTACTCTGTCAGCCTCTAACTCTTTGGGGTCTCACCATATCTCTCATGATCTGCCTCCTTAGTTGTCACGCCCCAACTTAATGGAACGCGAATAACACAACTCATAGATAATTTACCCTTTATTTATTTGCATACAACTTCACAATATCACATATTCAAAAAATATCATACGTTTACAAGTTTCCAATATAACTAATTATACATGCCAAGTCTACATTTATCAATTTTACAGCGGAAACAAGGATCCTGCCTGTGACATTCAGAGCAACTTTAGAGTACAATTATATTACAATTTAAACACTGAGAGTCCAGAAACAATTTAGGTTCACCACAGAAGTATGACACCTAGTCGATCAAGAAGCTGCAGGACCGAACTCTGGGTTTTTATCTGAAAAACATATCCACAACGTGTAGTGAGTTTTACAACTCAGTGAGCAAATAATCCCTCCTATGACCTCTCAGATCAACATATGAATGTACTCATATATTAAAATTTATCACATCAAAAATTGCAGTTCAGAAGTACATCCATATGGAACCCGCATTTTCAAATATTTTCAGTTCAAATCATATTCAAATATCTGTAACCACATATGATACAATATGATCTTAAATCAAACTTGATATGCATTAAAACATTTCACATGGAAACATTTGGAGGATCCTATATCAGAACCACCATATCAGAGTTTAAGTTCTTCCATACTTTGGTGGTATAGGATTTGCCTAAACTCAGCATCCCACTGAGGTTTGCCCTACTACCATTCAAGAGGACACGCGAAGAGACTCTATATGGGTATTTTCCAAGCACACAGCAAGGGAAGGCAAATCACATCTCATATAACTAACATCTCGCCCATATAGGAGGCATCCCGCTCTCCATCACATATCATCTCCCATGTGTTGACCCTCACATAAGGCTAACATCACCTCCCCTGCTAACTGAGGCAATCAAGGTGCGCACCAGGGCTAATATCACTTGCTGTTAGCAGACAGTGTTTCCAATAGGATTCCTCTACAGAAAATATCATATGCACATATGCCATATAATCCAATATAAACTTCTCAATATAATACAGACTTTCAGTTTTAGTACAAATTCATTTGTCATAAATTACCCATTCAGGATTTATCACATATGCATGCCCTTTCTCGAGGCAATCATATAGCTTTATAAATCAATGCCACGTGCATAAATATTCACTTTATCATTTAATGAGAAATACATGTGAAATCATATAATCCATGGGTTCAGAAATCCAGTTTCAAAACTATACTCTTCTTGAACTATATTTCTAAATGTAAGCAATTTAGATAATTTTAATGCATTTCAGAAACATATAACAGTGTAAATACCTCATAAACATAATCATATACATGCTTAAAGATCAAGAAGAGTATAGGGCAAGTCATAGAAAGAATCATCGACTTATAGGGTAAGGGTTCCGAGTTGGACAACCCTAAAATGTACTTTTCCAGTCTGAATTTGACCAAATAAACTTCAAAAACGTGTCTGGAGAGTCTAAAAACCTAGGAAATGACTTCGAAAAATCACTATTCACAACCACTATTTACTGCCAAAAATTACTATTTATCGCTACACAAAAAGTTACCAAATGACCAAAAAGAATTCATATCCTAAGGTTTATCTAGCTCTTGAATCCATATATGTTGTTAGAATTTCAATTGAAAGTCTTTAAGTAAGAGTTTCAGAGTTTACTTTTTTTTTTTAGATTTTTTACTTCAGATCTATGGCAATTCAACGGTTAATTTGAAAAATTGATCGGTTAAAACTGTAGTATTCTTCGTCCTGAATCAAGTAGCACCTTCAGTTTTGAGATCGGAAGCCAATAGATACTCCAGATCTAGAGAAAAAAATTGAAGGTTATTATTCACTCACTATTCACTTACTATTCCTTCTTCTCAGATTTTTCTCGTCTCCCTTCTCCGGTTTTTCTTTCCTTTTTATTTTTTTAAGTAAAACAATAATTATTTTAATTAAAAGTATACTTATTTTTAGCAAAACATAATCATTTTTAAACAAATAAATATATATTTGTTTATAGCAAAATACTATAATTTAAAAATAAAAATCACGCCCAAAAACGTAAATTCTCATATTTTCTTTGTACTTCTTTAATCTACGTAGTAAATATACATATTTTCTACGGTTCTTATCCCCATTTTCGAAATTCTCTCTCTTATTCCAAATTTTCTTTAATTGAAATTTTTGTTAAATTTTACGGTTATTACATTCTTTCCCCTTAAAGAAATTCAGTCCCGAATTTCATCACCATAATTGTAGATAAATACTAACCTCATTGTTCAAATAAATGCGGATATCTGGCGCGTATATCCTCCTCTCTTTCCCAAGTAGCTTCTTCAATAGAGTGATTTTTCCATATCATCTTCACTGTAGGTATTTCTTTTGACAACAACTTCTTTACTTGTCTGTCCACTATTGCTACTGGTTGTTCCTCATAGGTTTAATCTTCCTGTAACTGAATCTGTGGACAGTGTATAACATGTGTAGGATCTGATAAATATTTTTGTAGCATAGACACATTCTTTCCCCTTAAAGAAATTCAGTCCCGAATTTCATCACCATAATTGTAGATAAACACTAACCTCATTGTTCAAATAAATGCGGATATCTGGCGCGTACATCCTCCTCTCTTTCCCAAGTAGCTTCTTCAGTAGAGTGATTTTTTCATATCATCTTCACTGTAGGTATTTCTTTTGACAACAACTTCTTTACTTGTCTGTCCACTATTGCTACTGGTTGTTCCTCATAGGTTAAATCTTCCTGTAACTGAATCTGTGGATAGTGTATAACATGTGTAGGATCTGATAAATATTTTTGTAGCATAGACACATGAAAAACTGGATGGACATTACCCAATTTAGGAGGTAAAGCCAAATGATAAGCTACCGGACCAATCCTATCAAGAATTTCAAATGGTCCTATATACCATGGACTTAATTTCCCTTTCTTCCCAAATTTCACTACTCCCTTCATAGGAGATATTTTCAGAAAAATATGTTCACCTATGGCAAATTCCAATGGACGACGTCTATTATCAACATAGGTCTTCTGTCTTCTCTGAGCTGCTAACAACCTTTCCTTAATTAATTTTACCTTGACCAGTGCATCTTGTACCATATCAGGCCCTAAAACATTTGCTTCCCCCATCTCAAACCATCCAATTGGGGAACGACAACGCCTACCATATAATGCCTCAAAAGGAGCCATTTGTATACTGGCTTGATAGCTATTGTTATAAGCAAATTCAGTTAAAGGTAGAAATCTTTCCCAACTACCCTGAAAATCTAAAGCACATGCCCGAAGCATGTCTTCCAATATTTGAATGGTTCACTTAGATTGCCCATCTGTTTGAGGATGGAATGTAGTACTAAGATTCAACTTCATGCCCAAAGCTTCTTGGAAAGCTCTCCAAAAACGAGCTGTGAATTGTGGTCCTCGATCAGAAATAATTGATATTGGCACTCCATGAAGCCTCACTATTTCATTCAAATATAATCTTTCATACTGAGTTACATTGTATGTGGTTTTCACTGGTAGAAAATGTGCTGATGTAATCTTGCAGGTCTTTGATGTTCTGCTTTCACCTGTTGACGGGTTAAACATCGAGACACGTAATCCACTATGTCTTTCTTCATACCTTCCCACCAAAAAATTTCTTTTATATCCTTATACATTTAGTTATTCCAGGATGAATCGTATACATGGATTTATGGGCTTCCTCTAAAATTTCTTTCTTAAGTTCTTCTTTATCAGGTACACATATCTGCTTGCTAAATCTCAGAATTCCTTCAGAGTCTACAATGAATTCAACTTGACCACCATTCTTCACTTCTTCCATTATTTTGCACAAATAAGCATCCTCTCTCTGTGCCTTTTTCACCTACTCGACCAAAGACGATTGAAATTGCATATGAGCTAACAATATTCTAGGCTCCTTTACTTCCATTACTACCCCATCACTTTCTAGCTGATGCATCTCTTTAACCAACGGCCTTCTTACCACTGTGATATGAGCCAAACTACTCATAGATTTTCTACTTAGCATAAGCCACAACGTTGGCCTTAACTGGATGGTATAGTATTGTGTAGTCATAATCTTTAAGTAATTTCATCCATCGTCTTTGTCTCAAATTAAGATCTTTTTGTTGAAAAATATATTTGAGACTTTTATGATCTGTATAAATTTCGCATGTCTCACCATACAAATAATGCCTCCAAATTTTAAGAGCAAAAACTACTACTGCCATTTCCAAATCATGAGTAGGATATTTTTGCTCATGTGGTTTAATCTGTCTAGATGCATATGCAATGACTTGACCATTTTGCATCAACACACATCCTAATCCAATTTTTGATGCATCACAGTATACTGTGTATCCTCCAGTACCTGAAGGATTAGCCAATACTGGCGCTGTAGTCAAACATTCTTTGAGTTTCTGGAAACTTCTTTCACATTCATCTGACCAGTCAAACTTTATTCCCTTTCTTGTCAACCTCGTCAAAGGAGCAGCTGTCTTTGAAAATTTTTTAACAAATCTGCAGTAATAGCCTGTTAAACCAAAAAAAACTACAAATCTCTGTAACTATTGTAGGACATGGCCATTTCTGCACCTTTTTATCTTTTTAGGATCAACTTGAATACCATCCTTAGTAACCACATGCCCTAGGAAGGTAACACTACTAAGCAAAAATTTACATTTTGAAAACTTAGGATATAGTTGGTGTTCCCTCAGGGTTTGCAATGCTATTCTTAAATGTCGCTCGTGTTCCTCTAAACTTCTTGAATATACTAGGATATCATCTATGAATACAATGACAAATTGATCTAGGAAAGGTTTGAATACCCTATTCATCAAATCCATGAATGCAGCTGGAGCATTGGTTAGACCAAATGGCATTATTAAAAACTCATAGTGCCCATATCGAGTTTTAAAAGCAGTTTTCGAAATATCCTCATTCTTTATCCTCAATTGATGATACCCAGATCTCAAATCAATTTTTGAAAAATATTGAGCATCTTGTAGCTGGTTAAATAAATCATTTATTCTAGGTAAATGATATTTATTTCGTATAGTCACTTTGTTCAACTGCCTATAATCAATACATAGACGTAGAGATCTATCCTTTTTCTTCACAAAGAGAACAGGAGCACCCCAGGGAGATGTACTGGGTCGAATAAAACCTTTATCTAGTAAATCTTGTAGTTGCTCCTTTAATTCCTTAAGTTCCGCAGGTGCCATCCTATAAGGAGGTATTGATATTGGTTGTATTTTAGGGAGGAGGTCAATACCAAATTCAATCTCTCGATCTAGTGGTAATCCTGACAATTCCTCAGGAAACACATCAGGGAATTCTCTAACCACTGGAATCTACCCTACATTGATATACTTCATATCAACATCTTTGACTACTGCTAAACACCCCTGGCATCCTTTTTGTAACAGCTTATGAGCTGTTAAAGCTGAAATTAAATTACTAAACTCCTTACTACGATCTCCTTGTATCATGAAGGAAGATTCTCCAAGGACATTAAACTTAATCACCTTATGGTGACAGTCTAGAATGGCATGAAATGATGACAACCAATCCATTCCTAAAATCACATCAAAGTTTACCATATCTAGAACTATCAAATCTACAAAAGTCTCCTTAATCTCACATGATTTATACACATTATTTACTAATAGGAATTCTTCCATTGGAGTAGCAACCATAAAAGAACAATGTAAACTAGCAGGATCTCTATTCAATTTCTTAGCAAAGCATGGTGATATATAAGAATGAGTTGAACCAGGATTGAACAGGACATATGCTCTATAGGAACATACGGTTAATGTACCTGTCATAACTGCATTTGAAGCCTGAGCATCCTGTCGTGTCAAAGCAAAAACTTAAGGTAGTTCTTGACCTCGACTTCCTGATCCTCTACCAGTACCACCACTACTTGCTTGAACTGAAGCTGTTCTATTTGGTCGTGCTGGCAAAGATGCAGGAGGTGAAGCTGGTTGTACCGATACTTGACTAAAACTTTGTAGTTGTGAGTAATTTCTCATCAAATGACTCATTTGTCCACACTTAAAACATGCACCAATTTCTCTGCGACACTGTCTAGAATGAGGCCTGTCACAAATAGGACATGGTGAAATTGATCTTGAATCCTGTTGACTAACAAGTCTCATATCTCTTTGATTCATTCTCTGCTTATTGATATTCACTGATGTCTGGTTAGAGCTACCAGTTCCTGTTTGAGTGAAGTGCTATGGGTTTTGAAATCTTGATCCTTTGACATTAGGATTATAACTTGTCTGTACATTACTATCTCGCTCTCATTTTCTTCTCTTTAGACCTTCTATGTCTAATTGTTCTCGTGTTTCCACCATTCTAGCACAGTCTACAGCTACTGAATAAATTGAAAAATGATTCATCTGAGGACCCACCGATTTAAACAATGGGCGTATCAATCCCGAAACAAACCTCTTAATTCTATCTTTTTCAGTAGGGACCATATATGGTGCATATCTAGACAATCGGGTAAAAAAAATATCGTATTCAGAAACTGTCATGTTCGGTATTTGTCTTAATTCTTCAAACTCTCTGGCCCTCTTGTCTCTTTCACTCATTGGCAGAAAGTGATTCATAAATGCTTCCTTAGATTCTTCCCACTCCATTGGTGGTAAAATAGCTGCCATTCCTTGTACAAATGTCTCAAACCAAACTTGGGCTATATTAGATAGTTGAAAAGACACCAATTCAATAGATCTACTACTAGAGCACCCCAAGGCTCTGAAGACTCGTTCCACAGTATCAATAAATATCTGTGGATCTTCTTGAACATCAGACTTTGAAAAAGTTAGAGGTTTTAACTTAAGAAATTGTGGTAATGACACCTCAATCCCTGTAAGCTTGTCCTCTTGCTTAGCTGTTCTTCCTAGATCTTGCGCTTCAGGAGCATTTTCCAGTGGCTAGCCTTCCTTTCTGCCTTGTTCCACTACAAATCCATCAAATATCTCTAAACTCTTATGTATACCAGCAATTATATAAGCGGTTATATCATGTGGCTCCTGAGAAGGTTCTACTCTTTCCTCAGGAACTCTATCAGACACATGGGCATGTTCTTCTTGTCTCGGGGTTCTCATATCCCGTGCACGCCCTCTACCTCTACCTCTTCCTCTAGGTCGGCCACTACCACGACCTCTTTGCACTGAAATCGTAGATTGTGTAGACTCTTCAGTAGAGGGTGCACGATCTACAACTTCTTCTCTAGTGATTGGTCTAGTTCTTGGCGGCATCATAAACTATACAGAACAAAACACCTTTTTAAGATACCATAATATTCAATCAGTTTTATACTATGAACTTTAGCAAACTTGGAATAGAAAGAAAACTGAAATCCTATAGATTCCCTCAGTAGCACCTAAAGTATAAATATGTCCGGCTCATATCGATATTAAAGGTCCTACTAAAGAATCCTTTGCACTGATAGCCACAGGGAAACCTATTGCTCTGATACCAACTTCTCATGCCCCAACTTAATGGAACGCGAATAACACAGCTCACAGATAACTTAACCCTTATTTATTTGCATACAACTTCACAATATCACATATCCGAAAAATATCATATGTTTACAAGTTTCCAATATAACTAATTATACATGCCAAGTCTACATTTATCAGTTTTATAGCGGAAACAAAGATCCTGCCTGTGACATTTAGAGCAACTCTAGAGTATAATTATATGACAATTTAAACACTGAGAGCCCAGAAACAATTTAGGCTCACCACAGAAGTACGATACCTAGTCGATCAAGAAGCTGCATGACCAAAATTTGGGTCTTTATCTGAAAAACATATCCACAACGTGTAGTGAGTTTTACAACTCAGTGAGCAGATAATCCCTTCTATGACCTCTCAGATCAACATATGGATGTACTCATATATTAAAATTTATCACATCAAAAATTACAATTCAGAAGTACATCCATATGGGATCCGCATTTTTAAATATTCTCAGTTCAAATCACATTCAAATATCTGTAACCATATATGATACAATATGATCTTAAATCAAACTTGATATGCATTAAAACATTTCACATGGAAACATTTGGAGGATCCTATATCAGAACCACCATATCAGAGTTTAACCTCTTTCGTACTTTGGTAGTATAGGATTTGCCTAAACTCAGCATCTCGCTGAGGTTTGCCTTACTACCATTCAATAGCACACACGAAGGGACTCTATATGGGTATTTCCCAAGCACACAGCAAGGGAAGACAAATCAGATCTCATATAACTAGCATCTCGTCTATATAGGAGGCATCCCGCTCTCCATCGCATATAATCTCCCGTGTGTTGGCCTTCAGACGAGGCTAGCACCACCTTCCCTACTAGCTGAGGCAATCAAGGTGCGCACCAGGGTTAACATCACCTGCTCTTAGAAAACAGTGTTTTCAATAGGATTTCTCCACTGAAAATATCATATGCACATATGCCATACAACCCAGTATAAACTTCTCAATATAATACAGATTTTCAGTCTCAGTACAAATTCATCTGTCATAAATTACCTATTCAGGGTTTATCACATATGCATGCCCTTTCTCAAGGCAATCATATAGCTTTATAAATCAATGCCACGTGCATAAATATTCACTTTATCATTTAATGAGAAATACATGTGAAATCATATAATCCATAGGTTCAGAAATCCAGTTTCAAAACTATACTCTTCTTGAACTATATTTCAAAATGTAAGCAATTCAGATAATTTTAATGCATTACAAAAACATATAAAAGTGTAAACATCTCATAAACATAATCATATATATGTTTAAAGATCAAGAAGAGTATAGGGCAAGTCATAGAAAGAATCATCAACTCACAAGGTAAGAGCTCCGAGATGAATAGCCCTAAAATACACTTTTCCAGTCTGAATTTGACAAAATAAACCTCAAAAACATGTCTGAAGGGTCTAAAAACCTAAGAAATGATTTTGAGAGCTTGGTCAACGCAAGTCAACGCTAGGGGTACTGTTTACTGCTAGAAATACTATTCACTATCAGAAATCACTATTCACTGCCGAAAAATCACTATTCATCGCCATACAAAAAGTTACCAAATGACCGAAAAAAAATTCGTATCTTAAGGTTTATCTAGTTCCTGAATCCATCTACGGTATCAAAATTTCAATTGGAGGTCTCTAAGTAAGAGTTTCAGAGTTTATTCTTTTTTTGAGATTTTCTACTTCAAATCTATGGCGATTCAACGGCTGATTTGAAAAATTGATTGGTCAAAACCGTAGTATTCTTCGTTCTGAATCCAGTAGTACTTTCAGTTTTGAGATTAGAAACCAATAGGCACTCCAGATCTAGAGAAAAAAATTAAAGAGTACTATTCACTCATTATTCCTTTTTCTCAGATTTTTCCTTTCTCCCTTCTCCGATTCTTCTTTTCCTTTTATCGTTTTTTTATAATAATAATAATTATTTAATAATTGAATAATATGATTTTATTTTATATATATTCATATAAATTCTGTTTTTCATCCCAAAATATTCCAAAAATTTCTAAAATTTTACATTCTCATAAACTTTTAGTTAAACTCTTAAATCATGATTTTTCTTGTTAAAAATCTTAATAAATAAAATCAAAAATTAAATATCTTTATACGTAATAAAAGAAAGAATATTTCTAAAAATAAAACAAAAATTTATTAGAGGCCAATATAATTATTTTAAGCAAAACAATAATTATTTTAATTAAAAGTATACTTACTTTTAGCAAAACATAATCTTTTTTTAAAAAATAAATATATATTTGTTTATAGCAAAATACTATCATTTAAAAATAAAAATTACGCCCCAAAACGTAAATTCTCATATTTTCTTTGTACTTCTTTAACCTATGTAGTAAATATACATATTTTCTATGGTTCTTATCCCCATTTTCGAAATTCTCTCTTATTCCAAATTTTTTATAATTGAAATTTTTCGTTAAATTTTACGGTTATTACATTAGTTTTCCGAAGACTTCTAAAAGATTGAAATTGCGACCTCCAACGTTCTTGTTATGTTTTCATCTCCAACGATGATGTTTTATTTCGATTACCTTCTCGGCATTTTTGTTTTGTTTCTGGTTGGTCCATGGCATTCTTTTTGAGTGATTCTTCATCTCCCGTAATAGAACACATAAATGTTTGCTTTACTTTTCTAGATTTGTTGGTATTCTTGCTTTGCTTTTCTAGATTTGTTGTTGTTGATCTATTTGCATACATCTTTCTTTATATTCTTTTTTTTGTTGGGACAGAGTCTTTGAATAAAAAATGCAGGTAAGCCATGACCCAATCGAAACACAAAGAACTCGATCAAACTAGAATTCTTTGGATTACTTAATATTACAATCGGGTTTGGATGATATTCTTACAACCTGACCACTGTACGGGTCGGTTGGAATATATATCAAAATACGACTGAACAAAACTTGTGCTCACCCCTCCCCCACAGAGAGGAGTAAGGGTAACGACGGGAGAGCAAGGGGCTTGTAGGGATGGTCTTTTTGCCCCCACCTCACCCTATGGCCATCCCTATTTAGGTTCAAAGTTTGCAAGAATTATATATCTTTGCTAGGCCATTAAATAGTTTAATCACATTATTGCTATCACCTACATTATTGAGGATTATTTCCTTATGAATCAAACATTACAAGAATAAGGGGATTGATGACAGTTTTTAAGTGGCTTTAGCCACAATTTTAATTGTCGCTAAATAACTTAACGAATATCAACTAACCGTCGTAGATCCAGAGGTGTTGCGATGGTTTTAATGAACCGTGGAAAACTCATCACTAAGATGCATCTTAACAACCATTTGAGAAATGTAGTTATTTTATAGAATAATGATGGTTTAGGAAACCGTCATCTTGTTATGGAACAACGATATTTTAAAAAATCGTCGTTAAAACGCATTCAAACTATCTTTATACTATGTAATGACAACGGTTTAGCAAACCATTGTTATCATATGGGATAATGACAGTTGGGGAAACCATTGTTATGTTTTTATTTAACTGTCATTAAACCCTTTAATTTTTTTTTTTTATAAATTTTTAGTTTACATATTTTTAAATATTGTATACATCATTTTAAGTGGACTAATTTCATATATTTATTTATACTTTTATAGTCATGCCTATAAATAGTTTTTACTCTTCAATTTCTTTAAAATTTGATCAATAATTTAAATATCATAAAAATATTCAAACGAAAATCAAATAAACATGTTCACAAAAATTTTACAATAAAAAATAATATATATTGAAAATTTTTAATTGCAATATACAGCCTATAAGAATTACATAAAATATATAATATACATATACGTTATGTTCTTGTGCCTTTAGGGTCTTGAGGAGGCTGGTGTCCACTGGCATAATCACTTAGGACTTGAAAAAAAAGGGTTATGTAAGTGTTTTCAGAATAAATTGTAGCAATATTCGTTTCTAGAATTCAATTAGTTTTTAGAAAATTACCTTAGGACTTGGGGTTGGGTACAAATCAAATCTCAGGTGGTAGTTGATCCTAAAAGTTCTAGAGTAGGAAAGCCATAGCTGCCTCCATTTGTCGCTGTCGTGCTACTATGTCAGCATCACATGCCACTAGTTCAGCCTCTCATTCAGCCTCATATGTTGCTCATTCAGCCTCTTGTCACTATTGCTCAACCTTCCACTTCCCATTGCCGCTTTAAGGCGTACCACCTTGAACTGCAACTCCTCATAAAAAGGCCTAGAGCATGAACTTGACCCAGCAGAGCCATGATCGAAGACTTAGGTCAAGGAAACACCCAATCTAAGTCCTAAAATGTGACCTGATTGCTCTCTAATCCCTAGAACTATAGTAAGTGAATTAGCAATTGAAAGCCCTTGAAAAGAAGAGTCCTCCTGCTGGATTGAGGCAGTTTTTTCCTACAAAATTGAAGAGTGAACGATAAACCTTGTTAAAATTGTATTATTACAACCAAATAAAATAAGAACATTGTATTTCAATAAAATTTAAATACTTACACTGATTGCTTAGGCTTTGTCATTAACATAGGATCCATGACCCTTTTTATGGGTTGCTATCCATACATCCTCTTGCGTCACCGAGCTCCAACCTCAGCCTCTTGAAAATTTGAATAAATAATGTAGTGTACATTATCTTTAGTATAAATTGAACTTTATATATAATAATGAGAAATGCAAACTTACCATCTCAGCCTTCTTACGTGCAAGGCCCTTTGATATAGTGGTATGCAGCATTGTTTGACATCTTCTATTTCGTTTATTTTTTTTAGCCACATCCTAATCAATTACATGAACAGATTAGTTAGCCAAACTATGTAAATTTGCATATACCAACAATTAAATTTATATTTATCCTAAACTTCACCTCAATTTCTTATTTGTAATTTTATTATAATAGTTACGAACACTAAATATTTTTTCCTCCTAATTTTACTATACGAATGCGATACATTCAACATATATAATATAATAAGACAATGTAACATAAGCACTACTTACATATATACATTACAAAACAATATAATTAAAATTATCTTCGAAGCAATACATCATACTAAAAAAAATACAATTTTGAAACTATATAGACAAGCATATACAATATATATTATCAACCATTTGTAGCTATATGATATCATCCATCTCACAAATTCATTCACACAAATATTATGTGACAAACATTAATGAACAAAAATGCAAATATTATGATACATACCTTCAACGACAATAAAGAGCAACAAGCTATAAATAGAAGACAATAAGCGCAAGATGTAATGAAGAAACAAAACATTTTCCTTGCGGAAGAAAGAAGTGAAAAAGTACCAAGAGAAGAGAAGGGGAAGCATATTTTGTAGAGCATTTAAATGATGGTTTATAAAAAAAAAACACTCGTGAAAATAGAACTTAATGATGGTTTGTGACTAAATCATCGTTAATTAGGCATGTATTTTAACGACAATTTGACAAAACTGTCACCAAACCGCCGTTAAAATTCACAAAATCCAAGGAACAATCAATTTTTTACGATGGTTTCTATGAAACTGTCTTTAAATGGATGACAATTACCCCAAGTGTCGTTAAACCGTCATTAAAATCCACAAACTCCAATGAACGTTCATTTTTTAACAATGGTTTCGAACAAATCGTCATTAAACCATGACGTTTATGAAAACCATCGTTAAACCTCATTGATTCCCATGAATGGTCACTTTTTCACGATGCTTTCCGTTAACCTGGTTATTTAACGACAGTTAACTGATAACGTCATTAATTTCATTGTAATAACGATGGTTTAAAAATAGTTTCTAAGCCTCATTTTTGTGATGGAATTTTGTGATCGTCCTTAAGTCTCTGTCGCCAATCCCCCTTATTCTTGTAGTGAAAGCATCAATCTACAATGAAATTCAATCTTGTTTCATTTAACTTGCTTGCTATATGAATATTACTATTACTTCTTGTCTTTTTAAACTCAATTCTCCACAAGGTTTCTTTTTATCAAGATCAAAATGAAAGGTTCTAAGAGGACCGATAAAGTGCTTTATGGGAACATTAAAATCAAGCTTCAAATTGTATCTAATATGATCACTAAAGAAGTGAAATGTGAGCATATAAAATAAAGGGAGGTCTTCACGAGTGTTAGGAGGAAACACTTGATCGAATAGCTCTTGAAGAATATAATAAAAAGGAAGCTATCACTACAATAGAAGAAGGATTTAGCAACGGTTTTCAAGTGGTTTGTCGTTAAACTGCTCAACGACGGTTGCATAAACTATCACAGAACCTACTGTTGCAATTGTAGTGCTACGACTTAATGACAGTTAGTAAACCATCGTTTACTAATTTTTTATTTTTTCCTTTTTATTTTAATTTTTTAATATTTGGTATCAAGGTTTTTTTAGATTTTTTTTCTCCCTCTTCTCTTCTCTCTTCTTTCATAAATTATTGATGCCCAGATTTTCTCTTCTCTTCTCTCTGCTTTTTGTATCAAAAGTCTTCTGGTTATAAGGTTTCCTTTGCTAAAGTTCCAACCCCACTTAAATGTAAAAATTTGAAGTTTCATTACTATTGAAAACATAGGAAAAACTTGGATATGAACAAAAGTTACAAGAAAAACTGAACAAAAACAAAATGTAGAAATATTCAAAAATGCAAAAAAGGAATTCACTGGTTCGCAGGGAAGAGATGAGTAGAAGTGAAGCACTTTGGTGGAGAAGAATCAACAACAAAAGAATCGATTGGTGTAGAAGTTAGAAGGCTGAGGGAGAAAATAGAGGGAGAAAGTAGTGGAGAAAAAAGATAGAGTTAATCAAAAGGGAAAGGAAACCAAGAAATAACGATGTTTAGCTACAATTTTTCAAAAAGACAATGGTTATTAAAAGCTATCGCTATTTAGTGACATATTTTAAAAACCTTCACTAAAAATATTAATCTTAATAATTGAGTTTCACATAAAAAAAAATCTCATAATAAATATACTTATTTAAGTTCATCGGCTAAGAAGATGCTACTAAGCTTTCTATCCCTTCTAAACTTTTGTTTCTTCAACTCTTTGAGCATCTTTCTTGTTATTTTTCTTGAATTAATTACTATATTAATATTTCATATTTCAATGCTTACTTTTTTAACTTTGGACTAATTTAAACAAAAAGTTTTTAACTTGCAAATCAAATAGGTAGTCTAATTCACAATTAAAAGTACAATATACATGATCCGAAAATATTGTATAATATAAACAAATTTATCGTGCATATAAGATTATTAGAAACATATATCTAATTTTTATTATAGAATTTCACAAAACCTATTGGATATATTACATGTTAATGATTGAAATAATGCATATGTAGCTAATGGTAATAAAATAACAGCATTTACTAATAGATTGGTCACACTTTTTTCATTATCCAAACTTAAACATAGACCGATAGAGCTAACATTATATTCCACTAATTTCCTCAGGCTCTCGCCTTCATTGGTAAGTGGCATATAAAAGTTATCTTGATGGACTTGTCAATTAGTATTCATGTAGGCCTACTGAGTTTGATCCATGTGCCATGGCCATGGGTGAACATCCGACTGCAATATGCATGATGTGTTGTATTTTATTTAATGTTCTAAAATTCGGACTCACAATCGTATCGGTGATTGAAGTGATTTATGATTCATTGACTTGAAATGATATTTGAAAAAAATATATCCTTTTTTACTTTATATTTTATATATAAATTAAACAACATATTTAAGATATTATAATTAAGGTACTTTAATTTAAATTGGTCAAAGAAAAAAGTAATTATATTTAAAAATATGAAAAATACGATATGAAAAATACAAAATGCTTTCTTTTCCCGACATGAGAATAAATGCATGCTGTTTTTGGAAGGCAGCAGATTTCCATTGAAACCTACATCAAAATCAAAGTATAATTTCAAAAGAGACAAAAGCATTGGAACAAAAGATTTTGAATGGTAAAGCATACCAATAGCTTTTGAGGGTTAAATTCGTAAAAGAGAAAAATGAATAGATTCATTTCCCAGCTCACATGTCTACCCTCCAATCAAACTAAACTACTTTCTTTTTCCTGTGTGCTTCCACTATAGCATCAACCTTCTCCCTTTGAAGCAGCTCTTTCAAGTTTCAACCCTTACATGGTCGAGAAACCCAACGTTCATGGAAGCTTACTTCGCGACACAGTGAACGACACCATTAGCACCTTATAGTCGATCTAAACAAATGGGTTCAAATTATGCTCTTAATTTATAAAACTAGTTATCTGTTGAAATATGTTGTATGCCGGTTTTTTTCCCCCAAAACCATTGTGCCTTTTTTGTCTTAAATCACCCGGTTGATCAGTGAAGGCCTGCCAATTGTTTTATTGTAATATCTAATATTTTCTCTTTCACTTGATTTTTGTTAGCTTGTTTGAGAGTTTTTAAATTTTTCTCTCTATTTTTAGTTTTATTAGGAGAGCGAGGGTTGATATGTTTCAAATCTTTAGCTATTTAAACATAGACATAAAAGGTTAATACTATATCAAAAATCAGTTTAATTTAAAATTTAAAATTTAAAATTTAAAATTTAGTAATAACTTTAATAAATTTTTGTGGAATCAAAGTCATTGACTTTTTTGGAAAGGTTTCACATTGGTAATCTCCACATGCGGATGTGTTATATATGATTTAAAAAAAGGTTTCACATTGATAATCTCCACATGCAAATTTGAGGTCAATGAAAACTAATCATAATCATGAATCATGAATTGCATTTGCATTGTTTTTTTTTATTGATTCTTCGCAGGTTCAGGTAGTTGATATATTAAAGATCATTGGCTCAAGCCCAATTAACCAGCAGGTAAATACATTAGATAATATTTCGAATATTTATCTACAAGGTGCTCGGTAAACAATACTATATGCAAATATTATAATTAGTATTTCAATCTCCAAAAGAAAGAGTAAATTAATATAGTCATTGAATTTGAAAATTCACTTTAATTTAATCTTTAAATGAAAATAGGAGAAGAATTCCTCAATACGTTATAAAAAGATTTGATGAAATGTTAAAGAACATAATCAACCTTACAAAACATCACCAAAATTGTTACAAAATGACTTACTGATAAGAAAGCAAAGGTAATAACTAAATCTTAGAAGAAAGACAAAGCTCAACCTCAAAAAGTAAAACGTTGACTAGATAACATAAACACAGAGATAACACACTTATTGATGTTTTTGAAGGTTAAATATTTTACGAGTCTCTTTCTTTCCCAATCCACTTGTATTGTTGAGAATATGATGAAATAAATTGTAAATTTTCAAATATTTTATCAAAGAAAACTCTGAAAAGCCGAAAACTTAAAAAAGAAAGAATATAAAAAACAATAAAGAAGAACTCTAATAGGGGAAAGACGAGGGGAAATATGGGTTAAAGATAATGATGACTAATCTAAGAAAAAGAGGATTTTGAGAGACAGAGCGAGCATCGCTAGGTCACTCATATTATAAACAACTTACTCTTTATATTGTTATAAATGGGTTATTCTCATTTTTTTAATATTAAACTGGTTGTTGAGATGCATGTGAGATGACTATAATAATAAGAAAATTGATATATGGAAAAAAGAAGAAGCATAGGAGTTAATATGCTCTAAGAATATGAAAATGGTAGTTTTAAATCTTATTTTTGTTTTAATACTATTACTTAAGCGAGAAATTGCAAGAAGCCAAACCCAAGTGCAAATTATGTGAAAATTAAACATATTCAATAACAGAGGAAACATGTTTGTTGTCTCAAGATTATTGTATTAGAAAAGACTTGACTTGTAGTTGAATAAATTGGCTAATTTACAGTGGGATACAGTTTAGCACATGCTTGGACTTTCCCTTCTAATCTTTTCAAGCAAACACAATAGGTCGAGTCCTCCTGCTTATAAAGGTTTTGTTACTTTTTTTTTGTATGTATTATATTATTATTCCTTACCTTTTAACTTCTGCGTTTGCTCATTCTTTTCATAGACAAGTTTAATTTGGTAGATTTCAAGCATGGACAGCAACCATGTTGCCAATCAAAATGGATTAGAAATGGTGAAACGGGCAGAACTTCATTCCGAACTTGAATCCCGAGCTACACCTCTCATTTCTTTCAACCAACCAAATGACCATCAGGTATTGCTATATATGAATACATGTTTTTTTTTGTGACAAAGTTTAAAGTGATGGAAAGTTACTCTATTCTAAGACTAGGATATGTCACAAGTTTCAGTAAGGACTTACAGTTTACAGATTGCTTATAAAAAAAGACAGCTAGCAGTAAGAATCAAACTTACCTCTTATAAACGAAGTGTTTCGATTCTTATGAGTTGAACCAACTTATGTTGGCCATGAATATATAGTTTTAAATTTAAAATTCAGATCCTTAATCATGATTTCTTTTTCGTTTTTGGTCATGGATACATCAAATTTAACAGATGGAAGATGATGTCATCCTTGACATTAAAGCAATGCTGATGGAAAGCGAAGGACCTTCTTTATCAACCAGATCATGTTGCATCTACAAGGTGCCACATGAAATTCGCCAGCAAAACGAAGATGCTTATACTCCAAAGGTTGTTTCTATCGGCCCTCTTCATTACGGCAATCTCATGCTGCAAAATATGGAAACACTCAAGCAGACACTTTTCAAAAAATTCATACGAAGAGCTAAGACAAGCTTGGATGATTTGTTCAGCTCAGTGGAAAGTTCAGAACCAATAGTTCGTGCTTGTTACCCAGAAAACATCAAGTTTACCAAGAAGGAGTTTGTGAAGTTGATATTAGTAGATGCTGGTTTCATAATTGCACTCTTCAATGAATGGTTAGAGAATGACACTTACCTGAAAAAACCATGGTTGATGAATAGTATTGTATGGGATTTGTTATTACTTGAGAATCAGCTTCCATTCTTTATTGTCGAAGATCTATTCAATCTGGCCTTTCCCTCTCACATTTTAAGTAACCGTCCTTCATTTATTGAACTCACATTTGACTTCTTTGGCCATTTTAATTCATAGAGCTTGGAATCTAGTTCTGAGATTAGCATAAAACACTTCACAGATCTCAGAATGTTTCACTTGCAAAAAAGGGAAGTCCGTAGATAAACTGTTCAAAAATCTGAAATGCATGATCTTTTATACAATACTAGTGCAGATGATTTATCTAAAGCAGGAGTGAAGTTTAAGGCAAACAGAGACAAGAAATGCTTACTAGAGTTGCATTTTCCAGGAAGTGTCCTTGAAATCCCTCAGATTATAGTGGAAAATAGCACTGACATTTTGTTTCGAAATATTATAGCTTTAGAGCATTTTGAATATCCTTATAAAACCTACATTGCTGACTATGCTTTTATGTTGGATCGCCTTATCAACAAAAGCATAGATGTGGATGTCCTTGCTAAAGCAAAAATAATCAGCAGCGATATAGGTGATAGTTCTGATGTGGCTAGACTGTTTAATGGTCTGAATCAAAATATTCTCCGCTGGAATATCAATTCAGATTATCTTGATATTTGCAGAAGGTTGAATGACTTCTATGCAAATCATTGTAACTACATGATGGGCACTTTGAGATGTGATTATTGCAACACACCTTGGCGAGTTATTGCTTCCATTGCTGGAATTGCACTCCTTATTATGACCTTGGTTCAAACAATATTTACTATTATGTAATAGTGTTGTATTTTTACTCAGTGTATTAGCTGTTTTAACTTGAGGAAACGGCACAGGTTTGATTCTCGAAGACGCCAACTGTAATATCCCTTAATTTTTATTTTTTTAAATAATAATGTTTTTCTATAAAAAATATATTTTTATTTTAAATGATTATGTTTTGTTAAAAGTAAATATATTTTTAAGTAAATTTTGCTTAAAATAATTATCTTGGCCTTTAATGAATTTTTGTTGTATTTTTAGAAATTTTTTTTTATTATGCATAAAGATATTTATTTTGTGATTTGTTTTATTAAGATTTTTATCAAGAAAAATCATGATTTAAGAGTTTAATTAGAATGTAAATTTTTGAAATATTTTAGGATGAAAAACAGAATTTATATGAATTTATATAAAAGAAATTCTATTATTTAATTATTAAATAATAAAATAATAAAAATATTTTTTTTAAAAAAAAAGAAGGTGCAAGGAACGGACGCATGACACAGCAGCAGAGAAGAGAGAAAAAAAATCTCTCTCTCTAAATTTTTTTTAAAACTTCTTTCTAAACTTTCTCCAATTCTAGACGTCCAATTGAGATATCGGAGGTATCGTTGGACTCATGGCGGCAAGAGCTTCAAAACCCACCAATCATTTTCGCCGGAGGTTGGCTGAAATTTCGCCGGAATTTTGTGAATAGTAACTTAAAGGTAAATTTTCTAAAATACTGAATTTTTGATGGTTTTTCAAGATTTCAATTTAAGGGTTTTGTTAAAGATGTAGAGTATTAGTTGTAGGATAAATTTTACGGTCAGAAAATGTGATTTGCTGCTTGAATTTTGCAAAATTTACTTCGTGAACAGTAACTATGAACAGTGCCGAACAGTACCTGTGAACAGTGCGCGTGAATAGTCTTTCAGTCGCGTGTGAACAATGTTTCCAGCCGTGAACAGTGCCAGCGTCCCGGGATCATTTTTTTAGATTTTTGGACCTTCCGGACTCATTTTTAATATCTAATTGATAAAATTCAGATGGGAAACATAGATTTTGGGGGTATCCAATCTGGAGCCCTTACCCTGTGAGTGAATATAATTTACTATAATGCATTTTTAAATCTCTCTCATGTCCATGCTTTTAAAACAAAGTTTTAATTATGAATAGCATAAATTGAATTTCATGTTTATATTGATTTATATTCTTAGAAGTTATAGGACATGCAGAACAGACCTCTAATAAGTCCCTCTTGAATTTATGATGAAAATGTGGTATTATGTTACACTTTATTGAATCTTATAATTGTATCTTCTTTCATATTGTTTCATATGATTTGTGTTAGAAATGATACCTCACTGTTTCATGGGTATGGTGAAATTGAATTTGTATTTGAGTTTCAAATGTGTCATTGATACTGGATATTATGGTTTATCTGGACTGGAATGAAAATGTTGTATTTCTGATTTTGGAGAATGAATTTCTATTCCGGAACTTTGTCCGAAAAATATCTTGGAAGGGAGGGATATATATATATATATATATATATATATATATATATATATATATATATATATATATATTGTCTTAAAAAGAATTTTAACCTCATAATTTTCAATTTTTCTTTCAGCTTATATTTTTGATTTATTAAATTAGTTTATTTTGGAGGAATCATTGATAGAAACACTGTTAGCTAGCGACAGAGATAGCTAGCCTTGGTGCACCATGAAACTTTAGTTAGCAATAAAGTTGCTAGCCCCTTGTGCGAACGGGCACATGAGGATTGAATTATGAATAAGTATGGAGTTGAGTATGTCTCCTCCAATAACCAGTGGCAATTGGCCTAGTTACCTATAATGAGAATGAGGTGATTTACCCGTCCTATTGCTGTGTGCTTAGGACAGTCAACATATGGAAAGGTCAGGGAGTTGAGGAGAACTCCTCCTAACCTCATGATATGAATTATGAGAATATGGTGAATTACCCGTCCCATTGCTATGTGCTTGGGATAAAACAATGTATATGGTGATTGCCCTTACCAGACTTTGTGCTTGGGTATAAAAATTATAATTATGGATCTACTTTGAGTCCTCCTTTAAACATTTTTTTATATGAAGAGTTATCTTTCTATTTCCTTATTTAATTTTGAAATTATTGTTTATTATACTAAATCTTAAGATTTTAGATTTTCTTTTAACAAAATTTACCTTCTTTAAAACTTTAGTTTGTTGTTATATACAATGATTTAGATAATGTTATATTCTACCATAATTTCTATTTATGAAAACTCGTGCGAATGGTCTGTTCTGTTTCAGTTATAGTAAACTATATTTGCTCACTGAGTTATCAAACTCACTACACGATATTTCTACTCTCTTTTTTTTTCAGATAGTTGACCAGCTAGACGACATGATCTCTGGGTGAGCCTACTTTGTTTCCAAGGCTCGTAGATTTTAATTTACATTGTACTTGTACTCTAGAGTTGCTCCATATATCACAAGCAGGATCTCAGCTTCCATTTGCAGAGTATTTATGTATATTTGAGATTATTGAAATTATACAGTAAGCTCTCAAATGAATGTGATTATGTGTTTGGTTACAATCTATACTATTTATGAGAAAATCATTTATATGTATCATACTAGAAGCTTACGGGATGATATTATTCTCAAAACCCGTGCCGGTTACGTACTTCTATTTTTGGGTCGTGACAAAGTTGGTATCAGAGTATTAGATTTCCCTGTGACTATCGGAGCAAAGGATTCTTTAGTAGGACCTTTAGTATGGGTATGAGCCGGACATATTTATACTTCTGGTGCTGCTGAAGGATTCTATAGGGTTTCGCTTTCCTTTCTATTTCAAGATTGCTAAAGTTCCTAGTATAAGGTTTATTGAATATTGTGACATTTTTTTTAAAAAAATATCTATGGGTCAATTATTGCCTGAAAGTGAAAGGGATAGGCATCCTTGAGAATTTAAAGAATTGAGACAAATGCCAATTACGATCGTTTCTGAATATAATATTCATTTTATCCCGTTGTCTAGTTATGATAGACTTTGATGTGATACTGAGAATGGATTGGTTGGTTTCAAGCCATGCCATTTCAGAATGTCACTTTAAGGTGATTAAATTCAATAATTCTTGGAGAATTTTCTTTCTTGATACAGAGAGACCATAGTGAGATATCAAATAATCTAATCTCTGCTTTAGCAGCCCATAAGTGATTACAAAAAGGTGCTAAGGATATTTGGCAGTGGTAAGAGATATTGATATGACGTATGCCAGTGTAAATCAAGTTCTAGTGGTTAAAAAAATTTTTTGATATAATTCCTGAGGAATTGCCAAGATTACCTCGAAATGTAAAATAAAATTTGGTATTGATTTACTTCCTGGAACCTAACCAGTGTCTATCTATACCCCCTTATATAATGATATTGACTAAACTTAAGAAAAAAAAAGTTACAAGACTTGTTAGACAAAGGATTTATACTCTCTCGTACTCTCCTTGAGGTGCTCTAGACCTATTTGTGGAAATGAAGGATGGATCACTATGACGATTATAGATAGTTGAATAAGGTGACAGTGTGGAATAAAAAAAAATCCATTACCTCGTATCTGTTTAACCAGATATAAGGTGCTCAGTATTTTTTTTTTTTAAAAAAAACTTGATTTGGGATATGAGTATTATGAATTGAGGATAAAGGAAGAGGATATTCAAAAATTTCTTTTAGGACTCATTATGAATTTTTGGTTATGTCATTTAGTTTGACAAATGTCCAAGCTTTATTCATAGACTTAATAAATAGAGTACTTAAGACATTCCTGGATCAATTTATTATTATAATTATTGACGATACACTAAAATATTACAAGAGTTCAAAGGATCATAAGCAACATTTAAAGATAGTTTTACAAACTCTAAAGGAGTATATTTAGCAAGGATGGTATCCAAATAGACCCTAAGAAAATAAAAGTGGAACAGCAATGGCTACGTTCTACTACAGTTACAGATGAAGATCCAAATCCAATTTGCGCTTCCTGCGGTTGTCTGTCATCCATTCTATTTGAGCAATAGTTGGATCAGGTACATGAACATATGCTTGTAAGGCATCAATCAACTCCTCAGCATTTAAAGAGGAACAATCAAATGGTTTATTTTGTTTTCTCAATATTTTTGTCAGTCGACTATCGGTATTATTAAGTCGACTAGCTATTTTGAGAAATTTTAATTTGGACTGGTTATTTTACAGTTGATTGATTACATCTATTCTGAAGCAATCAACTGCATCCTACCAGTTGGCTACGTACTCTTTGTTTTTCACAGACTTTTATAAGTTTAGAAATGTTTTTTTTCCACCGAATATCAAAAGCTTTAAAGTAGATTCGACACATATATTCAAAATTTGCGGCAACCGATTTTTGCCAAAATCGTAGAGAGATTTTGTGTACAAATTTTCAAGAATTACGGCCACCGATTTTAATGTTTTTCAATACTTTGTTCAAATTTTTGACTTTCTATTTTAGCACCATTCTCTATTATGTTTTTTGTCTGTTTCATTGCATTCTCCCTCATTAATGGTTGGCATTAAATGCAAGGTTCTTTGCCCTCATTGCAGGAAAGATAATGTTTTTTCTTTGAAACTCGGTTATTATGGTGTCCAAGTGGTTAGTAGGTAAAGTAATGAAAAGTTTGAAAGACATAGACAGATGATGACCTTATGGTGTTTTGACGACTGTGATTAAGAGAATTAGTGGTGTTGAAGTTCTTGAGGAATAAAATATGGGAAGTATGATTTAAATTAATCTTTAAACTCTTAATTTGAAAATAAGGAGAATATTTTGAGAACTACGTCTGAAAATAATGAAAGGATCAAGGTACTTGAATTAAGAGATTATACCATGCGAAGATGAGTTTAGTATCTAGGATTTGAATTATGTTGAGATTGAAAATTTATGTGTGAATAATTGTTGAGAAAGGAGAAATTATTTGTCCTTGATTGAATTTGCTCATATCCGTAGTTATCAGGCCAATATACAAATGGCACCATTTGAAGTTATATATATAAAATAGTATAGATCTCTTAATAAGTTAGTAAGTTGAGTAAAGTTAGGTCCACAGTATATAGGATCGGCCCAGTAGCTTACCGTTGGGCTTTGCTATCTAAATTGAGAAATATTCATTCCATCTTTCACGTGTCTATGCTACGAAAGTATCTACCAATGTCGATAAATTCAGTTAGACAAAGATTTTTCATATGAGGAAAACAAAAATCAGTGACTATAGTAGATAGAGAAAAAATGTTCAAAAGAAATACCATGGTAAAAGTCATGTAGCAGAATCACTTTTCAGAGTAGGCTACTTATAAAAGAGAGAATAATATGCACGTCAGATACATATTTTTCAGTGATAAGGTTAGTATTTATTTGCAATTATGGAAATGAAATTGAAAAAAAAATATAAGCAACTCAGTACAGGCTAAAAGTTTATAAGGACCATGAATGTTGAGCACTAGAAATTATCAGTTGGTGACCACATATTTTTTTTAAAGACTCACCAATGAAAGAGGTAATGAGGTTTGGAAAGAAGGAAAAAGTTAAGCTCTAGTATATAGACTCTTTTGAACAAAGTAGGCAAAGTAATACATTGCCTAGCCTTGCCATCAGGATTGAGTAATGTGGATATAGACTTTCTTGCATTAATGCTAAGGAACTACTTATTAGATTCTTCTTATATTACCTAATTCCAAGAAATTTAATTGGACAAAAATTTAGCTTAACTATGGGTACAATCAATGTTTATTGTTGATCGGCAAGTGAAGAACTTATTGATGAAAAATATCCCTAATTATTTGAGTAACCCTAATTTCATTCCCTACATGTTGTAGGATGTGTTGAAATTCGGGGACCGAATTTCTTAAGGGGGGAATAATGTAATATCCCCTAATTTTTATTTTTTTAAATAATAATGTTTTTCTATAAAAAAATATATTTTTATTTTAAATGATTATGTTTTGTTAAAAGTAAATATATTTTTAAGTAAATTTTGCTTAAAATAATTATCTTGGCCTCTAATGAATTTTTGTTGTATTTTTAGAAATATTCTTTTTTTTATTATGCATAAAGATATTTATTTTGTGATTTGTTTTATTAAGATTTTTATCAAGAAAAATCATGATTTAAGAGTTTAACTAGAATGTAAATTTTTTAAAAAAATTGGAATATTTTAGGATGAAAAACATAATTTATATGAATTTATATAAAAGAAATTCTATTATTTAATTATTAAATAATAAAAATATTTTTTTTTAAAAAAAAGAAGGTGCAAGGAATAGACGCACGACGCAGCAGCAGAGAAGAGAGAAAAAAATATCTCTTTCTCTAAAAAATTTTTTAAAACTTCTCTCGAAGATTTCTCCAATTCTAGATATCCAATTGAGATACCGGAGGTACCGTTAGACTCATGGCGGCGAGAGCTTCAAAACCCACCGATCTTTGCCACGCAACAGGTTCGACCACTTCTTCCTAGGAACCGAGGCGAAGGAGAGATGAGGATTGAGAAGCTGATTACGGCTTTGCAAGGTGAAACGATAACACAACACCTTTCACCCACGAAGCTGCAGCTTCAAGCACTTCTTCCTGGGAACCAGGGTGAAGGAGAGGTGAGGATTGAGAGTTGATTTCGGCTTTGCAACACTACAAAATTTTTGGCTTTCAACGGCTACTTTAGTCGCCGCTAAAGGTCAAAAAGTCGCCGCTAAAAGGCTTTAGCGGCAACTTTTGGTCGCTGCCCAGTCGTTGCAGATAATGCTGTTGCTGAAAGTTTTCAGTGGCGACTATAGTCGCCACAAAATCCAACAAATATCGCTGCCTTTGCTTCAGTCGCCACGGAAAAGAATATACTTTTAGTGGCGACTTCATATAATCGCCACTAAAAGTACTTTTTGTGGCGACTATAGTCGCCACAGAATCCAACAATATCGCTGCCTATACTTCAATCGCCACGGAAAATAATATACTTTTAATGGCGACTTTATATAATTGCCACTAAAAATAACCTTTGGTGGCGACCTTAAGGCGCCACCACAACCTTTGGTGGCGACCTAAGGCCGCCACCAAAACCTTTCGTGGCGACCTTAAGGCGCCACCAAAACCTTTAGTGGCGACCTTAGGTCACCATGAAAAGTTTTCGTGGCAACCTTAAGTTTCAATATTTTTTTTATGACAACTATAAGTCGCCACAAAAAATTATTTTTGGTGGCAATAATAAATTGAGACCAAAGCTTTCAATGGCGATTTTGTTGCCACCAAAAGTCTCAATATTTACTTTGTTTTCTCTGTGATTCAATGGCAACCTCTTTAGGTAACCACCATAGGTTCGTTGCAAACTTTTTTTATTAATAAATTTATCATTTTATATTATAATAATTAATACTTTAATAAAAATTAAAATAAATTAAAAATATTGATAAAATGATAATATTAACTTAGATGAAATGTAGCAAATATTATACACTAATATCATGTCAATTCCATGTTCAAAAGAAACATCATGTCAAATAAAAAGAAAACAATACACAACTAAATATTAACAAAAACAATCAACTCGGTGCTTCATTTGGCGATGTTAGTGCTGCAGTACTGGTCGTATTAGTTATAATGGTTGGAGAAGCACTACTCGAAAAGGTTCTTGGAAATTGTCCCTGTTTAATCAAATGTAACAAATTAATATAACTTAAAAATTAATACAAACAAATAAATATCATGTAAAAAATTTCTATAGCCAACCACAATTGAAAAATAACATTATGCAATAGCCAATAATATTATAACTATAAATACATGATTGTACCATCATATCTTTAAAAAAAATGAATTAGAAGACATTATTGAATAAGAAATAAGTTAAATTGGCCAAAATTAATTTATCTCAATAATTTTTCAAGCAAAACTATTTCAAAATTTAATCTAATAAACATAAAGTATATTAAATAATACTTCATTTATAGTTTATAAACACAAAGTATACAGTGACCAAGTCATACTTCATCCATAGTTTTTTTGCACGTGAGATTAATTTATCATTAAAGCTTCAATTTATATACACTTTTAAAGTCTTTTTCATTTATTTAGTTTTAATTAAATAATAATTTAGCTGCATATTTTGGATAATATGATATTCTACTAAAAATAACAAAAAATATCACAAAAATTTAATAGAAGTTAGTGAAAGAAGGAAACCAAAAAAAAAATGTTAGTAGGCCAAACACACTATTGGCGCAATAGTATAAAACTCGATAAAAATATATCTACTGAAAATTTTTTTTGATAGCCTTGTGCATTTATAACAACAATATAACTTACCACAATAAATCAAAGCCTTACGCCTAAAGGGAAAAAACAGTACAAAAAATTTGTATCTAATATAACATTATGTACTCAATATAAACACAAGAACTGAATTACAGATGACCCAAAAATAACAGAATGTGACTAAGATTTTAAAATCCTATAGATGCCCAAAAAAAATCTTATTTCATTCTCAGCTCAAAAGTATTATACCAAGCATGAAGAATAGCAAATTTATCCTTTCTAATTTCTTTTTCCAATAGAAGAACAATACATTAGAGAGGAAAGAGATTACAGAAGAAGACAACCCATTTAAGACTGTATTTAGAAAGAAAAAGAATTTCAGAAAAAAAAGAATAAAATATCCTTCTAGAACCCAAAAAAAATAATCTTGAGAAAGTATAAAATATCAACTGATAAGAATTGGGCCAGTCCTTCTACATATCCTGTAAACCAATCATGCTTGTAGTCTAGAGAAGAATCCAAATTCACTATATCCTAGAAATATCATTGGTGCAGGAACAGTAAACAAAATTAGAAATAGGCGAGTACTACTACTCAGTGAACCCAAATTTCAAGCTTCATGTTATCAAAATAAGAAATCTATAATGTACATAACACATTCATATTTGAGCTATCCAAAATGAATGCCCTAAAAAACTCTTATGTCATTCTCAGCTCAAAAGTATTATATCAAGTAAGAAGAATAGCAAATTTATCCTTTCTAATTTTTTTGTCCAATAGAAGAACAATACGTTATAAAGGAAAGAGATTACAAAAAAAACAACACATTTAAGACTCTATTTATGGAAGCCTTCATTAACTCTGCATTCCTACTAAGACCGAATGTATCATATCAAGTAAGAAAATAGTATTTTTCCTTCATAAAAGAAGAATCCATTAGAAAGAAAAGGAATTTCAAGAAAAATAAAATAAAATGTCCTCCTAGAACCCAAAAAATAAAAACAAAGAACAAAAAGCATAAAATATCAACCGAGAAGAATTAGGCTAGTCCTTCTACATATCATGTAAACCAATCCTGTTTATAGTCATTTCGAAAGATAGAAGCGAATAAATAATACTCCAACAATGGCTACCATACATATTTTCTCAACCAAAATTATATTGTGAAGTAAATATATTAATATCAAAACTGTTGCAAAGCAGACAACAGAAAAAGCGCAATTCCAAGATCAAATTCACTATAGTCCAGAAATATCATTGATGCAGAAAAAGTAAACAGAATCAGAAATAGGCGAGTACTTCTACTCAGTGAACCCAAAATTCAAGCTTCATATTATTAAAATAAAGAGCCTACAATGTACATAACTCATTCATATTTAAGCTATGCAAAATGAATGCCCCAAAAGCACATAGCAAAAAGAAATCCTCAAAAGTAGCCGACATTCACTTAGTTTAGTTTTCATCACAAAACAGATAATAATTCAAAAATATGTATCCCTATCAAACAGGATATAATATGGAGTTTAAGAGAACAAAGACATTATCATATACACATTCCCAAAATTCCTCAAGAATCTAAAACAGGAGATTTATGTATGAGGAAGCCTTTACTTCAAAATATTACAAAAATTTCTATCATGCATTTCACAAAAAATCAAAAACAATTAAAATTTTCATTCAAGCTAACTATTAGCAAATTTCACTTAATTGCAGGTCAAAGACGCTGGATACATAAGGCTTGGCAGCACAAAGAACATATTGACAGGAAATGAGTAATTTCCTAAGCCAACTCTATGCTAATGAAAGAGAAACTATCGTTGTTGATGGCTATAATGATACCAACTACTTGTCCACTGCTAATTATCCTATCTCTCACATCTTCTTCTATAGCCTTAACTTAACATGCATGCACATAGCAACAAGAGAATATTTACTAAGTACCCTGTCTCTCACATCTTCTCTAGTCTTAGCTTAACATGCATGCTCATAGCAACAAGAAAATATTTACTAAGTACCCTGTCTCTCACATCTTCTTCTCTAGTCTTAACTTAACATGCATGCTCATAGCAACAAGAGAATATTTATTAAGTTATAATAATGTAAAAAACAAAATATAGGCATTGAAATGATTTAATAGCAATGGCAAGATCAAAATTTTAAGCTTAAGCACCAGATTCATATATATTCTCAATTTGATCAAGGAAAATACATGTTGAAGAGATGTGATTAGAAAAGCCATCTGTGACTATAGTCTTTCCTCTAATTGTATTTGCAATTGTGTATGCAAAGTCTCTTGCAATGTTGCTTTATAATTAATAACGTTACACAATTTATATGAAAAAAACTATTTATACATGTTATTACATAATACCTTAAAATCCTCTGAGCCAAAATATGTCACCAAGTGTCTCCAATCATCATCATTAAGCTCAGTAGGTGGATTCGCTAGTCTTTCCTCATCAGTATTGTATTGCTTATATATTTTGTGCATGCGACTCCTCCAATTTCTGTACAACCTTTGTGCAGTGGCATTAACAAAGGCATCAAATTGCAGCTCTGAATTTGCACCAACGTCAAATTTTTCCTTCAACAATAATAAATATTTATGTTAAAAATTTAAACATTACTTAAATATAATAAGTGTGTTAAACAATAATATGTCTCAGTACCTTAACTTTCAGCAAAATCTGTGAACCACATTGTTGCCAAATTTCTTTCCATTCTCTTACTGTTACAGGAGCAGTGTATCGTGTCACATATCCAATGTAATTTACGAAATCCCTTGATCCTTCTCCTACAGCTCGGAGGATATCATCTGCACTACTAATTTGAAGCTAAGAAGTAGGTGTAGTGGGCTGTGCTTGGGTCTCTTCATTATTTCCTACTAATTGTATATGTAGCTGTGAAATTGCTTCAATACGACTATGCTGTGCAACACCTCTAGATCCACGTCCGCCACCTCTTCCTCTTCCTGCCATCTTCCAACTTTTACCTATTGCAAATGATAAGATGGCGTCAATTCACCTTGTCATACGATAAATGCTTTAATTTCATCAAACATTACAAATAATAAATACATGCATAATTTAGTTATAAAAAAAAAGAATTGCAATTCATTAAATTATATCAAGCAATGTATAAACATTAAATTACATTACACTGACTAATTATTTATACTCTGGCATTTCATGTAGAATCTTCAGATAAAAAATCCCCTTCTTTTGAATTAGTATCTGTACGTTCAGTTTCCTGTGCTTATTTGTAGGTGCTTCTTCTCCATTTCTTTTTTATAATAGCAAAGGGAGAGAGAAAATTAACATTTTTTTTATGATTAATAGTGATATTTATGTTGATTAATATTGGCTATATTTTAACTACATGTACTAAAATGATGTATGACTGCTTGGAAATACATTGATAATGCTATGATGATGGATGCATACTTCTACTTAAGCATATTTGCTTGCTGTATATGTTGCTCTAGTTAAACTGCCTTGAAAATGATTGAATATGATGATACAAGAAATTGAAAATGATAGCTTGTTGAAAATTATCATATTCACACCATTCTTGGCAAAGAATGTATCATTCATCCATCTTTATTTTATTTTGCAAACACTTGAGAACAAAGAAAGCAGAGACAGGAAAATGGTGAAGTAGAAAGGGAAAAACATTAACCAAAAAAGAAAAGCAAAGCATGAATTAAATATAGAGAATTATAAACCAGAAATGCACATATAGAGAATTATAAAAACAAGCTTATGTTAAATGGATATTCAAGTATTTGTCAAATAAATAATAAGAGGTTTTGATAGCAATACTTACACACAGATAGAAGCTAAATATTAATACATGTACAATTAGTTCATTTTGGTCTAATTTACATGGGGTAATATGCTTTAATATGGATTTTAAGTTAGGCGCATTTCAAGTAAGATATGTCATGTGGCACAAATATAAGTTATGTAATATTAGATAGTATATAATATTATATCCACAATATCACATACACTTGTCAGATAGTATTCAGTTAGGTGCATTTACTACATATAGTGCATTTTGGCGCGTAGGCATGAATTTACACAAAAATTAATCTGACACCTAAAATATTATATCCACTATATCACATACACTTGATAGAAACTAATCCTTTTTTTTTTAATAGAGATGGAAATTGATCTGTTCATATATATTGTTTTGGGTACTTATTTCTTTGTATACACAAATAACATCTAAACAATGACTAGCATGATGAATATGTGGTGTTATAGTTATCTTTCTTTCTCCATTAGTCCATAATACCGTGGGCATTATATATCTTGAAAAAGAAAAATATTTTATTAGATAAATTACTTATATTACCAAAGTGGTGTACCTCAACTTTTAGTATAATAAAGTAATAGCGAATGGCTTATTCTAATTTGTGGATGAGTATTTTTTTTAAATTATTGTGTATTAATTTCATTTGAACATAATGTGGATGCTTAATGGTGATCAAAATACAAAATATTTTCATACAAAGGTCCAGCAGAGAAGAACAAACAGGAAAATTTGAAGACTAAAAAATCAAGAGCAAAATTGGATTTTTGACCCTATGCTAATTGAACAGAGGGGAAGAAATTTCTTCTTGGAGCTTTATCAAAGGAACGAATCAATGAACTTGGAAGATACAAAAAAATATGTCCTTCAATCAGGTATTCCAACTTTATCTAAGAATCATATTAATTTACTAAACCAACATTTTATCAAAGAAGAAATGGATAACGTGGTTTTCCAAATGGATTACTCCACAACAGCCTCTAGACCATATGGTTTTTCACTGCTATTTTATCAATATTTCTGAGAGTTGATAAAAGAAGATGTGACTTCCATGGCTTTATCATTCCTAAACAGGGGTGAAAAAGATATTATGGAAGAATACCTTGGTAGTCACCCAAAAAAAGAACTATCTTAGCTGGAAGAAAAACACAGACGAAAAAGATGAAAGAAAAGGGATTAATTTAACCACATTATTAATCATGAGTTTTGGAACAAACAAGATAAGAAATTATGGGGGAAAAGGTGAAGGAAAGAACAACCTAGGCTAAGACATCTAAAAGTTTCAAAGAAATAGTGTAAAATTTTCATCTTCTTACTGGTGTAGACATGCATAATACAGTAGACGGTAAATTAGATGAAATGAAAGAAAAGAACTCACCCAAACTATCAAGAATAATGCTAGTTATGGGGAGCTTACGTAGAGATTCACATTATAAGAGAAAATAAAACATGCAAAAGATGAAAAGAATGACCATATCTACCTACAACGTTTGGAGTCAAGATGATGAAGAGCCAAGAGAAAACTATATCAATTATCAGACTTTGAAAAGAACATGTCAATCACAGGACAAGAATCATACATTAAGAAGTGCATTTATCAAACAAACAAATGCAAAAAAAAAAAACAGCCTTCTTCGGGGGTACATCGATCAAGTAGAGAATGACACGCTAAGCACACTAAATAAGACAAACCAAGCAACGTACACCAAGGAGCTAATCAAGAGGTTAGGATGGATAAAGCTAAACCTATGGGTACATCGATCATTCTATAAACCCAGATGGGAGCAGAGTAAACAAATGAGGCTAGCCAGTATCCAGCAAGTAGAAGAGGTGAAATGGTAAAAATCTTCCCAATCTGGGCTGCTGGAATCCCAAGTCTCACTTCTGTAATCCAACAAGGAACATTCACTGTCTCACAAGCCTTGAAAATGGACATAAACCTCGGACCCAAGTTCTAAATTCTCGCAAGTTCAGTCTCAGTGATCTCATTTCTCACCATAGATATTTGGGTCCTATTCTACAACCGAATCCTAGTACCAACACTAAGAAAAATCACAAAGCATGAGGGAGGAATCACACTGCTTCAGAGAAAGACATAACACAGAAAGAGCTATAGATTTTCGAAGAACAGAGCATGGAAGCAAACGAATGGAAAGAGGGAAGCAAACAAAGAAAACTAACCTCCTTTGGGAGCTACGAAGCTCACAACCACGACCACAACTCGGGAGTAGCAAGAGCAGATGTGAGAGCTTCAAACGAAGGCTCCAGAACACGGATGGAAGTCTTCCCGTGCCAAAATGTGAGAGACTGAGAGGAAAGACCGAGATGGGAAGCTCTGAGAGATCTGGAGATATTTGCCAAGTAGCGGAGATTCGGTGCCAAAATGGGAGGGGAGAGGCTGAGAGGGAAAATGATAACAATAGAGAGGGAAAACAAGGGGGAATGAGATTTTCAGGAAAATGAGCGTGGGAAAGCAAATCCTGTTCTTCTGAAATGGTGAGTTCGTGTATAGTAGGGGGGTACCGAGCTAGCCAGTGACCGTTGTAAAATAATTAAAAAAAAAGGATGATAGTTTATTTTCTTTGTTTTAAGATTATAATGTTATTAATAAAAAAAATTTAGTATTTTTTCTCTTTCTCTTTATTTTAAAGGATAAAGTTTTCCAAAATTTATTTGAATTTTTAAATGAAAGAAATATAAAATGTGAGAATTTTAAAAACAAAAAAATAAAGTTAATTTAAAAATTATTTAAATTGTGAATTTTAAAAAATAGATAAAGTAAAATTAATTGAATACATAAATCTATAAACCAAAATTGTTAGTTTTAATCTTTATTAGTAAATATTTAACATATTGGGTTTAAGAATTTTTGGTATTTTTATTTACTTTTATTAGCAAATTAATAAAGTCTTTCTCTCCTATTGACTTGTTAGTAGTTTTTTTTATTTAGGTAAAATTAAAATGTTATAAAAAATTTTAATTCTAATTCAAGGAATAAATGAAAAAAATGGGTTGAAGGATAAAGTTTTTCAAATTTCTTTTGAATTTTTTAATGAAAGAAATATAAAATGCTATAATTTGAAAAATGAAAAAAATAAAGTTAATCTAAATTATGAATTTTTAAAAAATCAACAAAAACTTAATTATATATATAAATCTATAAACCAAAATTGTTAGTTTGAGTTCACATTTATAAATAATTGTATATAAATTTGTGTAGGTAATCTCTAAATCGTGCCTCAAAATCAAGGTGAAAATATCTTGTACGATTAAGTGATAAAATTATATATATATATATATATATATATATATATATATATATATATATATATATATATATATATATATATATATATGTATATATATATATATATGTACATATATATATATATGTACATATATATATATATGTACATATATATATATAGATATATATGTACATATATATATATAGATATATATATATCTATATGTACATATATATATATATATATATATATATATATATATATATATATATATATATATATATATATATATATATATATATATATATATATATATATATATATATATATATGTACATATATATATATGTACATATATATCTATATGTACATATATATAGATATATATGTACATATATATCTATATGTACATATATATAGATATATATGTACATATATATGTACATATATATGTACATATATATGTATATATATATATATATATATATATATATATATATATATATACATATATATGTACATATATATGTACATATATATGTACATATATATATATATATATATATATATATATATATATATATATATATATATATATATCTATATATATATGTACATATATATATATCTATATATATATGTACATATATATATATATATATAGATATATATGTACATATATATAGATATATATGTACATATATATATATATATATATATATATATATATATATATGTATATATATAGATATCTATATATATGTATATATATATATATATATCTATATATATGTACATAGATATATATAGATATATATATATATATATATAGATATATATATATATATATAGATATATATATATATATATAGATATATATATATATATATATATATATATATATATATATATATATATATATATATATTGTAAAATACAATAGTTGATGAAGACATACATAAAAAAAAACTAAATACATCTAAAATAAATTTTAAGTATAGTGATAATTAATATAGTAAAATAGGAGTGAGCCACCTTAGATTAGATAGAAAATTAAATTTCTTTTCTTTTCTATCGAAACAATCGAAATATTTTTATTTTTGAAGTCACCAAAACAAAATAGAGTTATCGAAACAAAACAGAGTATTTATTAAGAAATTATATTATTTCAAGAGAAATATTTTTATTTCGATAGAAAAGAACAAAATTAATTTTGAAAAAACTTAATAATTTAAAAATAAATAAAAGTAACATCACATTACATTCAACACCCGTTTTGTATATATGCTAGAATAAAAAAGAATCTGAGATGGAAAGTAAAATTCTATTGTTTGGTTTGATGGAATGGAGCATTCTATGAAATGCTCTATTTCATGATATGATGGAAAAGTGACTCCTTCCTATATGGATGGAATCCAAGATTCCATCAAGAATTAATGCTAATTTCATATATTTTTTATTAAAATAATTTATTTAATTATTTAAAAAATTAATTTGACTATATTTTGTAAAAATTAATTTGTAAGAATTTTTTCTTAAAGAAAATTTATTTTTTAAAACATTTTTATTTAAAAAAAATTAATTTAATTATTTTATATTAAAATTAATTTAATCATTTTGTTTATCTTATCTTTCTACTCTTTCAATATCTATTAATCAAATAATAAAATATCATATTACCTAATTCTTTTCATCACATACCAAACAAGGTAATGGCATTCTATTCTCTTTTCCATTCCCTTTTTCTTTCTCCTTTCCATTCCACTGAAATTTATTTCAGTGTACCAAACGGACACTAAGTTGTTCAAATATGGATACATATATACTTAAAAAATATTTTTCAATTTTATAAACTTCTTTTAAAACATTTGGATATAGTTTTGATGAAATTTTAACTTGTAAAAGTGCAAAATAGCTTCTTAGTCATGTGAATTTGAGTTTTCATAGAGTTTTTTTTCAATAAACTTTAAAATTGACTTATGAAATAAGTTAAAATTAGTTTATTAAAAATTGATAAACTCTAATAAGTTATAAGTTTTTAACATAAAAGTAGCTTATTATATCCAATTTAAAAACTATTTTTTAACATTATACTGATAGATAAGCTCTAATAAACTATAAATTCTGCTATCCAAATGGGCTCTTAAAGATAGATGTTTAAAAAAAATTAAGAAGACAGAAAGATAGATGCAAAAAAAAAATATTATTGTTAAATGATGTTGAAATTTTATACATTCAATTAAGATACTAATTCAAAATAATTTTATATATTTATATTATTAATATTATATTAAAATTTTAATAAATATTATTTGAAATCAATTAAATATTTTATTTTTGTGGTAATTTTTTATTACTATTTATTTATAAAAAAATCACAATATGACATAACTTTATGAACTTATTATAAATTTAAGCATAATTAGTTATATTTAAATAAGTAGAACAATTATTTTTCTAAATTTTCTTAATAGTTTATTTCTTTCAACTGAAGTACTTCACTTTTGTAAATTGCATGAATCTTGATTATAAATTATTGTAAAATCAATTCTTTATTATATGTATTCTCCTTTCATTCTGTTAGGGCTCAACCTAATTTTTTAGTAAAAAAATAAATTTGCACTATCAATTTTTACCAACAGTTTGATTTCAATTGGCGAAAGAAGTATAATTATTTTTTTTATTTTTCATATTACTATAGAGAAGTTTTTAATTGATTTAACTTCCGATTTTGAGGAAAATCATGTGGTAATCAAACACGAAAAAATTAATAATAATTACACTTTCTAACAATAAAAAGATAAAATTAGACAAAATTCAATAAAGATAAAACGATCTAGTGATAGAAACAAAAAGAAGATTAAAAGATAACATTAATAAACTTAATAAATTTTTTGCACATGTTGTTGCCAATATCAATTCTGATATCTTTCGTTGTATTTAATTATTTAAAATAATTAATTATATTATGGTTCAAAACTTCAAATGTAAAAAAAATTATGAAGTCAATTTCTAACAAAAATAACAAAAAGCACAATCAAAAAGAATAATTTATGCCCAAAATCATTAAATCTAATTAATTATTTTATCATCTTTTAATTAATTGTATAATGACTTTGTAAATTATTTAATTTAAACCCAAAGCTGCTTCTCTTTTGGATGATTTTATTTAGACATATAATAATTGTGAGAATTGTTTAAGTACAATTTTCATACTTGAAGAGATATATGCTCAAGGGCTTTGAGAAAATATATTTGATTTTTAAAAAAATTTGTCTTTAATATATTTCAATAAAAATAAATTTTTTTATCATTTTTTTAAATTAAATAATTATTTTGAATTTTCAAAGATATATACATTATTAATTTGATGATTAAAATTTTACCTTATTAATTTAGTATGTGATAAAAAATTAACTCAGATTGAATATATTTTGAAACTTTTTTATTATTAACTATTTAACATATTTTTTTATATTATAACTAAAATTTTATATATCTTAACTAAAAATATGGTTTTGTTAAATTTAAAAAGAGAAAAAAAATGATAAAATATTTTTCTACTTTCAGTGGCGACCTTAAGTCGCCACTGAAAGTTTAATTATATAAATTTTTTTCTTTTAGTAGCGACCTCTAGGAGGTCGCCACTGAAAGTATTTCTTTAGTGGCGATTGTTCATAGTCGCCACTAAAAGGTTACCTTTCAGTGGCGACTATATAAAGTCGCCATTGAAAGTTTGACTTTCAGTGGCGACTATGAGCTATCGCCACTAAAGAAATACTTTCAGTGGCGACCTGGAGGAGGTCGCCACTAAAAATACCTTTCAGTGGCGACTTTCTATAGTCGCCACAGAAAAGTCGCCAAGGTGAAACAATAACACAAAAAATCAAGAGAAAGAAGAAGAACACTGGTCTAGTTTAAGTGCGCGGGAGAGAATTTTGGTGCTCGCGTGATCGAGAAGCAAATGTCACTTTTCCTTTTTTTTATTATATGTTTTAATTTTATTTTATATCACATATATGTTTTGTTTAATCTTTATAGAGTTATTGATATGGAGTACTTTTTAGTGATGTATCATATTAACAAATAATATAATACTTTTGATATTTTTTTTATCAATCATTAAACGATTTTTTTTATTAATATGTACTTTTTAAAAGTCACTATAACATTTGATAAATAAATAAATAAATAAATATATATATATATATATATATATATATATATATTAATTAGTCAAAAATTTACACAATAATTCTATTAATAAAATTAAATAAAAAATGAAAACTATACAAAATTTAATTATAAAATAATAAAATGAGATAAAAAACCTATAAGAATAAATTGATATTGTAACATTTTTTTTAAATAGTTATACTGTTATAGGCCTGCTTGTTCTTCTTCTTCAAGACCAGTTAGATCTTACATGAATGGTTGAGATTAGAAGATCACTTAATTAAAGTTGCAAGACATGACTTTTTAATTCATGCTAATTGTGATTAGATTTCAAACTTAATTTGTTTTACATAGAAATTTATTATAATGCTTTAATTGAATATTTTAAAAATCAACAGAAGTTAAGTTTAAGATTCAATTCATGATCAATTGATCTATATATTTGTTAAACTAATACTCTAGTTAATAAAATTTAGATTATTAAACTACTAAATATATTAAGTAATTTCAAGTATTAATATCATTAAAAAATTAATTAATAATATTTATATAACATAATTTAACCTCCAAATGGTTTGTTTACAGTGAATTTCTGCTTTATTTTGTCAGCATTTTGCAGCGTGAGAAAAAAGTAGACTTCACTTTTTTTATTATATGTTTTCATTTTTTTAGATAATTGTTTAAAAAATTATTACCTATTAAACTACTAAATATATTAAGTAATTTCAAGTATTAATATCATTAAAAAATTTAATTAATAATATTTATATAACATAATTTAACCTCCAAATGGTTTGTTTACAATGAATTTCTGCTTTCTTTTGTTAGCATTTTGTAGCGTAAGAAAAAAGTAGACTTCACTTTTTTTATTATATGTTTTTATTTTATTTTATTTAGATAATTGTTTAAAAAATTATTACCTATTCAAAATTAATCCCATATTTAATTTTTCAACAAAAATATCATAGACAAACAATTATTTTAAGCTAATTCTTAAATTTTTAAAATAAAATTTTCTTTCATTATTAAAAAAGAAAAATAAATTGTTAACAATTTAAACTATAAAAATTAATTTAAAATAGATTGTTATCTTTTGGAGCCAAATTACAATTTGAGTATAATCTTTTACTTTTAGCCACGACTTAGTCGTCACTAAAAGGGTTTTAAAAAATGGCTTTTAGTGATGACTAAATCATCACTAAAAGTAAATTTTTAGTGACGATTTAAAAAGCTGTCACAAAAAGACATACCTTTTGTGACACCCTATCAAAATTGTCACTGAAAGACTATGTTTTTGTGATCACTTTAAAAAATCATCACTAAAAGTTTAGTTTTTAGTGACGATTCCTGTAGGTCGCCACTGAAAATATACCATTTAGTGACGACTCCTCTAAGTCGTCACAAAAAGTCTTTTTCAGTGATGACTTTTTTAGTCGTCACAAAAAAATTGTCACAAATTGTCAATTTTTTTTGTAGTGAAGTCAATGCTAGCACTATTTCAACGGAGTGACCAAAGAGTCTTCTCAATAGTTTATAGGAGGCTTCTGGTATGGAGATAGATTTTACATTTCTAAAAAATGTAGGGTTTGTAATTTAGATTTTCATTTATGGTACGCAGATTAACAAAATTATTTCTACCAATGTGGCATTTTTGGAATGTAACATTATCAAATTTTCAACCGGGTGAGAATATTGTATTCCTATGACGTGACAACATTTTTATCAATTTGAAATTACTAAATTACGCACCTTTGCTCGGTCACAACCATTATCACCACCACTGCCCACCATTGACGCCACCAACGCCAACTTTGCATTCTTGAAATCTAAACCAAAGATGCTATAATATTGTAAACTAGTATAACTTAATACAAAAGTGGTACTATAAATTTTTTTTGAGTTAGTATTTAGTACACAAGTAGTGAATAATTTTTTGTTTACCAGCGATCCTCAAATCATGATATGTAACAAAATTAATTAAAAAAATATTATATAAAAAATAAATTAATATAGTAAATTAATTTATTTGTTATAAATGAGAATTATATATACGTTTATTTGAATATGTGAATTCTATGCATAATTTGGTGATCCTGCATAGTGGTTTGGGGTAATTAACTAGCTTACGCTAGAATTTTTATATTTTTTTAAATGGTTAAAAATATCATTGTAATTATTTAATTACAACATATTATTATAGTAAATTAATTTAACAAAGTTGTCCCACAAGTTTTGACTCTTATTTACATTTGAGAATTACAAGCATATATATGAGTCTGAAATTTCTATACAATAATTTGGTAATTTAGTATAGTGGTTTAGGTAATTAGCTTTCACTAGAATTTTTATGTTTTCTTGCGTGGTTCAAAAGATCATTGTAATTATTTACAAAATATTAATTTAGTACAGAAATTAATTGAACGAAATTATCCCACGAGTTCGACTCTTTTTTCATTTGGGAATTACGTGCATATGAGTATGTGAATCTTGTGCAATAAATTGATGATCCTGTACAGTGAGGTAACTATCGTGCATTAGATTTTCTATTTTTTTTAAGTTGTTAAATATATCATTGTAATTATTTATAACATATTATTGTAATTTCTTTTATCTCCTGATTATCTTTCGTGGCCATTCGTTTTCTTAACTAAGGTTGTTTTTGAAAATTTCTCTAAGATTCCCAGAATTATTGTGAATAAACCAAATGCAAGAGTACAATCTTCCTAAGAATATCTTAAAATATTTCTGGGAATATTATGGGTACTAAACAATTTTAATAAATTTCTTAAAGTCCTAGTAATCAAATTTCAAATATTGTAATTCCTGATATAAAAAGTCAGTCCTATAGTTTTTATACTTAAGAAAAAGTCTAGCTAGCTATCTCCCTCTGCTTATATAATTATACAAATTCCACTTCTTTAACTAAGCAAACCATTTTGATCTACGCTGAGGCTATGAAAGAAGAAAAAGAAGAAGGGAGGGTTGAGAAGAGGTTGTAGGGCATTCTAGCATGCAAGGAGGATTACCTTGGTGGGTTCCAAATGCCTCTGCATTATGCTTGGCACAAGAAGCAAGACTATGAGAACATGGAGGATTGGAAGCTGGACATGCTTCTCAGAGAGTATTGTGGCCTTAGTTTTAAGGGTACCGTTCAAGAGAAAAGGACCAAATATCTCCTATGTTATTATCGAATAGCTGTTTTCGAGAAAAATGTTGTGGAAATTTGGGCTATTTTTCCATTAATAGAAAATTTGACAATGCCCGATAATGATAAATAAGAAGCAGAAAAACAAATAAAGAGAATACCAGAATTTGACGAGATTCGGCCAATTATGCCTACATCTCCGGACACCACTACAAATATATTTTACTAAAAAAAAATACAAAAGAGAGAAGATAAACTAAGCTTTTAGAAGAGGTAGAAGGTTTAAGTTTTGGTGTATAGAATAACTAAGGGGGAGGCTTCCTTTTATAGTCTAAGGAGCCTTCCCAATTCCAACTTTCATTCGATGTGGGACTTAGAAGCAAAAAGCCAACAAATCTCCACCTTAGTGATTAAAGTCCCAAACAAAATTTACAAAGTCTTCTTTCATAATAATACTATCTCTAGAAGTGTCTTCAAATGCACTTACGGTGTTATCCATCTCCAATCTCCACAATATTAACCAAGTTTAAACAATGTTAAAACTTGATTGATGTCACCACTTTGGTCGTTATATCTGTAGCATTTTTAGCTGTCTGGATCTTCTGAAGTAGTATATCACATTCTTCCAAAATTTTCCTTACAAAATGATATCGAATATCTATATGCTTCGTGCGTGCGTGATAGACTTGATTCTTTACTATACAAATAGCACTCTGACTGTCACAATGCACCTTGACATAGTTTTGACCAACTCCCAAGTCTTTCAGTAATCCTTGAAGCCAAATACCCTCCTTAACAGCCTCTATAACAACCATATACTCTGTCTCTGTATTAGACAAAGCAACTGTTGACTTCTAACTAGCCGATGCCTTAGCAAGTGTAAACACATAACCGGTAGTTGATCTCTATTTGTCCAAATCACCAGCACAGTCGGAATCACAATATCCAACAACATATTGACCAATCTTTCTATCCTGCTCAAATAATGTTGTTGTTTTTATTAAAACTCACAAGCGCACGAATCTATTGGAGTATAGATTTAGTGGTATGCAAGGTCGATCCCACGAGAATTGCCAATTGAGAAAATTTAATTCAGATCTAAAATAAATATTTCTAACCTAATTGCCAGAATGTTTGTTTTGCGAGAAGAGTACTGAACAGGGCTTGTAAAGAACTAAAATACTGAAATTAAATATGAATGTATTCAAAGTAAAAAACATGCTAAGGTTAGAGAATCCACTCTTGGTACATCAAATAATAATAAATTTTAACTCTTTTATTACTCAAATGGAATCCTCACGTAAATGAGGTTCCATTTGGAAGATATGTTACATTAAACACGCTTTGATTTATAGATGAAGTGTATTTGCCTTCTTTTATTGTATTAATAATAGTAAATCAATTTTGTAAAATGGATTCAAGTATACATTGTGCCAATCATCATATTGTCTACAATAAATCAAGAATGATTCAAGTATTTATTGTGCCAAAGATTGTTTACAATGTATCAAGATTTGCACTTTACAAAATTTAAAATAAAAATATACAAACAAAGTCAATAATAATAATATAAAGTAGGCGGTAAAACCAGCCATTGAGAAAAGAAATAACAAGAATATAAATACAAAAAGTGCAGAAAATAAATAACAGAGGGGCAATAAAACCATCCTCTAAGAAAGTAAATAACAAGAAAGTAAATAATAAAAGTGTAGAAAATAAATAACAGAGGGGTAATAAAGCCATCCTTTAAAAAAGTAAATAATAAGAAAGTAAATAATAAAATTGCAGAAAATAAATAACAAAGAGGCGACAGAGCCGTTCTCTCAGAAGAAAAATAATAAAAAAATAATAACATAAATAATAAATAACAGAGGGGCAACAAAGCCATCCTCTAAGAAAGTAAATAACATGAAAGTAAATAATAGAAAGGCAAAAAATAAATAACAGAGGGGCAACAAAGCCATTCTCTAAGAAAGTAAATAACAAAAAAATAAATAAGAAGATAAATACAACATCAAGTATAAACATTAAAATTAAGAGTTAGATAAATTATTATTTTTATACCAAGAGTTTCACCCTTTCACCTTAGCATTAGCAGATTAGTTCTCCATAATCAAGATAAGAAAACAAAATGAAAGATGAAGAAGCATGATAAAACTTATGAGAGAAAGTAAATATACAAAATGTATAAAGAGAGAAAAGGATTACAAACACTTAGAACTTCCACAAAGATTTCCCAAGCTCCCTCTTCAGCCTTTCTCCCCTCCCTTTAGCTCATAATATGTCTCTATTTATAGACAAAACAAGGGAAGTAGGTGACAAAAATGGTGGGTAGCAAATTGCACTAAAGTTGACAATAGTGTTGCATTATGTGCCCCGAAAGTCATCGTGATATATAGCCTTGCTAGCCACCGAATCTGCTCATTCAATCAACATACGAGTTGTAGATATTTTCATTATATTTCCAGCCATATAAGATAGACAAACATTGGCCACGTATTTTGTGATTTATGGCCAAAACACTATAGCAAAATTAGGCTGGACTGCAACAGTAAAAATATTCAGTTCTAGCCCAATTTTGGCCTTTTTAGTGTCCGAATTTGCTAACCATTTGAACATTAAAGTTGTAGAAAATTATATTTTCTATTCACATACAAAATTTTGTGTCCATTAAATATGTATTTTCTGAAATATGCCCCAAATACTACAGTAAGGTTGGACTGGACTGCAACAGTAAATATGTTCTGTTCTAGCCCAATTTCGGCCCTTTGGATATCTGAATTTGCTGATCACATAAACATGAAAGTTGTATGAAATTATGTTAGCTATTTATCTACCAAATTTTGTACATAATATATACGTATTTTCTGAGATACGGCCAAAATACTGTAGTAAGATCAAGTTGAAAAGCAAGCAGCAAACAAATTTTTAACATTGAGTGTTTTGCCTTGAATCTTTATGTTTCGATTCTTTTAGAAATATGGTCATAAATCAAGATTGAATTGATGCATATATCCATTAGGATGCGTCTCAAGAGACAAAAATATAATGCTCCTTACTCTGCCATCCTTAATGAATTTATTTTGTCTGCTTGATTTATAGACATCATTTCTAAAGAATCACAATTTAGCTTTGATTCCTCCAATTGAGTCAATTTCCTATTCTTCTCTTTATCTATAAAAATACACAAAACTAAAGACAAATAAGGGAGATAAATACTTAATTAAGGTAAAAAGATAAGATAAAAATATTTAATTTATGAATACAAAACTCATTCATCAAATAACAAACCAACATCTACAGTATTTCAAATATACCGTAGAATCCATTTTACAGCTTGCCAATGTCCTTTACCAAGATCATGCATATACCTGCTCATAACCTCAACTGCCTGTGAAATGTCAGGTCTTATACATACTATAGCATACATCAAACTACCAACAGCGTTTGCATAGGGAACTTTTGCCATATATTCTCGTTCAGCATCATTTTTCGGAGATAAATCAGCACTAAGTTTCATATGAGGAGCAAGTAGAGTACTCACAGGTTTTGACTTGTCTTTCATGCCAAAATGTTGCAGCACCTTTCTCAGATATTATTTCTGAGTTAGACGAAGTTGCCCTAATCGTCTGTCTCTACTTATCTCCATGCTGAAAATCTTCTTAGCTTCCCCTAAATCTTTCATCTCAAATTCTTGCTTCAGTTGAGCTTTCAACTTGTCAATTTCTCTTAGATTCCTTGAAGCTATCAACATAAAGAAGAAGATAGATAAAAGATCCATCTTGTAGTTTGTAGAAATACACACAATGATCGTATTTGCTCCTTGTGTACTTCTGCCCCAACATAAATTTGTCAAATCTCTTTACCACTGTCTTGGAGATTGCTTCAATCCGTACAATTTTTCAAATTTGTATATCAAATTTTCTTTTCCAGCAACCTTGAACCCTTTCAAGTGAGTCATATAGATTTTCTCCTCCAAGTTTCCATGTAAAAAAATTTACATCAAGTTGAACCAGTTCCAAATCCAATTGAGCTACCAAGGCCAATAAAATTCTGATGGAGGAATGTTTCACCACTGGAGAAAAAAATTCATTATAGTCAATTCCCTCAATCTGAGCATAGCCTTTAACTATCAATCTTTCCTTTTAGCAAATACTTTTCTTGTCAGGAAATCCTTCTTTCTTTGCATATATTCATTTGCATCTAATAGCTTTCTTTCCCTTCGGTAGACTTGCTAGCTTCCATGGCTAATTTTTTTAAAGAGACTGCATCTCTTCATTCATAGAATTCCTCCACTTTTCATCTTCGGAACTTTGAACTGCTTCTTGATAAGTGGTAGGAATTTCATCATTCACTATTATAGCTTCCATGGATTTTTTAATGCAATTTGTTCTTGTTGCTGTGAAGATTCTTGGGTTGGAACTTTTTCTTCATTTAACTCCTCTTTTGCCATAGGAGTTTCTTCATCTTTATATATAACTGGGTCAATTTTTCTTTCAAACTCCACCTGCTGCAGAGTACTATTGATCTGATGAATATCATCTTTCTTCAACATGGCAGATTCATCAAAGGTGACATCCCTGCTAAAAATTATCTTCTTTGTTTCAGGACACCAGAGGCGGTATCCTTTAACACCAGTAGTGATCTCCATAAAGAGTGCCTTCTTGGTTCTTGGATCCAACTTGATTCCATCACATGATAGTACGTAGTGGAACCAAACACATGTAAGGAATCATAATTAGTAACAGGTTTTTCAGACCAAACCTCCAAAGGTGTTTTACCACTAATTGCAGTTGATGATAAACGATTAACAAGATGGCTTGCATATCTCATAGCCTCAGCCTAAAATTGTCTGCCCAACCCAATATTGGACAACATACACCGAACTTTCTCCAACAATGTTTGGTTCATGCATTCAGCCACCCTATTTAGTTGTGGTGTATTTCTAACTGTGAAGTGTCTCACAATACCTTTATCTTGACAAATTTTATCAAACGGATCACTTGATATTCACCTCCATTGTCTGTTCTAAGCTGTTTGATTGTTTTACCAGTCTGAGTTTTAATCATCTTTTTCCACTTAAGGAAACAATCTAACACTTTATATTTTGACTTCATAGTGTACACCTACACTTTTCAAGAGAAGTCATCAACAAAAGTAACATAGTAGTGTTTTCTCCTAGAGAAGCTATCTTGGAAGGACCCACACATCAGAGTGAACATAATTCAGAATGCCTTTAGTATCATAAATTGTAGTGCCAAATTTCACTCCCTTCTGTTTTCCCATCACGCAATGGTTGTAGAAATTCAGCTTAAAAGTTTTCGCATCTTTCAATAATCCTTGCTTCGCCAAAATTTGCAAGGATTTTTCACCTGCATTCCCCAATTGCATATACCACAACTTAGTTACATCTGATCCTTCATCATCCAGAGTTGCAACTGCAACTGTCCCAACAATTGTATTACCATCATAGTAATACAAATTATTCTTTCGAGTGCCTTTCAACATCACTAGAGCTCCAGAGACTACTTTCAGAACTCCATTTCGCATTGTCACAGTTAATCCTTTGGATTCTAGAACTCCCAAAGGGGTTAGATTCTTCTTCATGTCAGGTACATACCTGACCTCAGTCAAAACTCAAGTTAATCCATCATGATTCTTTAAGTAAATTGAACCAATCCTAGTTGTTTCACAATATATGTCATTGCCCATGTAAACAACTCCACCGTATATTTCTTTAAACTCAAGGAACCACTTCTAGATATGACAAATATGTTGGTTGAACGCTGAGTCAAACAACCATTTGTCAGATCGCCTTGTGGAGGTTGTAGCAACTAGTAAAAGATCTAAATCTTCATCATTGTACTCAACAGCACACGATTCTGCAATAGCTTTGCCTTTTTTAACTTTGTCCTTATTTTTCAATTTTGGACAATCTTTCTTCTAGTGCTCCTTCTCTCTACAAAAGGCACATTCATCTTTACTTAGTCTGCCTCTCGACTGAGATCTCTCTCTTCTTCCTTTCTTCTGGCCTTGTGGTCTGTCTCTAGCTACTAGTGCTTCTGCAATCACCTCTGCTTGCCTACTTTCCTCCCTTCCTTCTTCCTCAATTCATGACTATGTAGAGTACTACATACTTCACCGATGGAAACTTTCTCTTTTCCATGAAGTAACATAGCTTCTATAAATGCATATTCATAAGGAAGAGAAAATAGCAACGTCAATGCCAGATCTTTGTCTTTGAAAGTTTCAACAAGGTTTGTTAAATCAGCTACTACCTTATTAAAAGCAATAATAGGATCATTCATGGTGGTACCCGATTGATAACTAAACCGGAACAATTTTTTCTTCATAAAGAGCTTATTTTGATCGTTCTTCTTTAGGAATATCTCCTCCAATGCCTTCCACAGCTTATTTGCAAAAATTTCCTTTGAGAATGAATATTTCTGCTATCTGAAAAGGCACGATCAAATAGTACCACACGCTAATTGATTGATGGTCTTCCATTCTTTTTCTTCAATTTTCTCTGGTTTCTCTTCTTCAATAGAAATGTGTAGACTTTGCTCGAAAAAAGCATCTAGAACTTCACCTTGCCACATTCCGAAATGACTCGTACCGTCAAAAATCTCCACTGCAAATCTCGCATTTGGCACAACAAATCTCGTCAAAATTGACGACGAAGAAGCAGTCAAAGTTGATGCAGTGGAAACTGTAGCTTTTTAAGTTTGCACTTTATCATCTGCCATTTTAGCTTTGAAGTGTAAAAATTACCAGTAATAATTTAGTCTGAAAAAAATGCATCAGGAAAATCCCCAGAAAAAACTGGAGGGGTCACACAGTCCCACTTAAAAACTAGTCTCCTTAGACAAAACTTTCTTAGACATGCACTTAATTAGACGATATATTACTAGCAATTTTAACACCAGCTTACAAAGAAAAATCTCAAGAAATTTTTTTTGATGTGGAAGATAAGTTAAAACCGCAACCACAGAGCATACTTAAATTTCAAGAGAAATCGCAACCAAAATCTCTGATACCAATTGTTGTGGAAATTCTGGCTATTTTTCCACTAATAGCAAATTTAACAATGCCTGATAATGATAAATAAGAAACAGAAAAACAAATAAAGAGAATACCAAAATTTAACGAGGTTCGGCCAATTATGCCTACGTCCCCGAACACCACTACAAATATATTTCACTGAAAAAATATAAAAGAGAGAAGATAAACTGAGCCTTTAGAAGAGGTAAAAGGCTTAAGTTTTGGTGTGTAGAATAACTAAGGGGGAGGCTTCCTTTTATAGCCTAAGGAGCCTTCCCAATTCCCACTTTCATTCAATGTGGGACTTGGAAGCCAAAAACCAACAAAAAAACAAGGTTGATTTAATATAGCTGTCTAAGATAATGAAGAAAAATGATTCCTTGTTCTTTCTAATGCCTTTTAGTTAATCATTGATGCCCTCTGGTGAAAAGGCTAGCTTAGTACATGTTTTTTTTTAAATGGCTTTCATAGAGTTCAGTTATGATATAATGTATTTTGGCAGTCATTTTGTTTTGCAAATAGATGTAATGAAGGCTTGGTGCTAGAAACCAGGCAAGATCAAGGTCGTACTAAGTTACAAATTTCTATGTTGGACAAGGCAACTAACACTCAAGAGGGGAGAATTGGGTATTTTCAAAAATTTAGATAATTTTAAAAATCTCTTTTCTAAAACACTTACGATAGAAATTATTTTGATAAAAGATCACGTAAAATAACAAATATAACAATATTTCATTTTGTTTAGCAATTAGTTATCAAAATATTTCTGAGTGAATGATCGATATTTTTAAGAATTCAACCCAAAATATCAGAAAACAGAGCATAAATCAAATAACAACATGAATTGTAAAGAGTTTAGAGATAGGGAGAAGCAAAATAAAAGATTTATTCTGATTCAACTCCAATCCTACCCTATATCTAGTTTCAAGCAACCATATGAGATTTCTTTGTTAATCCACAATTTTAAATAGGCATTTGTGAACCTTTACTCTCTTCAACTCAAACTAGAGTTGTTTCTCTCTCTAAAATAGAGCACATACTTTCTAAAAGTAAGTAACCTGAAGAGCTTCACTACTCATGTTCAATACTTCAAGGGACACTCCTGACTTACTTTACAATGATTGTAGAAGAGGAAACTAACTCAAAGAAACTCTCTCAAAGATTAGATTTACAAGATGAAGCTCTAATAATTCAAATGAATTAGATTAAGCAAATTTGGCTCAAGAAAAGAATGTTTCACTCTCTAAGATCGAATAAGTTGGAATTCACATTATAGCTCTTAGTTTTGTGTAAAAACATGTTTTAAAGGTCATACATATGAGGCTTTTTGAAAACTAGCTATTAGACACACAAAAGAGCCGTTAAGATGCTGCAAAAACTTCTTCATACAGACAACATGTAACTGTCAGTTTGAACAGGCAACTATTGGCTGCCAAATATACTATTTTTTTAGAAGTCAGAAGCTAACAAGTGACTGTTGGCCTCTAGTTTTCATTTTTTTTTAAATCCTGATCAACTGGTGAATATTTTTCACTTTAAATGGTCATAAATTTCTTATTTTAACCATGTTTTGAGTAAATGACCTATCCTTAAAATAAATATCTTTGAGTATGGTTTCAAATGGATCAAGTTTTAGCCCCAAAGTTTTTTCCATTTGTGTGATATAAGAAAAAAAATTACCAAAGGCCAAAATTAAAAGTTTTAGGTAAAATCCATATCTCACTATCTTTTAATTTCAAACATATATTTCTAGAAAAATAAACTGTGAAATCAAGAAATGGTAAACTTAGTCATTGAGTTTCATATAAAAAATCTTATCCTATAATAAACATACCTATTTAATTAGGTCCATTGCCAAAGTAAATGTAACCAAACTTTTATCGCTTCAAAACTTTCATTTATTCAGCCCTTCGAGTGTTTTTATCGTTTGTTATTTCTTTGAGTTAAGTATAATATTAATCTTCTATTTTTTTTTCAGTGCTTACTTTTCTAACTTTAGACCAATTTACACAAAGAAATTTTAACTTGCAAACAAAATAGCTAGTCTAATTTATAATTAAAAGAACAATATGTATGATTTGATTATATTCTATAATGATTGTAATTATGCATAGTTTATGATAATTAAATAAGCACATTTATTAATATACTTACAACATATCTATCATTATCAAAACTTCTAACTTAGAGCCATAGGGTTAACATTATATTCCCCAGATCTCCTTAGGCTCCCACGTTTATTGATAAGTGGCATATAAATGTTATGTTGATTCACTTATTAGTAATCGTGCAGACCTGTTGAATTTTTTTTATGCCATGCCCCATGGGTGAACATCTGACTGCAATATATATATACCCTAATGTGTTGTATTTTATTCAATATTTTAAAAATCAAATTGGCTATTAGATCGATGAGAAAAATGGTTCACAATTCATTAATCTAGTACGATTGAACTAGTAGATAATCAAATATCTTTTAATTTTATATATCATATATATATATATATATATCAAATAAATACTTTAAAATAAAGTTTATCAATTTAAAAATACTATCTATATTTAAAAATATCATTATTAAAATGCTTGAATTTAAATTGGTCAAAGAAAAAAAGTAATTGAATTTAAAATGAAAAATAATGCAAAGTGCTTTCATTTTCTGACATAAGAATAAATGCATGCCGTTTTTGAAAGGTAGCATATTTCCATTGAAACCTACATGCATCAAACCCAGAGTATAAGTTCAAAATAAACAAAAACATCTGACGAAAAGGTATTGCATGGTAAAGCATCCCAACAACTTCTGAGCGTTAAATTCGTAAAAGAAGTAGACAAAATTAAACTCTACCCTCAAGTAAAATTAAACTCCAAAAGTGCTGTCTCTTTCTCGTGTGCTTCCACCTGCCTCAGGCTTCTTCCTTTGTAGCAGCTCTTTCAAGTTTCAACCTATACGTGATCGAGAAACCCAACGTTCATGGCGGCCAGCTTCGCGACACAATGAACAACACCATTAACCTTCCTTGTAGTCGATCTAAACAAATAAGTAGATTCTTCCTTGATTATGCTCTTAATTTCTGAATCTAGTGATTTAGTTGCCAGATCTGTTGAAATACGTTGCATGCCGATTTTTCCCAAAACCAGTTGCTCTTTTTTTATATGACGGACCAATGACTAGGTTGGTTTTTCGATTTTGTTGTCGAACCGGCCTGTCTGGTTCAGTTTTAATCACATCAATTTTATTTGATCTTTTTATTTTTACATAGATATCAAAGGGAAGATGATTTTACTTTTGATTTGGAGGAAACTCTTGAAGTATCTTGCTCATTTCTGTTAAAGTACCCAAATAATGGGAATAATGTAACTTTCTAACATGAAGCAAATGGCATTAATGGTTGCAGAATGGCACTTGTGATTTATTAGTTACTGGCATTGAATATGAATATAACCCAAAGAAGTCTCTAGAGAGTAACAGTGAAACTTGAGTCTGTTATGTCTTTGTTGACTTTCCTATAACTTTTTTAATTTTTTGTCACCATTCCCCTATAATATAACATAGTATTGATTACAACATAAAATATTATTTCAATACTTAGTACTGGTTTTGTCGACCATCACTTATGGGTCTATTATGTCTTTATTGGCTTCCCCAATAATATTTAATTGTAGTGGCTTCACCCCGGCCCATTGGTCTATTTTGGTTCCAAGTCATTAACAAATTATGACAGTTCATTCTGGTAGTAGATGATTTGCTGATAAATTTCTCTAGGTATTTAGTTTAAAATGGACAAAAAGTGTAAGAATTCAAGGGAAGCACTATTGGAGGAGTTATGAGGACAAGGTGACCACACTATGAATGGCTAAGCATACACCTAACAAATTCTTAGAATTAGATCAGTTCAATGTGCTTTATTTTCTAGTGCCTTTTCATTTTTATTTTGCTTTTAGCTAACTTTTTCCTTTTAATTCAATTAGAGTTTGGTTTAGATATTGTTTTAGCTTTTATTATTGATTTAGGATTTTTCATTTCGAAATATTTGCAGTTTGTCAGAGAAAATGGTTATTATTATTTTTAATTACTCTATTTTTAGCAGTGGTTATGAACCGCCAGAAATTGCATTTAGATGGCATTTAAAACCGCATCAAAATAAATAAATAAAAATTAACCGACGTCAAATACGATTTTTTTTTTTTTGGGTACAGCTAGCTAATATGCTTGCAACCTGAATTCTATAATGGTCAATATGCCTTCGTGGAATCAAAGTCATTGATTTTTTTGCAAGGTTTCACATTGATAATCTCAACATGTGGATATGTTATATATTATTTAGAAAAATATAATTTAATTTCTGAAAATAGCAAATCGGAGGTCAATGAAAAATAATCATGATAATGAATCATCGATTGCATTGTTTTTATTGATTGTTCGCAGATCCAAGTAGTTGATATATTATAAAATATACAATTTTTTTCCTTTTTGATAAAAAAAAACAGATAAATATATTAGATAATATTTTGTATATTCATGTGTAAGGTGCTTGTTAAACATTAATATATAAAAATATTATAATTAATATTTCAATCTCCAAAAGAAAGAATAAATTAATATAGTCACCTTTGAATTCAATGGCATGCATATGTTACTCTCGTTTTTTTAATTGAGATAAATGATTCCATTTCATTGATGTGAAAATAGGAGAAGAACTCCTCAAAACATTGTAAAATGATTTTGTGAAATGTTAAAGTATACAATCAATATTACACAGTCTAACCCAAATTGTTAAAAAGTGACTGATTGGTAAGTAAACAAAGACAATAACTAAACTCTAGAAGAAAGAGATGACTCAACCTTGGATCTAAAGGTTAATATTAATTTCCACAAGTCTTTTTCTTTCTCAATCTACTTGTATTGTTTAGAATCTGATGAAATGAATTGCAAATCTGCAAAGATTTTATCAAGGAGATGAAGACTCTTATTCTGAAAAGACAAAAACTTCCAAAAGAAAGAACATTGCTCCCATGAAGGTAGAAGACAACAAAAAAGAACTTGAATAGAGAAAAGAGAGAAAATAGAAGAAAAATAAGAGGGGGGGGGGTAAAGGACAACGGCAGAAAAAGAGGGATGAGAGAGAAAAAGGGTGACACTAGGTCACTAAGATGATAAACAAGTTACTCCTTATATTGTTGTGAATTTATTATTCTCACATTTTTTAATATCAAAATTGTTGTTGAGATGCGTGTGAGGTAACTCGAACAACATGACTATAACAAAAAAAATCGATATATGGAAAGAAAATATAAGAGTTGATATGCCCTAAGAATATGAAATTGGTAGTTTTAAATCTTATTTTGTTTTAATACTATTAGTTGGAGGAGAAATTGCAAGAAACCAAACCCAAGTGGCACTTAAAGTTAAGTAAAAATTAAATATTTTACATGATAATTATGAAGGTAAAATGTTTGTTGACTCAATATTATTTTATTAAAAAAGACTTGCAGTTGTATAAATTGGCTAATCTACAGAGGGACACAATATGGCACATACTTGGGAGGACTTTCCCTTCTAATGTTTACAAGAAAACACAAGAATAGGTAGAGTCCTCCTACTTATGAAGGCTTTGTTACTTTTGTTTGTATGTATTGTACTATTATTCCTCACCTTCTGTGTTTGCTCATTCTTTTCATAGACAAGTTTAATTTGGTAGATTTCGATCATGGACGGGAACCATGTTGCCAATCAAAATGGATTAGAAATGGTGGAGTGGGCAGAACTTCATTCCGATGTTGAATCCTCTGTTACACATCTCATTCCTTTAAACCATCATCAGGTACTTCTATATATGAATACATGGGTTTTAATTTAAGACTCAAATGCTTAATTATGAATAAAGGGAGATTACTACATTCTAAGACTATAATATATCATAAATTGCAATGAAAATTTATAATTGAAAAATCGTTTATCAAGAAAGACAGCTGGCAGTAAAAATTGAACTCATATCTTACAAGATAAAGTGTTTTAATTTTTATCAGCTGAATCAACTTTTTTTAGCAATGAATACATAGTTTTAAATTCAAAATTCGGATGCTTAATCATGATCCCTTTTTTCGGAAATGGAAGAGCCTTCTTTATCAACCAGAACATCCTGCATCTACAAGGTGCCACGTGACATTCGTTGGCAAAATGAAGGTGCTTATACTCCAAAGGTTGTTTCAATCGGCCCTCTTCATCAGGGCGATCAAACGCTGGAAAACATAGAAACACACAAGCGGATACTTTTCAAAAAATTCATACCAAGAGCTAAGACAAGCTTGGATGATTTGGTTAGCTTTGTGAAATGTTCAGAACCAAGAGTCCGTGCTTGTTACTCGGAAACCATCAAGTATACCAAGAAGGAGTTTGTTAAGCTGGTGTTAATAGATGCAAGCTCCATAATTGCACTCTTCCTGTTGGAGCACGACAATGATTGGTTAGAGGAAGACTCTTACCTGAGACAACCACGGTTGATGGCTAATATAACATTGGATTTGTTATTACTTGAGAATCAGCTTCCGTTCTTTATCGTTGACGAGCTATTCAATCTGGCCTTTCCCTCTCACATTCGTGGCAAACTCCCTTCATTTATTGAGCTCACATTTTACTTTAGTGATTTTAATACACAGATCTTGAAGCCTAGTCCTGGGATTCGCATAAAACACTTCACAGATCTTCTTAGAATGTTTCTCTTGCCAAGAAAGGAAGTTCCCAGACGATCTACTGATGAAGCTAGAATCCATAATCTTTTATACAATACCAGTGCACATGGTTTATTTGTAGCAGGAGTGAAGTTCAAGGTAAGCACACGCAAATGCTTACTAGACTTGAAGTTTTCAAAAGGCATTCTTGAGATCCCACAAATTTCAGTGACCAACATCACTGAAGCTGTCACGGCCCCAAATGATAGAACACATGACCGGCACAGCATAAGGGTTTCCCCCTAGCCGTAAGCCTAACACATAGCATGCACAAACATTCAGCACACAATCCAGAGTACATAATAAATATAACTAGCCACATATGCCACATCCAATATAAGAAAATAATGTATATATATATATATATATATATCTCATGAATCCAACATCCTTGATTCAACTTGGCCCATGGCCTCATAATACAAACATCGTTGTAAAACATAAAACCATTTTTCAAACAACACAAGAAGCGAGGATCCTGCCTGTAGGTTCATGGAGATACACTAGACATAAACTTAAACTATACAACCAGTACAACGGAGCCTTGCCCAAACTGGGGCTCACCAATGCTATATTTAGCCTCCTATGGAGCTGTAGCTGGATCAATGTTTCTTTGACTATCTGTGGGGAGAAAACAGAAGAGGGGTGAGATTACCACATCTCAGTGAATGGATAAATCACACTATAACTGAAATATGACAAACCAAGCACGAGTGTTTCGCAATGGGTTTAATAATTGAAATCCAAATATAAAGATAATAATCGAAACATTTAAGCATTTAACCATAATTTATTGAAAGAAAAGCTAAACAATTCAAATGTATATTCAAAAGATAAAATAGGATTTAAATCAATAATCACAAAAACAAATCAATTACGCATGGTAAGTAATAAATGGAGTTATTTATGCAATAACAATGAGGAATGAGATATTTTAGAAATATTTAATCTTTAAGAAAAATGCACTAGTTTATTGGAGGTCTTTCCTAACAGATCTATCATCTCTCTCAAGCACACAGCAAGGGTAGGGTAATCACTGTAGGTGTAGACATAAGTCCACCCTAAATTCCCCCAAGCACATAGCAAGGGTATGTCAATCACTGTAGGCGTAGATATAAGTCCACCCTAAATTCCCCTAAGCACATAGCAAGGGTATGGCAATCACTGTAGGCGTAGACATAAGTCCACCATAAATTCCTGTGTCTTAGGCAGTCATATGCCCGTCACAGTATCCTAGGCCGAAACCTTAACATGATCATGGTGCACCAGGGCTAGCACTATCTGCGGCTAGCTAACAGTGATCTAAAATGATTCTTCCAATAGCAAATATTTAAAAAATATGCCATTCAAAGAGTTTAAAGTAAAACATTTCAATAAAGTTATAATTCTCCATCTAGCTCTTTTCAAGCATAAAATTACGTTCTAAAATATATCTCATCCATGAATTCCCATGGAGACCTTAATAATCATAAACTTTCCCTTTTTAAACATAGATCGTCCGTAGACGTTACATAGATGCTTATCATGCATCAAATCATTTCATGGCTAACTTAGTTTATTTCTATGACTAAGTTCGCATTTCTATAAATCTAACTCAAATGGAGAATTATTAGTCTAGATGCTTGCCCTGCATACCTAGGGTTCAACTAAGATTGAAATTTATAATTTCTAACATGGTTGGAACATATTGGTTTTCAAAGCGGTAAAACAATTTAGCATACATTCCAACTAGTTAAAATCATATGAAAGAGTTATAAACTGAATTCGTAAAAAAATGCGCTATAGTATGAAAAACCCACTCACCTTACTAGGAGTCCAACAACGAGAATTTCACCTCGTGATGGTTCAACAACCTAGAAAACATAGACATAACATGAGAATTGAAAAACTCTAAACGTCACTATTCATGCCAGAAAACACTATTCACTCGCCGGAAACACTATTCATGCCAAAACCTAAAAACCCTATATTCTAGTATAGAAACTAATTCTAAGACTATCTATGGAAAGAAGTTCGGTAAAACGAAACCTAAAACGCGATTAAACGAAGTTTTACCTTTGGAGGCACTATTCACGTGATTTTTTTGCAAACTTCCAGTGACTTTCCGACGAAATTGATCGGTGGGATTTGTAGCTCTTCTTCCCACGAGTCCAACAGTACCTTGCTTGCTCAAATCGGACGTCCGGATGATGAGATATCTTAGAGAGAAGTTGGAGAAAAATTTTAGAGAGAGAGAGTTAGGGTTCAGATGAAAGAGAAATGAAGGAAAAATGGGGGGTCCACAAAAAAAAGCTATCTGACGAATCTCACCACCAGCGAACTCATTCTCGCCACGACGAGCCGCGATTTTCGCCGCGGCGAACATATTTGCACCGCGGCCACATTCGAAACCAAAAAACTCATGCTCTCGGGAAAATGCTGCAGCATTCTCGCCGCCGGCAAAATATTCTCGTCGCGGAGAACTTATTTTGCCGAATTTGACAAAATGTCCAACATGAAAGTTGTATCCCTTTCTCTTATCTTTCAGTAGCCACTTGAATCACCTAATTTGGAGTTCATATGAAGGAGTTATGCATAAAATAGTGAGCAAAAGTCCAGACCACACTATGCTGCGGTTTTTGCCTCCTATCACTATAATATTCACTGAATTAGCAAACGTTCCCAACATCAAAGTTGTAGATATATGTCTTATCTTTCATTAGAAATTGGAATCACTTAATTTAGATTTCTTATGAGAGAGTTATGCTTATATAAGTGACGAAAGGTCAGAAGAAAAGGTTAGAAACGCTCTAAAATTTTACATTGTTCTCAACTTCCTTGTTTCAAATGATTTGTACTTAACCTTCAAAGGTTTGGGTTATTACATTCTTCCCTCCTTATAAAAATTTGGTCCTCGAATTTTACAAAAACCAACAACATGAAAACATAAGATTACTCTTGGAACAGCTGTGGATACTTTTCTCTCATAACGTCCTCTACTTCCCACGTAGCTTCCTCTTTAGAATGATTCTGCCAGATCACCTTCACTGTAGGGATATCTTTAGACCTCAACTTTTTCACTTGTCTATCAACAATGGCCACGGGTTTCTCTTCGTAGGCCATCTTGTCATCCAAAAGGATTTCCTGCGGTTGAATCACATGAGATGGGTCGGGTAGATACTTCCTCAACATCGAGACATGGAAGAATGGATGCACTTCACTCAATCCAGGTGGTAGGGCTAGGCGGTATGCCACTGTTCCTACCCTATCCAGAATTTCAAAGGGTCCAATATACCTCAGGCTTAATTTCCCTTTCTTACCAAACCGCATAATTCCTTTCATGGGTGAAACTCTGAGGAACACGTGATCGCCTAGAGAAAACTCCAACTCCCGACGCCTATGGTCCACATAAGCCTTCTGAGGACTCTGTGCAGTTAAAAGTCATTCCCTTATCAGCTTGACCTTCTCTATGGCATCTTGCACCAAGTCTGGCCCTAGCAGCTTGGCTTCTCCAACTTCAAACTATCCAACGGGAGATCGGCATCTTCTCCCATAAAGAGCTTCAAAAGGTGCCATCTGAATACTGGCTTGATAACTGTTGTTGTATGCAAACTCAGCTAAGGGAAGGTATCCTTCCCAACTGCCACCAAAGTCCAATATACATGCTCTAAGCATATCCTCCAGAATTTGAATCGTGCGTTCTGACTGGCCATCTGTTTGGGGATGAAAAGCGGTGCTTAGATCCAACCTCGTTCCCAAATCTTCTTGAAAAGCTTTCCAAAACCTTGCCGTAAACTATGGACCTCGATCATATATGATGGATACAGGGACTCCATGCAATCTGACGATCTCACTCAGATACAGGCTTGCATACTGAGCCACATTAAAGGTAGTCTTTACTGGTAAGAAGTAGGATGACTTGGTCATTCGATCCACTATCACCCATACTGAATCATAACCTTTAGGGGTCCTTGGTAACCCTGTAACGAAGTCTATAGTAATCCTTTCCCACTTCCATTCCGGTATCTCAATCTGTTAGTGCAAACCGGCAGGCTTCTAGTGTTCAGCTTTCACTTGTTGACAAACCAAGCACTGAGCCACAAAATCTGCTACATCCTTCTTCATCCCAGTCCACCAATATAAGTCCTTGAGGTCCCTGTACATCTTATTTGTTCCTGGGTGGATAGTATAGGCTGATTGATGTGCCTCCTCCAAAATCTGCTTCCTCAAGCTATCCACACCGGGTACACACAAGCGCTTCCCACATCTTAACACTCCTTCAGCATCCACGCTGAATTCAGAAGTCTGATTATTCCTAACTTCATCCTTGAGCTTACACAGCTTAGCATCCTTGTCCTGATCTGCCTTAATCTGTTCAACCAGCGGAGAGTGTAGTTGCATGTGAGCTAACAACATCCCTGGCTCCTTCACTTCAAAGCGCATTCCCTCACCTTCTAGCCGATGAATATCTCTTATCAACGGCCTCTGGAGTAGGGTGATATGGGCTAAACTCCCCATTGACTTTCTGCTCAGAGCATCTGCTACCACATTAACCTTGCCTGGATGGTACAGGATAGTGCAGTCATAGTCCTTCATCAACTCCATCCATCTCCTCTGTCTCAAGTTAAGATCCCTTTGTTGAAAGATGTACTTGAGGCTCTTGTGGTCCGTATAAATCTCACAGGGTTCACCATAGAGATAGTGCCTCAAAATTTTCAAGGCAAAGACCACTGCCGCCATCTCCAGATCATGCGTAGGATAGTTCTGTTCGTGCTTCCTGAGCTGCCTAGATGCATAGGCTACAACATGACCATTCTGCATTAACACACAACCCAAGCCCACCCTTGAGGTGTCACAGTATACTGAGTATCTTCCTGTGCCCGTTGGGATAGTTAGAACTGGGGTTGTGGTTAGACACTTCTTCAAGGTCTGAAAACTTTCTTCGCATGCATCCGACCACTCAAACTTAACTCCCTTCCTGGTTAATCTGGTTAAAGGAGCAGCAATCCTGGAGAAATCCTTGATGAACCTCCGGTAATACCCTGCTAGACCCAAGAAACTTCGGATCTCCGTCACACTAGCTGGGCGAGGCCACTGCTGTACTGCCTCTACCTTCTCGGGGTCTACTTGAATGCCATCCTTCGTGACTACATGCCCCAGAAACATGACGCTGTCCAACAAGAATTCACACTTAGAGAGCTTGGCATACAACTGCTTATCCCTCAAGATCTGCAGAATGATCTGTAGGTGCTGTTCATGCTCCTCATGGTCTTTAGAATAAACCAAGATGTCATCAATGAACACAATGACAAACTGATCCAAGAATGGCTTGAACACCCTGTTCATTAAGTCCATAAAAGCAGCTGGTGCGTTAGTTAGTCCAAAATACATAACCAAAAACTCATAATGACCATAACGGGTCCTAAAAGCTGTCTTGGAAATATCCTCCTTCCTGATCTTCAACTGATGATACCCTGACCTCAGATCAATCTTGGAGAAACATTTCGCTCCTTGAAGTTGATCGAACAGATCATCAATCCTGGGTAAAGGGTAGTTGTTGCGCACCGTTAGCTTATTCAGTTGCCGATAATCAATGCAAAGACGCAAAGACCCGTCTTTCTTCTTCACAAAAAGGACTGCAGCACCCCATGGAGAAGTACTCGGCCTGATGAAGCCCTTATCCAACAAATCCTGCAACTGACTCTTTAGCTCCTTAAGCTCTGTGGGTGCCATCCTGTAAGGCAGTATAGAAATTGGTCGAGCCTCTGGAATAAGGTCGATACCAAACTCTATCTCCCGTTCAGGAGGTAATTCTGGCAACTCTTCTGGGAAGACATCCAGGAATTCTCTTACCACTACCATCTTGTCTACATCCAGTACCTTCCCATCCATATCTCTAACATGTGCCAAGTATCCCTGGCATCCCTTCTTCAACATCTTCTGAGCACCCAAGACTGAAATTAGGTTACTTGGAGCTTTACTTCGATCACACTGGAACGGGAAAGGAACTTCACTTGGAAAGTTGAACTTGATTGCCTTCTCATAGCAATCCAAGGTAGCATAGCATGCTGCAAACCAATCCATTCCTAGGATTACATCAAAGTCGATCATGTCTAGGATGATCAAATCAGCAGATGTCTCCCTATCACCCACTGACACTTTACATGACTTGAATATATGCTCTACTGGCAAACAATCACCGACCGGGGTGGTTACAAAGAAAGGGGCATCTATCCTAATCGGATCTTTACCCAAACTCTTAGCGAAGCTAGGGGAGACATAGGAATATGTAGACCCGGGGTCAAACAAAACATATGCTTCATGTAGGCAAACCGAAAGAGTACCTGTCATGACCGCATTTGAAGCTTGTGCATCCTGTCTGGTAAGAGCAAAAATCCTCGGTTGACCTCGGCCTGCTTGGCTTTGACCTCGGCCCATCATCCCTCTACCAGTACCTCTGCTACTTGCTTGGCCTGGTATAGTCCTTATTGGCTGAGCTACCACTGGGGTTGGTAGCAAAGCCGGTCGAGTTGGCCCTTGACTTGAGCCATACAACTGGGGACATTCCTTCTTCATGTGTCCAGGTTGGTTGCAATGATAGCAAACAACCATCTCCCTGTGGCACTGACCAAAGTGATGGTTGCCACAAATAGGGCATTGTGGCATGTTCTGCTGAATGGCTCTTGGTCCTGGTTGACCTGGATACCTGGTGTTTCCCTGGCTAAGACCTAGCCTACCACTCGCATCTGGTCTCTGGTTGGGGTTCCCAACATTCTGTGGTGCTGGGCACTGCTGTCCCTGAAATCGTGGTCCTTGGGAATGAGAACTTTGTCCTCCTTTGGAGCTCCCGTCCCTATCCCTCTTTCTCAGCTTGACACTTTCGACATCGGCCAAATGCCTAGTCTTCATCATTCTTGCACAGTCCACAGCCTCTGCATAGTTGGAAAATTGCTTCATCTAGGGTGCCACTGATCTAAACAATGCTGGTATCAACCCCTAGATGAACTTCTTGACCATGGCCCTTTCAATAGAGACCATGTGCGGTGCATACGGCAACAGCTGTGTGAAGCGGTAGTCATACTCCGTGACTGACATACCGGGAGTCTGCTTCAACTCTACAAATTCCTGCCACTTGGCATCTCGGATACTCTCAGGCACAAACCTCTCCATGAAGACTTCCTTGAACTCTGGCCATCCCAAAGGTGGCGCTGTAGCTCCTTTTCCGCGCATCATGGTCTTAAACCATACCTGTGCTACACTAGACAACTGAAAGGATGCCAACTCTACTGATCAGATCTCTAAACACTTAAGCACCTCACAGATCTTTTCAGTGTCTTTTATAAACTTCTGGGGATCTTCACTAGCCAACAACCCCTTGAAAATTGGCGGTTTCAGCTTCGGGAACTCAGATAGTTCCACTTCCCTCTCGGCGGGTCTCACATGCCGGTCCACGGACCTAACTGGTTCTGGAATGGAGGTAGCTGTTTCGGGCTGTTGTGGGTCCCTTCCACCTTGCCCATCCTTTCTTTCGGCTAGATTTTCTATCGCCCGCTGCATACCCTGCATGGTTGCCAGCATCTGGGCTATCACATCATCTCGGGGGTGAGAAGACATTTCCCCCGCCCTGGGAGTCTCAGCTTGCTCACTGCTTAACTCAGCTTGTTTGGCTGCTTCAGCAGCCCTTACACCCCTACCACTGCCTCTTGCACTGGCTCTAGGTCGGCCTCTGCCACGACCTCTACCTCGGCCTCTAGGCACGGGTAGTACGGACTGAGCAGACTCTTCAGCTGTCTGCTCTTGAGCCGCGGGTTGCCTAACCTTTGATCTCGTTTTTGGTGGCATCTCGCTACAAAATAGAGATAGCCCAACCATCACTTAACCATGCCAACATATCATACTATAAACTGACTTACTTAAACAAAAAGACAACATCCTATCGAACCCCTTTAGCAGCACCGTGAGTATAAGCATGTCCGGATTCATACCCATACTCAAAGTCCTACCTAAAGGTCCGTTACTCCATGAACACAGGGAAACCTAACCTCTGATACCATATTGTCACGGCCCCAAATGATAGAACACATGACCGGCACGGTATAAGGGTTTCCCCCTAGCCGTAAGCCTAACACATAGCATGCACAAATATTCAGCACACAATCCAGAGTACATAATAAATATAACTAGCCACATATGCCACATCCAATATAAGAAAATACTGTATATATATATATATATATATATATATATATATATCTCATGAATCCAACATCCTTGATTCAACTTGACCCATGGCCTCATAATACAAACATCGTTGTAAAACATAAAACCATTTTTCAAACAACACAAGAAGCGAGGATCCTGCCTGTAGGTTCATGGAGATACACTAGACATAAACTTAAACTATACAACCAGTACAACGGAGCCTTGCCCAAACTGGGGCTCACCAATGCTATATTTAGCCTCCTATGGAGCTGTAGCTGGATCAATGTTTCTTTGACTATCTGTGGGGAGAAAACAGAAGAGGGGTGAGATTACCACATCTCAGTGAATGAATAAATCACACTATAACTGAAACAGGGCAAACCAAGCACGAGTGTTTCACAATGGGTTTAATAATTGAAATCCAAATATAAAGATAATAATCGAAACATTTAAGCATTTAACCATAATTTATTGAAAGAAAAGCTAAACAATTCAAATGTATATTCAAAAGATAAAACAGAATTTAAATCAATAATCGCAAAAAAAAATCAATTACACATGGTAAGTAATAAATGGAGTTATTTATGCAATAACAATGAGGAATAAGATATTTTAGAAATATTTAATCTTTAAGAAAAATGCACTAGTTTATTGGAGGTCTTTCCTAACAGATCTATCATCTCCCCCAAGCACACAGCAAGGGTAGGGTAATCACTGTAGGCGTAGACATAAGTCCACCATAAATTCCCCCAAGCACATAGCAAGGGTATGTCAATCACTATAGGCGTAGACATAAGTCGACCCTAAATTTCTCCAAGCACATAGCAAGGGTATGGCAATCACTGTAGGCATAGACATAAGTCCACCCTAAATTCCTGTGTCTTAGGCAGTCATATGCCCGTCACAGTATCCTAGGCCGAAGCCTTAACATGATCATGGTGCACCAGGGCTAGCACTACCTGCGGCTAGCTAACAGTGATCTAAAAGGATTCCTCTAATAGCAAATATTTAAAAAATATGCCATTCAAAGAGTTTAAAGTAAAACATTTCAATAAAGTTATAATTCTCCATCTAGTTCTTTTTATGCATAAAATTCCGTTGTAAAATATATCTCATCTATGAATTCCCATGGAGACCTTTATAATCATAAGCTTTCCCTTTTTAAACATAAATCGTCCGTAGACGTTACATAGATGCTTATCATGCATCAAATCATTTCATGGCTAACTTAGTTCATTTCTATGACTAAGTTCGCATTTTTATAAATCTAGCTCAAATGGAGAATTATTAGTCTAGATGCTTGCCCTGCATACCTAGGGTTCAACTAAGATTGAAATTTACAATTTCTAACATGGTTGGAACATATTGGTTTTCAAAGCGGTAAAACAATTTAGCATACATTCCAACTAGTTAAAATCATATGAAAGAGTTATAAACTGAATTCGTAAAAAAAATGCGCTATAGTATGAAAAACCCACTCACCTTACTAGGAGTCCAACAACGAGAATTTCACCTCGTGATGGTTCAACAACCTAGAAAACATAGACATAACATGAGAATTAAAAAACTCTAAACGTCACTATTCATGCCGGAAAACACTATTCACGCCAAAACCTAAAAACCCTATATTCTAATATAGAAACTAATTCTAAGACTATCTATGGAAAGAAGTTCGATAAAACGAAGTCTAAAACACGATTAAACGGAGTTTTACCTTTGGAGGTACTATTCACGTGATTTTCCGGCGACCTTCCGGCGACTTTCTGACGAAATTGATCGGTGGGATTTGTAGCTCTTCTTCCCACGAGTTCAACGGTACCTTGCTTGCTCAAATCGGACGTCCGGATGATGAGATATCTTAGAGAGAAGTTGGAGAAAAATTTTAGAGAGAGAGAGTTAGGGTTTCGACGAAATTGATTGGTGGGATTTGTAGTTCTTCTTCCCACGAGTCCAACGGTACCTTGCTTGCTTAAATCGGACGTCCGGATGATGAGATATCTTAGAGAAGTTGGAGAAAAATTTTAGAGAGAGAGAGTTAGGGTTCAGATGAAAGAGAAATGAAGGAAAAATGGGGGGTCCGTAAAAAAAAGCTATCTGACGAATCTCGCCGTCGGCGAACTCATTCTCGCCGCGGCCAGATTCGAAACCAGAAAACTCATGCTCTCGGGAAAATGCTGCAGCATTCTCGCCGCGGCGAACTTATTTTGCCGAATTTGACAAAACGTCCAACATGAAAGTTATATCCCTTTCTCTTAGCTTTCAATATCCACTTGAATCACCTAATTTGGAGTTCATATGAAGGAGTTATACATAAAATAGTGAGCAAAGGTCCAGACCACACTATGCTGCGGTTTTTGCCTCTTATCACTATAATATTCACGGAATTAGCAAAAGTTCCCAACATCAAAGTTGTAGATATATGTCTTATCTTTCATTAGAAATTGGAATCACTTAATTTAGATTTCATATGAGAGAGTTATGCTTATATAAGTGACGAAAGGTCAGAAGAAAAAGTCAGAAACGCTTTAAAATTTTACATTATTCTCAACTTCCTTGTTTCAAATGATTTGTACTTAACCTTCAAAGGTTTGGGTTATTACAGAAGTTTGTTTCGTAATATGATAGCTTTAGAGCAATTTAACTATCCTTATGAAACGTACATTAGTGACTATGTTTTCGTATTGGATTGCCTTATCAACACAAGCATAGATGTGGATGTCCTGATTGGAGTGAAAATAATCAACAACAATCTAGGTGAAAGTGATGATGTGGCTACACTATTTAATGGCGTCGGCCAAAGTATTTCCCCTGTTGAATGTCGGTTTAGACTATTTTGATATTTGCAATCAGTTGAGTAAGTTCTATAAAGATCCTTATGAGCACTTCCAAAATCCTTATAACTACATGATGTTCACTTTGAGACGCGATTATTGCAACACTCCTTGGTGAGCTCTGGCTTCCGTTGCTGGAATTGTACTCCTTATTCTCACCCTTGTTCAAACAATTTTCACTATTATCAAATAGTGTTGTAATTTTAGTGAATGTTGATTGGTCACAGTGATAACGTCTGTTTGAATTTTAGAAATGATATAGGTTTGATTTCTGGATATATCAACTAGGAAAGGACGTCCGGCCAAAAAAAAAAAAGATTAACCTTTCATCCAATTGAGTGAAAAATATCTTTGGTAGTCACAAAAAAAAATATTGTAGTAGTTTTAAATCTTGTGTAATTGAGTATTTGGAGAACTTTTTGGCACTTTGTAATGTTCAATCTCCACTTTTATTTAACATATCTGTGTTATCTACCTAAGCAGACTTTGCAATTCTAACTATGCTAATTTTGTTTTGAGAAGTAATGCCGCTTCTTTCTGTAGATTTCATATTCAAACATCCAAACATAGATGAAAAGTGTGATTAAAAATTCATGAATATAAATTAATCAAGATTACACATTTATAAGTAATTACAAGTGGTTATCACATAGTCTTAGATTGTTATTAATTAATTATTCCATTTTATTTATCTATGAATGTGTTAGATCCAATGATTATTAATTATTCCTCTCACTTAAAAGATACTCCTCGTTGAGGTGGTCCATATGAATTGGAAATTAGTCACATGCAAAGCCAATTCAATAGTTATTTTAAGTATTAAAATTTATGGCATTTTCTTATAAAGATTAAATAAAAAATTAAATTAAGAACAAAATATTTAGATATTAAAAATTGACTTGGATTTTCTAGGTCACAATATTTTCTATATAATAGCATGAGCATCTTCAGAAAAACAATTCATATACTAGATACTATGTATACCGAAATGTCATGTTATTGTTAGAGAAGGGGTTAAACACTATAGATGTGTGTGGCTCTGACTCATAATTATTTATACTTGACCGTTAATTCTCTAATTATTTTTTTTAGTATCAACTTGGACCTTACATTTTTATTACATATTTAGTAATTTTATTCTTATCAAATTATAAATACTTCATAAACTATTGCTCAACCATTTGAAAGTTTTGAAATCTAAAGTTTTAATTAACAGTTAAAAATTTAGTGGTAAAACATGTTATATAACTTATTTTTTTATTTTTAAATAAAAAATTATAAAATTAGTTACGTTTATATTCTAGAGATAAAAAAAATAAGTAAAACGGAAATGAATATAGAGTGATTAGTCCTATTTACCATTACCATATTTATTTGTGTTTTTAACTTTTACATTGATAGCTCGTTTATATTCTTACAACACTGATATTTAAAAAAAATTTAAATGTGATTCTTTTTGTACTCATTATTCCAACTAAATTAAAAAAAAAATCTCATTTTGATATATATAGATGTTATAATAGGAAATATTGTTCCAACAATGGTTAAAATAATTATTATAATTCTCAAGGTGGCCTTCTTCTTATTGCAAAGATCTCTATAGAAGGCATTCAAACTTTTACATATATTGTGAAAATCAAGATTAGGGATGGCAACGAGGTCCTATTCGCAAAGATTCCCACAAAGGATGGTCCAAACAAGGGCGGGGATAGAAAAAAATTTCCTTCTATGAGGACAGAGTCGAGGGTAAAATTGCCTCTGTCAAAGATTTAGAAATGGGGACTATACTCCCCACCTCGCAAGGTCAACTTTCCTGTTATAAGTTACTAAATGGTAGATTAACTCGTTGCAATTTGAGATATTTTTGAGAATTTGTAATAAGTTACAAGTGATGGAACATAATTCGAACTAGTTATTGTACTTGGAACTTCTATTTGCCCAAATGTTATTGTAGTATTAATTACTGGAGTTTTTGTACTATTGCTTTTAATTTAAATCTTAAGATATGTTTCTTAAATTACCATTTGATTTTGATTTTTTAAATTTTATAAAATTACTCTTTTTATAGTATTTTTTATTTCGATTGGAAGATCCTTGCAGATCTCCACGTTCCAGCAGAGAACGAGGACAGGACAAATTTGTTCGCCACTATGAGGAGTAGGGTCGAAGACCGGAGAGCAAGCGGCTTGCAGGGAGGGTCTTTTTGCCCCCCCCCCCCCCTCTCACCCCATGGCCATCCCTGTCTAGGTTCAAAGTTCGCATTAACTATACATATCTTTGCAAGGCCGTTAAATAGTATAATCACATTATTGAGGATTATTTCCTTAAGAACCAAAGCATCCACATCTCTACAATGAACTTCACTCCTGTTTCATTTGACTCGCTCTATGAACAGAATTATTACTTCTTGTCTCTTTAAACTCAATTCTCCGCAATGTTTCTTTTTATCAAGATCAAAATGAAAGGTTCTAAGAAGATCCGTAAAGTGCTTTATGGGAACATTAAAATCAGGCTTCAAATTGTGTCTAATATGATCACTAAAGAAGTGAAATGTGAGCATACTAAATGAAGGGAGGTCTTCACGAGTGTTAGGAGGAAACACTTGATCGAGTAGCTCTTCAAGAATATAAAAAAAGGAAGCTATCACTACGATAAAAAAAAAAGAAAAAGATTTAGCAACAGTTTTTGAGTGGGTTTCTGACAGTTTTAACCATTGCTAAACTATTTAGCGGCAATTACACTAACTATCGTAGAATCTACCGTCACGATCATCTTAATGACAGTTTTGAAATGGTATCTATGTTATCTATCTAAGCAGACTTTGTAATTCTAACTATGCTAATTTACTTTCTAGAGGTAATGCCCCTTCTTTCTGTAGATTTCATTTTCAAACATCCAAACATAGATCAAAAGTGTGATTAACAATTTATGAATATAAATTAATAAAGATTACACATTTATAAGTAATTACAAATGGCTATCTCGTAATCTTATATTGTTATTAATTAATTATTCCATTGTATTTATCTATGAATGTGGTAAATCCAAAGATTATTAATTATTCCCCTCACTTAAAAGATACTCCTCAATGAGTTGGTCCATGTGAACTGGAAATTAGTCACATGCAAAGCCAATTCTATAGTAATTTTAAATATTTAATTTATGACCTGTTCTTATAAGATTAAATAAAAAAATTAAAATAAAAACAAAATATTTAGATATATATAATAGCATGAACATCTTCAAAAAAAAATTATATATTAGAAGTGGTTTGCTCTTACTCATAATTATTAATAGCTGAGGACTTGACCCTTAACTCTGTATTTTTTTTTAAATATCAACTTGGACCAGACATTTTTATTACATATTTAATAATTTTATTATTTTCAAATTATAGATACTTCACATAAACTATTGCTCAACCATTTGAAAGTTTTGAAATCTAAAATCTATAATTAGCAATTAAAAATTGAGGAGTAAAACATGTTGTATATCTTATTTTTTATTTTTAAATAAAAAATTATAAAACTAGTTATGTTTATATTATTTAGATAAAAAAATAAAAAATAAGTAAAAGGAAAATGAATATAGAGTGATTAGTCCTACTTACCATTACCATATTTATTTGTGTTTATAATTTTTACGTTGATTGCTCATTTATATTCTTACGCCACAGATACTTAAGAATAATTTTATAAATGCGATTCTATTTGTATCCTTTTAATGTAACATTTAAAAGGGCAGTGACATTGCTCTAAAGCTATTATATTATGAAACATAATTGCAGAGCCATTGTCTACTAAAGTTTTTTTGGATAGCTTCTGTTTTTATGAATTGTTTGAAATAAATCTGCCTATGTGTTTCCATTTTTTGCAGTCTGGAATGGTCGCAATGAAAGAGCCGATCGAAACAACTTTCGCAGTATGAGCTTGTGTATTTTGTTTGCGGATTGCATAGGGCACCCTGTAAATGCAATAAGAAGTAGACAAGGGAGGTTCTTCCTTATTCCACAGCATTGCTCTAAGGTCAATGATCACAAAGTTTGAAAGAATTAGCAATCTTAATTACAGGATATTAAGCATAAGGAAAATATTAATTAATAAATAATAATAATAAGAAAACTTTCACAATATCAGGAGCGATAGCTTGAGATTTGATGGGAGGTTCTTCCTTACATAATATTTTTCCAATATCATTTTTTAAAAAACAATAATCAACAATCTCGCAAACAAACGTAAAAAGAATTTAATAAACAAATTAATAAATACTACACAAATAGAAGGAGAATTGACGATATATATTTGGGACGATCTGACCGATCCATCCTCGTGAATTAATTTAGAGAGAAGGGTTAATTTCAATGTGCTCACTTGAGTACTTATAGCAAAAGTTTTAATAGCGAATATAGGTATCCTTCTAATCTATTAATTTATTTAATATTCTAAATTTATATGATAAATCAATTTTATCTTACATCAAATTTCTTGTGTAAGCTTAAGTTTATGTCAACTTATAAATTACTGTTTGTTGCACATGATTAAGAATTAGTTCACCTGGTTAAAAATATAATTTTTTATTATTTATGAAATAAAATTTATAAATAACATATATAATAAGCTGAGCCTTAAAAGAAAAAAAAAAGAAAAAGAAAGAACTTTTAACTGTGTGGAGATAGATGGGTGAAAGGGCTAGATTGGGGCTTTAAAATCAAAATGTGAACAAAACATGCCAATTTCAGAATCTCGAGAGATGCAGTTTAGAGGGCAATGATGGGTGGCTTTGCTGTGGGAAGTGGGATATCTCTTAAGCATTCTTATAGGCTAAAGTCCAGAAAGCTAATAAAAGGATTTTCCTTCTTTGCAAGAAATTATGATTATTTATTAATATATATATATATATATATATATATAGTCAAATTACAAAGAATTTTTTGGCCCTTAATATTTACATGCATTTAGGAGCTATGAGATTGCCCTATTAATTTATTAGATTAAAAGGGAGAAAATAGTCCAAAGGAACGTAGGTATAGTCAAATTACAAAGACTTTTTCCCCCTTAATATTTACATGCATTTAGGAGCTGTGAGGTTGCCCTATTAATTTATTAGACTAAAAGGGAGAAAATAGTCCAAAGGAACATAGGTTTTAATTTTTAACATGCAATTTATTGTTTAAATGTGAAGGATTTAAATAATTTATAGGATATATGTGGTCCTTCCACCCTTAAGCAAAAAGTAGCCAAGTTCCGAGTGAATTTCTTTTATTGGACAAGAAGTAGGGGTGTAAAAAAGTTCGATTTAGTCGATTTTTAAAATTGAACCAAACCGAATCGACCAGTTTAAATTTTAGAAACGAACCAAACCGAACCACAAAAAATCGGTTTGATTTAATCCCGCTGATCAGTTTTTTGTTTCCTGGGTATTTTGCAAGTTACTACTTCAGGCTATCTTTGTTGGCCAGAGGGAGGTCTCAGATTATGGCATTTTGCTGACATACGATTGAACGTGGCTGTGATTCGTTGAAGGAGGGAGAACATGATGAAGCTTCCATGGGGCCGAAGGTCTGGTCATGCTTGTGACAGATGAATCAACCGTCCCTGACTTTGAGAGATTGTGTACGTGTCCTTGTTCAGATTCATTCCTTCAATAGCTAATAGGATACATGCCATGGTTGGCAATTCCATTCTCTAATTTGGAAACAAAGAAAGCCTTGAACAGAAAGTACCGAGGTTGAAGGAATTCCTTGCTTAGTTATATTGCAACCTAACGACCAGGATACTACTCTGTGTGATGGATTGGAAGTCACTTGTTGGTTTCGAGTCCAAGCTTATTCATTTTCTAAGGAAAGGTTGGGGATACTGCAAAAGGAAGAAAGAGAGAAGCATGAAAATAGTAAGAGGGTGAGAAGAGTAGTCACGTCGGACAGAGCTTCACTACTTCCTACTACTGGCGCGAAATGACTGGGGACAATAAGAGGGTCCGATAAAATGCGTGAGAAAATAAAAAAAATCAAAAAATATTAATTAAAGTGATATAATAATAATATAATAAAATATATAAATATAGCAGTCGATTCCATTCAATTCAGTTTAGTTGGAAATTTTTTCAAACTCAAAACCAAACTGAATCGGTTTTTCCTTCAAGAAAATCAATCTAAACAGCTCAAAATCGATTTTTTTGTTTACTTGTGCACTTCTAACAAGAAGTGGATTTTTTGTCACAATCTACAAAATGAATCCCATTTAGGAGTTTGGGCTTTTGGGCCATTATTGTGGATGCCAAAAGCAATCTGATGTGAATAAAAATGATGGGCCATCTTCTGAATTGAAGTGAACAACTTGACCCAAAAAAAAAAAGAAGGGAAATTTCAAGTCAATGACAACACTAATGCCTGTCCAAAAAAAAAACCAACACTAATTCAACGAATGGACGAAAGAGAATTCACAAAAATACAACACTAATTCAACGAATCGACGAAAGAGAATTCACAATAATTTATAGGAGGCTTTAAATTTTCCGAAATGTAAGGTTTGAAATCTTAGATCTCCATTTATGGTACGGAGATTAACAAAATTATTTCAATGAATGTTGCATTTTTGGAATGTAACATTCTCACGAATTTTCAAACTTTCAACCGCATGGAAATGTTGTATTCCTATGACATGGAAACATTTTTACCAATTTGCAATGACTAAATTACGTGCCCTTGTTCAGTCACTACAATTACCCCCATCGATGCAACCAACACCAATTTTGCGCTTCAATTCTAAATCAAAGATGCTATAATATTGTAAACAAGTATAACTTAATACAAAAGTGATATTATAAATTCTTTTTTCAAGTGTAAAGTTTAAACAAAATGTTATGAAGGTTTCAACCAAAAGTTGTAAGGTTATAAGAAGAAGTTATAAAGCCACTTCTGATGAAAGTCACGTACATTTGAGTGTGAAAATTCTATGCAATACTTTGATAATTCTGTATAATGATTGGGGATAATTAGCTAACAGTAAAATTCCTATTTTTTTAAATGGTTGGAAATAACATTATAATTATTTACAACACATTGTTTTAATACAGTAAATTAATTTAACAAAAATGTCTCACATTTTTACTCTTTTACATATGAGAATTACGTATTTATGAATATGTGAATTCTATGCATAATTTGGTGATCCTACATTGGTTTGAGGTAACTAGCTTACGCTAGAAATTTTATATTTTTTAAAATGGTTAAAAATATCATTGTAATTATTTAATTACAACATATTATTATAATATGGTAAATTAATTTAAAAAGTTGTCCCACAAGTTTGACTCTTATTTACATTTGAGAATTACAAGCATATATATGAGTCTGAAAATTCTATTCAATAATTTTGGTAATCTAGTATATTGGTTTAGGTAATTAGCTTAAAAAAATATCTTGTCAAATTTATATGTTATACAATATTATATATATATATATATATATATATATATATATATATATATATATATATATATATATATATATATTAAATAAATACTTTAAAATAAAGTTAATTAATTAAAAAATACATTAAAATGCATGCTGTTTTTTTAAGGTAATAGATTTCCATTGAAACTTTCATACAAAATCGAATATTTAGAATGGTAAAGCATGCTAAGGACTTTTGAGGGCTAAATTCGTAAAAGTAAAAGAGAAAAAGGAATACATGTCCAAAAAACAAAGAGAAAAAGGAATACACACACTTCTCACGTCACAAGTCTACTCTCAAGTCAAACCAAACTCCAGACGTACTTTCCCTTTCTCGAGTGCTTCCACTAGCATCAAGCTTTTCTTCCTTTGAAGCAGCTCTCTCAAGTTTCAACTTGTACGCGGTCGAGAAATTAACCCAACGTTCATGGGAGCCAGCTTCGGGACACAATAAGCGACACCATTAAGCCTTCCTTGGAGTCGATATAAACAAACAGGTAGATTCTTCCTTGATTATGCTCTGAATTTCTGAAGATAGTGATTTAGTTGCCAGATCTGTTGAAATTTCCCAAAACCAGTGTCCAGTGGCCCTTTTTTGTCATAAGGAGCTAGGATGATTCCGATCTGACTTTTACAATGGTCAAAATGCCTTTGTGGAATCAAAGTCATTGATTTTTTTTCTGCAAGGTTTCACGTTGATAATCTCTGCATGTGGATATATATATTATTTAGAAACATATCATAAATGAGGTGAATGAAAAATGAGTAAGTATTTGATTTACCACGCTGTGAAAAATAAAAAAAGTTGTTACCCGTGGTTCAATGAAGATATTTTTATTAATATAAACAAATAGATTATAGTATTTAAATTTTTTATTTACATAAATGTTAATATACCACCGATATACCAAATATTTACTGAAAAAATAATCATGAACATGAACCATTAAATGCATGTTTTTGATTGTTTGCAGGCCCTGGTAGTTGATGTATTATAGACCCTTGGGTCTAGCCCAATTGGCCAGCAGGTAAATATATTATATAATATACATTAATATGTCCAAATATTAATATTAATATTTCATTGGAATTAATATAGTGATTGAATTTGTAAATTCACTTTTATTTTAATCTTTAAATTCAATTGCATGCATAAATTACAACTCTCTTTTTTTCAATTGAGATGGATAATTTTATTTAATTGAAAAACACCTCAATACATTGTAAAAGGATTTCATGAAATACTAAAGAACACAATCAATCTTATAAATAGCTAAAACCTAAAAAAAAGATATAGCTCAACCTTAAAAAATAAAATATTGACTAGATGACATAAACAGAGAGTTAACACTTATTATTTTGAAGGTCAAGTCTTTTATAAGTTTTCTTTTCTTTTTTTCCCTTTTTGATTCACTGGTATTGTAGAGAAAATGACGAAATGAATTGCAAATTTTTGAAGATTTTATCAAAGAGATGAAGACTATTTGAAAAGACGAAAACTTTCAGAAGAAAGAACATTGTTCCCATGAAGGGACAAGACAATGAAGGAGAACACTGATAGGGGAAAATGAGAGGAAATAAAATTTTAAAAAAAGAAGAGGAAAATAAGACTAAAGGACAACGATGACTAATTTAGGGAAAAGAGGATTTCGAGAGACAAAGGGCGAGTGGCTCTAAGTCATTGAGATTATAAACAAGTTACTTTTTTATTGCCATAAATTACTTATTCTTATATATATATATTAATATTAACTTGTTGAGATGCGTGTGAGGTAATCTGAACAAATGCTAACTATAATAATAATAAAAATAATATATAGAAAGAAAAATATTAGAGTTAATATGCTCTAAGAATATGAAAATGGAAGTTTTAAAGCTTATTTTTGTTTTAATGCTACTAGTTAGAGGAGAAATTACAAGAAGCCAAACCCAAGTGTACATTATTTGAAAATTAAATATATTAAATGATAATAAAGGTAAAATGTTGTTGACTCAAAATTATTGTATGAAAGAATACTTATCTTGTAGTTGTATAAATTGGCTAATCTAGAGAGGGACACAATATAGCTCATACTTGGACTTTCTCTTCTAAGTTTTACAAGCAAACACAAGAATAGGTAAAGTCGCTCTACCTATAAAGGGTTTGTTATTTTTGTTTGTATGTATTATACTATTACTCCTCACGTTTTAACTTCTGTGTTTGCTCATTCTTTTCATAGACAAGTTTAATTTGGTAGATTTCAAGCATGGACAGCAACCATGTTGCCAATCAAAATGAATTAGAAATGGTGAAACGGGAAGAACTTCATTTCGAACTTGAATCCCTAGCTACACCTCTCATTTCTTTCAACCAACCAAATGATCATAAGGTATTGCTATATATGAATACATACATACATACATACATACATACATACATATATATACATACATATATATATATATATATATATATATATATATATATATATATATATATATATATATATATATATATATATATATATATATATATATATATATATATATATCTGTGTGTGTGTGTGTCATAAATTTTAGTAAAGACTTATAGTTTATAGATTGCTTATGAAAAAAGACAGTTGGCGGCAATAATTAAACTCACGTCTTACAAAGGAAGTGTTTCAATTCTTATGAGTTGAACCAACCTCTGTTGACCATGAATATATGGTTTTAAATGTAAAATTCAGATGCTTAATCGTGATCCCTCTTTCCGTTTTGGCCATGGATACATCAAATTTAACAGATGGAGGATGATGTCATCCTTGACATTAAAGCAATGCTGATGCAAAGCGGAGGACCTTCTTTATCAGCCAGATCATGTTGCATCTACAAGGTGCCACATGAAATTTGTCAGCAAAAGGAAGATGCTTATACTCCAAAGGTTGTTTCAATCCGCCCTCTCCATTACGGCAATCTCATGCTGAAAAACATGGAAACACACAAGCAGATACTTTTCAAAAAATTCATAGAAAGAGCTAAGACAAGCTTGGATGATTTGGTCAGCTTAGTGAAAAGTTCAGAACCAAGAGTTCGTGCTTGTTACTCGGAAAACATCAAGTTTACCAAGAAGGAGTTTGTGAAGTTGATATTATAAATCTTTACTTTTATTTAACATATCTATCTTATCTATCTATAACAGACTTTTTAATTCTAATTATGCTAATTTTCCCTGGGAAGTAACGCCACTCCTTTTGGAAGAGTTCATATTCAAACACTCAAACATAGATGAAAGGAGTGATTATTAACAATTCTTTAATAGAAATTAACCAAGATCACGCATTTATAATTAATTATAAGTGGTTATCTCACAGTCTTAGATTGTTATTAGTTAATTATTCAATTGTCATTATCTATGAATGTGTTAGATCAGAAGATAATTAATTAATCCTCTCACTTAATCACTTTCACATTACTCACAAGTTTGTAATTCAAGTAATAAATAAATTTGAGTTTATCGATCGAAGGATCTCAACAATGTTAGGGAGTGACACTCGTGAAAAAACATTTTTAGAGATGAACAATTTCAATATGCCAAATGAAACTAGTATTACATTTAAAGAGTGTAACAATAGGCATTCACTTAAAAAATAAATCCCCGTTGGACTAATCCATGTGAATTGGAAATTAGTCACATGCAAAGTCAATTCTATAGTAATTTTAAGTATTTAAATTTACCACATGTTCTTATAAGATTAAATAAAAAAATTAAAGTAAGAACAAAATATTTAGACTTTGAAAATTGACTTGGACCTTTTAGGTCACAATACTCTGTATATAATAGTATAAACATATTCAAAAAAATTATATATTCACGTCATTGTCAAAGAGGAGGCTAAACAGGGTGGCTCTTACTCATAATTATTTATAGTTGAAGATTTGGCCGTTAACTCTATCATTTTAAATTTAGCTTGGACCTGTCATTTTTATTACATATTTAATAAATTTTAATGTTATCAAATTATAAATACTTCATAAACTATTGTTCAACCATTTGAAAGTTTTGAAATCTAAAATCTTTAATTAACAATTAAACATTGAGTAATAAAACATGTTATATGTGAATATGAGATTAATTTCATCCTGCAAGCTTTTAACTAAATATTAATATAATCAAAATATTTCACATAACATTTTCCTTTGACATGTAACATAAATTTATTTAATCATATATGTGAATCTGAGAGCTCTGCGCTTGTATCTGTGCAATATTAACAGTTTTAGTCTACATATCAATTATACAACAAAAGTAAAAATCATGCCTATGGCGTATGAAGTATATTCTAGACTATAATTGTCATGTCTCAAATTTCTCTAAGCATGTGACCGACACGGAATGAGGTTTTTTTCCTGTTCTGTTAGCCTAACCGTCGGATTCTAAACTTGAAACTCGTTATCTACTCTAATTTAGCATATGAATTCATTGTCACTTGTAAAACTTTAAAATCCATTTGAAACATAAATAAATATCTAACTTCATAAAAGTAATATCAATTGCATTTTTTTTTTCAATTTCCTGTCATCTATATACATCTTACATTTTGCTTACGTATCGAAAACGAAGATCCTACTTGTGGCAATAAAGCATACTCTAGAATACAAAAATCATACTAGTCAATAAATGAAAAAGGCCCAAGGACAATTTGGGGTTACCAGAGATAAACTAACCTCTCCCCGCTTCCGCTGCATTTCTATGCAACTAATTGGAAAAAATATAAAGAAAGAAATGATTATTGTGACAGCGAGTAAATAATACAATTATAACATGCAGAAAATAATCTTATTTAACATTCTAGAAGATTCTAATTCATCTAATTATCTTGATCTAGCCTAAGCTCATACTTTTCGTTGTCTAGTTCAATCGTCATGTACATATAGGTCTCTAAAGGACCCCTTGCTTTTCCTTAATCAACTTCCCTTCCATGTTCCTCTTTTAAGTATTCATTTTAAACATTTCTACATGCAAATCTTTGCATACACTATAGCAAATCATACTAGTCAATAAATGAAAAAGGCCCAAGGACAATTTGGGGTTACCAGAGATAAACTAACCTCTCCCCGCTTCCGCTGCATTTCTATGCAACTAATTGGAAAAAATATAAAGAAAGAAATGATTATTGTGACAGCGAGTAAATAATACAATTATAACATGCAGAAAATAATCTTATTTAACATTCTAGAAGATTCTAATTCATCTAATTATCTTGATCTAGCCTAAGCTCATACTTTTCGTTGTCTAGTTCAATCGTCATGTACATATAGGTCTCTAAAGGACCCCTTGCTTTTCCTTAATCAACTTCCCTTCCATGTTCCTCTTTTAAGTATTCATTTTAAACATTTCTACATGCAAATCTTTGCATACACTATAGCAATTGGGTTAAATCCACTTTATCATATTTTTTAAGATTATTCCACTACATCATTATACTCTTATGCTATATAGAGATATTCTATAATATTTGTGTACACACACACACACACACACACACACACACACACATATATATATATATATATATATATATATATATATATATATATATATTACGCAAGTTTTAGATTCAAGATTATAATTAAAGTAAAATGATTATATTAATTTATTTTATGTTAACAAGGCCTATTTATTTATTTATTTATTTATATCTTATTAGTTCTATACTTTAATTATTTTCTTTGTACAGTCCAGGACTCTCTTGTGCTTTGCTATATGGGATTTGTATAAGGGTCTCACTTACTCCCTTGATAAGTAAGTTTTATACTCATAAAATAATTATCTTTAACTTAGAATGGTGTGAGTTTTTGAGTAATTTATGTTAGATTTATGTGTGATTGTGTGTTTATTTTGTAAGTAGAAAAAATATGAAGAGTTGAGGCAAAATTGGAGAAAAAGGAGTAAGAATTGCATATTTTGGACAGCTTCGATGTTTCTTCACTTATTTGGATATATATCTCTCATTCGAACTTCGATTAAATAATTCAAGTGGTTGTGGAAAGTTAAGAAAAAGATAAACAATTTTTATGTTTTGAGTTTTAAGATATTTAGCATCGAGATGCTGGATATTGATGTCGCAATCCGAATATGATAATGTAGTTTTTGAAAAAAAAAAAAAAGAGTTTGAGTTAGACTAAAAGACCTTTTAAAGATAGAGTTTGAAAAGAATTCAAATAGTTATTTTCACCTTTAAAAAGGACCATGGAGCTTTGATTTAGAGAGGAGGAGAGGAGCTCAGGCTCTGTCTAGACGACGGCTTCAACTCCATTTTCTTCTTCTTTTATGTTTTCTTTTATGTTCTAATTTATTTTCTAGGGCTATGATGTAGCCTAATTATGAACTTTTGCATTGTCTTTTCAATTTAATCAATGAATTATTATTTTTAATTGATTTTTTATACTGTGTATAATGCTTTTAATTGCTTAATCACCAATTAGATGATCTATTAATCATAATGAGACCGAGATGCGATTTATGTGTCTAGAGCAGTGTGTTGGAACCATAGATTGCATGTAAGATAGAGATATATTTGCATGATCTATGTAGTCTTAATTGAGAACCATAGACCTTAATGAATCTTTTCTTGTTATAATTCACATGGAGACATATGAGTTAGCATCTAAAAGATATTTCTGTTAGCCCTCGAGAGAGGCTAGTGGATAATTTAGGGTATCTCGATTGGTAATTAAGATTATAATTTCTAAATAAAAGAGATAGATAAATGCAAAATAGATTAATTATGATAAATCAGAATCCCTAGAATCTCAATCCATTGATAGTTTCTAATTTATTTTTGTTTTTTGTTCTATTTTATTTTTGCATTCTTAATTAATTTAACATTTGAATTATTTAATTGGGATAAAAATTAATTTAGTGCAATAATTAATAACATCAATAATCATAGAATTAACACTCTATACTCGCCTATAGAGATTTTATTTTTATTACTTGACAACAACATTATACACTTGCATTTAAACGAATATCTAATTTGTGCATATCACCCCTCTTTAGGAACTTAGTATCATTATTAAAGTTTGCCCTATTACTATTCAAGAGCCATGCGAAATGTCTTTGAACCATACATAAATTGTCTATTATTTATTTATTTACCAAAGCATAATTTATTTAGTTTAGAGAATTCTAATCCATAACCATTTTAACATATCCAGGTACATAGCCTGGCAAGGGAAAATCACTACATTGTCCAAGCATATAGCCTGGAAAGAAAAAATCATCACATCGCCCAAGCACATAGTCTAGTAAGAAAAACTTACCACATCGTATATCATAGATAACCAAGCAGAATGCCACTGGTTACAGTAGGAGAATACATCAACTCCTTTCACTCATCCATAACTTATCCATAATCCAATACTTGTGTGCCCTTCTGCACAGGCAGATCATAACTTCCTTGCTAGCTAAGATAGTCAAGGCGCACCGGGTACAAACATCATATGTTACATAAGATCATGATGTTAAACTCTTTAATTATAATATTTCACACTCTTGGCATAAAAAAACCTAATGCATTATATATATATCAAACATAGCAAGGTAGTGTCATATAATAGATTTAGTGATTTAGAACCATAGCCAGGCAGCAAGCATTCAGATGATATCTTTTAGAACATTTCTTAGTTTCAAGTAAATTCAGAATACCCAGTTCATAGCAGCTGAAGAATAAACAAACTGAAGATGGAATGTAGAGCAAGTATGTGAATAATTTGTATAAAACTCTTGAGCGTGATTTTATGCTTCAGAGAGAATGAATTTATAGGTTGTTTACAGGTATACACAACCAATGATAGAGAGCCACGAGTCATAACAAATCTAACCAAAAAGGAATGTGACAAAAATGCTGAATACGTTAGGTTAGCTAGTGTACATGAATGCATATTATACATCTATGCATCTGCATATAAGTGTGTGAAAGATACATAATTAACCATAATTAATTAGTATATTAATTATGTCCTAACATACTCCCTCAAACGAGAGGGTGTGCAGCATACACCGAGTTTGCCCCTTAGTGACCAGAAATGAGAATGACTCAAGGCTTTGGTTAAGCAATATGTTATTTGATCTGCAGAGGGTACTTAGCGAACCAAGAGTTGATTGGAGAGAACTTGATATCGAACAAAATGACCATCAATCTCTATGTGCTTAGTCTGTGCATGTAGGACTGGATTTGAGGCTAAGGAATTTGCACTAATATTGTCACACCATGCTACGGGTCTACTTCATAGAGGGAAACCAACTTTAGATAGAAGGGATTGGAGCCACGAGATTTTAGCTGCCAGATTAGCTAGAGGCCGATATTCAAATTCTGTATTGGACCGGGCAGTGGTTCGTTGTTTATGTGAAAACCAGGAGATCAACGTGTCACCAAGAAAAACATAGAAACCGCCAATAGATTTTTGGTCATCAGGGCATGATACCCAATCTGCATTAGAGTACCTTATGAGTTCAAGTGACTCAAATGCTTTAATGCATATTCTAAAACGGGTAATTCCCTTTAGATATCTTAGAACTCGTTTTGCAGCCTGCCAATGTGATGAGGTAGGTTGACTCAAAAATTGACTTAGCTTGCTAACAATGAAGCTTATATCAGGACGAGTATTTGTGAGATATTGTAAAGCTCCTATGAGACTACGATATTGATTGGGATCTTTTAGAGGTTCACCATCAAAGGTTGAGATCGTTTTTCCTGTGGTAGCAGGTGTAGGAGCAGAAGACGCATCTTTCATGTTAAATTTTTCTAGAATGTCATGAAGATACTTTTCTTGGTTGATGAAGAGCGCAATTTGATCAAGATAGGTTTCAAATCTCAAAAAATAGTGAACAAGTTCGAGATCTTTAAGGGAGAAGAGTGCATGCAGTTTGGATATAAAGGCATTGATCTCTAAGGTATTGTTTCCCATGACCAGAATATCATCCACATAGATCAAAATAAAGATTGTGGTGTTATTTTCTCGATACACAAATAGTGATGAGTCGGCTTTGGTGTTGAAGAATTTCTATATGAGAAGAGTGTTTTTAAGTCTACCAAACCAAGCCCTTGGAGCTTGTTTTATCCCATAGATAGCCTTTGTTAGCTTGCATATATGCTGTGGTTTCTTTGGGTCTACGAAGCCAGCAGGTTGCTTCATAAAGATATCTTCTTGTAAAAGGCCATGCAGAAAAGCATTATTGATGTCGAGTTGCCTTATTTCCCAGTTCAAAGAAACGGCTAAAGTTAGAATTAACCTGATGGTAGTGACTTTAATGACTGGGCTAAATGTCTCATCGAAATTGGTCCCTGGTGTTTACTGAAATCCCTTCGCAATAAGCCTTGCTTTGTTTCTGGAGACAGTGCCATCTAGATTGTACTTAACCTTATAGACCCATTTGCAGTCTACTAAATGTTGTTGATGAGAAGATGGCACTAGCTTCTAAGTGTCATTTCTAATCAAGGCATTGTACTCTGTCACCATTGCTTCCTTCCATTTCGGGTCCCTTAGTGCTTCCTCCACACTAGTTAGTTCTCTGTCTTTTCCTTTTTGAATAGAGCCAACAAAAGTTGTTTTATGTTTGAAGATTCCACTTTTGCTTCATGTCACCATGTGATGTACTCTTGGTGGAGCTGGTTCACTATTTTTTGGGCTATCAGCATTGTTGTTATTAGAAGATATACGTGGCGTGGAGCTTTCTATATTTTGATCAACAGTTGTCATTTCTTCTGTGTGAATTGTTTCGTCCTCTTGGATAGGTGACATATGACTGGAGACATCATTTTGCATGGATGAGTTCTTACTATCAGAACTGCTTAGGTCCTTATTGCTTGTAACAGAAGGAAAGAAAAATGATGTATGAACAGTGTCAACATTAGTATCTTTTGTGTTTAAGAAACCAATAGCAAAAGGAAAATCAAGTTCGTTGAATACCGCATGTCGAGAGATTATGATTTTTTTGGTGGGACTGAGGCATTTTTATCCTTTATGTGTGTTATTGTAACCTATGAAAACACATTTATGAGTATAAAAATGAAGCTTATGTTCATTGTATGGTCGAAGGCAAGGATAGCAGGCATTCCCAAAGGTTCTTAGAGACTTATAGTCAGGTTCCCATTTTAGCAACACAGAATAGGGTGAAGAGCCATGCAGAACTTGAGTGGACATCCTGTTTATCAAGTATACAATGGTTTAAAAAGCTTCAAGCTAGTAACGTAGTGCTATGTGGGATTGAGCAAGCAAGGTTAATCCACTCTTAATTATGTGCCTGTGCTTTCTTTCTGCTCTTCCATTCTATATAGAGGTGTGTGGACATGAGTGTTTAAAATTGATCCCAGATTCTTGTAAAACATTGGAAAATCTTCGGTATTCTCCTCCCCAATCACTCTGTAGTGTTTTAATTTTGCTATCAAACATATTTTCGACTAGCTTTTTGTATTGTATGAATGTGCCCAGAGCTTCACTTTTTGTTCTCAAGGAATAAACCTAGGTGTAACGGCTCAAGTCATCTAAGAAATGTATATAGTATCTATACCTTCCAATGGATTCTATGGGAGCAGGACCCCAAAGATCTGAATGAATTAACTCAAGGGGTGCAGTTGCTCATGATTTATATAAATGAAAGGGTAGAGAATGAGATTTCCCCATTTGACAAGCTTCACAGAATAAATCATGTTCTTTTGATTTAACAGGAATATTACATTTGTCTAAAATCTGATATAGTATACGATTAGATGGGTGGCCTAGTTTATGATGTCATAGCTGTGTGGTGGTTAAGAGAGCTAATGGACTGGAGCTTGAAAGATGCGGTGGACTTGAAACTGAGGTTGGAGGACCAATCTTATATAGCCTTTCTTTAAGTGTCATGTTGAACAATATCTTTCCAATCTATTTGTCCTTCACATAGCATCCATTGGAATCAAATTCAATCAGAACATCATTATCATTAACCAATCTGGAAACACTCATGATATTTTTAGTCACTTATGGTGTAAAAAGAATTTCTCATGTTTAGTGAACCAGCAGAATGAGGATACGTGAATACTTCATTGCCAGACTGAATAATAGGAATTGTCTCACTATTTCCTACTATTAGTATAGTCTTACCATAGTTGCTGGTGGGGATTTCAATCCCGTGAGGATCATTGGTGACATGGTTTATTGCTCGCTATCCATGAATCAGGTTAGGTCATTGAATGTGTGTGGAGAGATGTAATATGCTGCTGGATTGTTCTTTGCATTCCCTAGTAGTTGCTTTGAGCTTGTCCAGACAAATTTCCCATATAGCTTTTGTCATACTGATAGTAGTAGTAGGAAGTAGTGTGGCCCACTCTATTGTATACTTGGAAGATGGGCTTGTTTCCACTACCTCTTCCTCTTCCTTGGTATCCTCTGTTTCCTCCTCGTCCAAAGTTTCTCCAGTTTCCTCGATCAATAGAGAAATGATTTGTTCTAGCAACATTCATAGAAGGATTAGAAATAAACAAGTTGGAAAGAGAATTGAGCTATTCAACCCTATTTTTGAATGTCATCAGTGCAACCTGTAAATCAATCCAGCTAAGGTTGTCTTTCTTAGCAAGTTAAACCACTATTGGATTGTACTTAGAGTCTAGGCCAGTGAGAGTCTAAGCTATTAAGTCACTTACAGAAATAGGACTTCCAGCTAAGAGCATATTATCAAAAATATTTTTCATTTTGTTGATGTATTCATCCATCCTCATGCTACCTTTGCGTGAGCGCTGTAGTTCAATGCAGAAAAGAATGATTCAAGACCTCGAGTGTGCTCCAGACAGATATTTAGCAGACTTCCAAAAGATCCTTTGAGCAACTACAGTGCGTCAACTGTGTAGTGCATCAACTGTGAGGTTACATCAATGGCTATGGTGTTGAGGAGCCATCCAAGGAGAAGTTGATCTGTTGCAACCCACTCTTCATATTCAAGATTAGGTTTCATCTCTGCTTCTTTAGAGATGAATTCAGGTGGACACATCTTGGTGCCAAGAAGATATCCATCTAGTTTGTTCCCACTATTGGAAGTACAAGTGACTGCCATAGCAGATAGTTGGTCAAATCCAACTTGACCGAGCAATTTTGGTTGGAAGAGTTGAGAATTGAAGGTATTTTGTGGATTGTACTATGAGTATTCTGAGATCCATCGGATTGTTGGGTGGAAGCTGTGTGGAGGTTGCCAGTGGCTGGAGGCTGGATTAATCATTTAGCAAAGGTGGAATCACGGGAGAAGCTTCATTGTGGGGCATCCAAAAATTTTGGAGAAATTTGATTGTTTTAACAGCTCAACTAAAAAAAATTCCATGGGATAAATTCATAATTTCACAACCTCAGACGTTAGATTTAATTAGATATTTTAATGGTAAGATGAAAAGTGCAAAGAAAACAAAGATGAGGAAAGATATTGCAATTATTTAAAGAACATGGAGAAACTTGTAATTACAACCAGAAATTAGGGGTGACAAATTGCTATTTTCTCTGACTTTTCTTTTGTCATCCTTCCCCTCTAATATAGCATAACGTAGTATTGATTATAACAGAACAAACTATTATTTCAATACTTAGTATTGGTTTTGTCTACCACCACTTATGGGTCTGTTATGTCTTTATTGACTTCTCTTATAATATTTAATTGAAGTGGCTTCACCCCATTGGTTCATTCTAGTAGTAGATGATTTGCTGATAAATTCCATATTATTTGCTAATAATAAGTTCTATAGGTATTTGGTTTAAACTGAACAAAAAGTGTCAAAATTCAAGGGAAGCAGCACTATTGGAGGAGTTATGAGGACAAGGTGACAACACTATGATTGGCCAAACATCTAATTGTTTGTTCCTTTTTCATTTTATATTGCTTTTAGCACCGAACAAATTCTTTGAATAAGATCAGTTCAATGTGCATTATTTTCTAACGTATTTTAATTTTGCTTTTATCTAAATTTTTTCTTTTGATTCAATTATAGTTTGGCTTTGAATCTTTTTTTAGCTTTTATTATTGATTTATTATTTTAAATTTGGAAAATTCGTAATTTGTCAAAAAATGGTTATCTTTTAAAATTTCTCTATTTTTTAGAGGTGGCTGTAAATTTTTAAACTATTTTCAAACTTTAGCAGTGTTTATGATCATCCGAAAATCGCAGTTAGACAACATTTAAAACAGAATCTTAAAATAAATAAATAAATAACCGATGCCAAATACGATTTTTTTTGTGGTACAGCTATCTGGGATGCTTGCAATCTGAATTCTATAATGGTCAATATGCCTTTGTGGAATCAAAGTCATTGATTTTTTTGCAAGGTTTTCCATTGATAATCTCTGCATGTGGATATATATGTTACATATTTTTTAGGAAAAAGATCATTTAACTTTCGACATTGGCAAATCTGAGGTCAATGAAAAATAATCATTGAACTAATATATATATCTTTGCAAGGCCGTTAAAAAGTTTAATCACACTACAAAAAAAGCGGGTCATAGCGACGGTCATTTAACGACGGTAAAAAAAACCATCGTTAAATCAGGCTTTAACCACGGTTAAATAAACCGTCGTAAAAATAAGAGATATAACAACGGTTTTAGACCAAACCGTCGTAATATAACGACGGTTATGGTTAAACCGTCGTCATATCCCACGGACATTCAACCGTTACTGGAAAATGGATTGGTTTCACGACGGTTTCAAACTAACAATCGTAAAATCTTACGCAAATTGGACCGTTCACAGGGATTTGCTCTGGTTTAACGACAGTTTATCATAACCGTCGTTATACCACGCTCCCATTGGACGACGGTTTGTGGGAAAATCGTCATTAAACCACGCCTTTCCTATAAATTCGCCTTATCTCTTTCATTTTCATTACGCAACTTCAGTTTCTCTCTATTTCTTCTTACAAACGCTTCTGAGTTTTTTTTTTGTGAAAGGTTCTTGTGTTTTGGTGCTTCAAATTTATTTACTTTTATTTGAGGTAAATTTTTATATACTTGTACTATTATGAATTATTTTTTATTTAAATTGTAAATTTAATTAAATTTATTAAGTTATTTGTTTTTTAACTTTGTATGTAGATACTTCGTTTATATACAGACAGTTGTGATTCAGAGTTGTTTATTTAGACATAAGGTATGTATTTTAATATTAATTATGTTTAATGTTTTGAAATTTTTTTTATATATTTGTATGTTTGATTTAAATAGTTTATGCTTTTCGTTTATTAGAAGTTATATGTTATATATGTTTTTAGAAAATGATGTATTATGTTATATAGGTTAAATATCTGTTGTTAATTTAAACAAATTAATAGTAAAAAATAATTAATATTTATTTTTGTTAATTAGAATAATTAAATAAGTATTAATTATTATTTTTGAAGAATGTCATAATTATTAACTTAGAATTTTATGTTCATAATTATAAGGTGAAATAATTTAAATATGATAACTTAGTTTCTCTTCCAGTTAAAGTGACATGTGAACAGAAAATTGTATGAAATATTGCATAGTAGATTTAAATATAGTTTTTTATCTCAATAAAATTAAACTGAAATATTACAACTTAAGGTGAAACAATGTTAATATGATAACTTAGTTTCTCTTCCAGTTAAAGTGCCATGTTAAAATTGTAATATTTATTTTAACTTAAACATAATTAGTTAAATTTAAGTATACAAATTAAGTAGAAATGTTAAATTATTAAATAGAATTAAAAATTATGAAATTTTTCTTTGTCGTATATTATTTAATCCTCGATAAGGTGTTAGATTATGAAGTTATGCATTAAGAATACATTATTCAGTGAATTATTATTTAATTTTTTTGATTTCATAATGGTTTTAGTCATGGATAAGACTTGGATCCATAAACCTCGACACACCCGAGAGTATTTGGAAGGTCTACAAGGATTTTTAGACTTTGCAAATGCTAACTCGGGTGTGGAAGGTCAAATAATCTGCCCAGGTCCAAAGTGCAGATTTAAAAAATGGCAAGTTACGGAGGTTGTGCGCCAACACTTGATCGTGAAGCCTTTTCTACAAGGCTACGATTTTTGGAGTATGCACGGAGAAAGGGTAACAGAATATCCTGCTACAAGACATCAAATAGTACTACATGATGTTCCAGAACGTCCAATCGTCCGAAATGACCCTATGTAGGACATGATCCGTGAAGCATTTGGAATCCATCATGAACATGAAAGTGTTGATTCTGTTGACATGCCGGTTCCACCGTCAGGTGAAAGAATGGACGAAGGCACGAGAGATTTTTTTGAATTACTGAAGGATGGGCAAGAATCATTGTACGAAGGGTATGACAAATACTCCAAATTGTCGTTTCTGGTGAATTTGTACCACATCAAGTGTTTGTGCGGGATATCCGACAAGGCTATGTCAATGATGCTGCAGCTATTGGTTGACATTTTTCCGGATGGAAAGATTCCAACTTCGTTTTACGAGGCTAAAAAAATTATTAATAAGTTGGGGTTGAACTACAAAAAAATACATGCCTATAAAAATGATTGTATGTTATTCTGGGGAGAAAATGAAAATAAAGATGCTTGTAAAAAGTGCAGTAAATCGAGGTGGAAACCGAGGAAAAAATGGGAGAAGCGGAAGAAGGTGGCTAATAAAGTCCTCAGATACTTTCCATTAAAGCCCCGGCTACAAAGATTATTCATGTCTTCTAAGACTGCTGAACATATAAGATGGCATTCCACATACACAAACAGTGACGGTATGATGAGGCATCCGAGGGACTCCGAGGCATGGAAGAGATTTGACATCTTAAATCCTCAATTTGCATCTGATCCTAGAAATGTGCGTTTGGGTCTTGCTACAGATGGTTTCAATCCATTTGAGAATTTAAGTACAAGTTATAGCATATGGCCAGTCGTACTCATCCCTTACAATCTTCCTCCTTGGATGTGTATGAAGCAGAGTTCTTTTATACTGTCAATGATAATTCCTGGTAGAAAGGCACCGGAAAATGATATAGATGTATTTCTGCAACCGTTGATTGAAGAGTTAAAGGAGCTATGGTTCGACGGTGTGCGAACTTACGATTCATTCAGCAGTGACATGTTCAATATGTGTGCTGCTCTCATGTGGACAATCAGTGAATTTCCTGGCCTTGGATGTTTATCAGGTTGGAATACTCATACTGGATTGGCTTGTCCACACTGTAATTTTGATTCAACTCCTGTGCGCCTTCCTCATAATCAGAAATGGTGTTTTATGGGACATCGTCGCTTTCTAAATTCAGGTCACAAATTTCGGCTTGCCCGTAACAGGTTTGATGGAACAGAAGATAGAAGAAATCCTCCACTGCAATTGAATGGTGTATATATTTTCAAAAAAATTAATGATATTAACATTGTATTCAGAAAGAACAGAGAACATGAAGGTCGAGAACAGAGGTCCCGAGGTCACGGAGGGGTTGAAGCTGGGACTCAACAATGGCGAAAAAATAGTATATTCTTTGAACTTCCATATTGGGCGAACAATTTATTGTGACATAATCTTGATTTGATGCATATCGAAAAAAATGTCTGCGACAACATTCTGTATACTTTATTAAATGACACTGGCCATTCAAAAGACCACATCAATGCACGAAGAGATTTACAGAAGTTAGGTGTTAGGTCAGAGCTTTGGCCAGATGAGAATGGTAAGTATCGGCCTGCTTTGTTCACATTGACAAATGCAGGTAAAGATATCTTTCTCAAAACACTGAAAAACACCTCTGTGCCTAACGGATATTGTAGTAATATTTCTAGATGCATTGATTTAAGACAACGTAAGATTGTGGGGGTTGAAAAGTCATAATTGTCATATTCTTATGGAACAACTACTACCATTTGCCATAAGGAAGGCACTTCCTAAGCAAGTGTCTGCAGTTCTGATCGAGTTCTGTTCGTTCATTCGACATATTTGTTCCAGAGCTTTAAATGTCAGCGAACTTGATCAACTTCAAAATCGTATTGTTCTGACGCTGTGTCATATGAAGATGATATTTCCTCCTTCCTTCTTCACAGTAATGGTACACTTAACAGTTCACTTGATCCAAGAAGCCAAGTTAGGCGGACTAGTTCAATATCGTTGGATGTATCCTATTGAAAGGTACAAGAATTTAAAAATTCAGATCTATACTATCTTGTTTATGTTTTTATTATTATCACTTTTTCATATCTGGTTGAACGTATGTTGTACAGATACTTGGGTAAGCTTAAGTCATTCGTCTGAAATAAAGCAAGGCCAGAGGGCTCAATAGTCGAGGCATGTGTTGCTGAAGAAGTTTTGATATTTTGTTCAAGGTATTTGGAGGGTGTAGAAACAGTGTTCAATCGTCCTATTCGGGTCGACGATCGACTTGATGTGGCGACGTCGGTGGGGGGTACATTTTTTCCACAAGTAAGAAGGCCAGTTGGTGGGTTTGAGTATTTCAACCTTTCTCCCCGAGAAAAATTGCAAGCCCATCGGCATGTCTTAATAAATTGTCCGAAAGTCGAGTCTTATCTTCAGTGAGTACACCAAACTTTACTGTTACATTAATATTTATCTAATGGATATGAATCATTAAATTTATCTATCAATTTTTTTAACAAAGAATTTAGAGATTGGGTAAGACATAGCTTACGAAGTAGAACCCGATCGTCTTCTGAGATAGATAAAAAAGTTCATAGGGAGTTTGTTTCCTGGTTCACTCGTTGTGTAAGTATACAATTTACCTAGTCAATTTGTCAATTTGTATTTACATTCTAATATGAGCATAACTCACGACTCGATTTTTCTTTCCCATATAGCAAATGATAGTAGTGAGACATTATCAACTGAACTAAAATTTTTGACAATTAGGCCCTTGGATAGAGCACGCCGATACAGTGCATACAATATAAATGGATTTAAATTTCGAACGTTAGAGCGAGACTAAGGGTTGACAACCCAAAATAGTGGAGTTCACAGTATTTTTGGGACGAGGAGTTATGCAAGTAGTAGTGACAGAAATATGCAATTTGGTGGAGTGCCGTATTATGAAAAGTTATTGGATATTGTAGAATTGAATTATCACGGTCACTTTACAGTTACTTTATTCAAATGTATGTGGGCCAATACAACAACAGCGAGGGGCATTACCACGGATGGTTTCGGGGTAACATCTGTCAATTTTTCACGGTTGATTCATACCAGTGAAAATGACGATGACGAGCCGTACATCAAAGCATCCGAAGCGCATCAAGTATATTATGTAGAAGATGCGGTTGACAACAAATGGAGTATGGTTGTACATTTGAAGCCTCGTGATTTATATGAAATGGGTGAGGACGATGATAGTATTTCATATGATAGTGATCCGTTGCGCGTTCAAAATTTAGAAAGATTATTTCCAGAAGAAACAGTGAATTTATGTCTGATACGGTAGTTTGTTTATGAACAATTTATGCTTGTTATGTATTTTGATATATGTTTTTATTATTTTTTTATTTTTAAATGAACAATTTATGAGGTGAAATTAATATTATTAATTTTTTTCTGACAGGCATAGTGACGATGCGGAGGGGTAGATCTGGATTTGTGGGCAGAGCGGGTGCGATGACATCAGTTGGCCATGTTGCTCGCCCGACTACTAGCGAGGGAGGAAAGCCTTGCGATGATGATACGACGGTTTCAGTAGATGTCCCGTCCACGGTACCTCCAAACTCGAGGGCGCTAGAGTCAGAGGCTGGACTGTCCACACTACCCCCATCTGACGATACAACGCCGGAGTTAGAGCCCATCCCGTCCATAATCCCCTCTTACGACGCCCAGGAACCAGACGATGATTTTGATATCAACCTGGACGTCAATGAGTTGTTTGAGGGCGTTGAGGTGGAGCGTCAGATTGCTCAGCAGGAGCGTAGGTGCAGGAGGAGCTGGACAGTCGATGTTATAGGTATAATAAAAAAAATTCTTATATTTATAATAATTATTTGTTTAATATTGAGTTCACACATTTATTTTATACTGTAACAGATGAGATCGGTCAGGTGACGCCCAGACAGATGACTGTCCATGATGTTTGGGCGTTACCTCATGGGCACAAAGTGGTTGTCCGGTGTAACGACACCCACCAGCCCATTTGAGACGGAGGTGGTCTCCTTGGTGTCTTCCTCGGCATCATTGGAGATAACTTCCATTTCTTTCCGATCTCATATAAAGATTGGAGGATCATTCCCGAGGATTACAAGGTCGGAGTATTTCGTGACACGATACAGGTATGAGCTGTTAATTCTTCTTAAGTATACTTTAATATTTTTAATGTTTAACTGAAATTTGTATTATTTTTTGTAGACACATTTTAATGTGACGGGCTTCCACAAGAAGATCATTTTACAGTCACTTGGAGCTAAGTGGAGAGTCGCACGTTATAATGTGTTTCGGCTCAAGTACGATGGGACCAGGTCGAGGGAGGAGTTGCTGAACGACGTACCCTCTGGCATTCCACATGACCACTGGGCTACGTTCGTTGATTACCGGCTGAACGCGAGGACCAGAGTAATTTTTAATATTAATTTTTTCATATATATTTTCTTTCCAAAAAAATTGATTAATTATTTTATTTATGCATTTATTTAGGATGTGGCTGCTCAAAATAGACATAACAGAAGACGTATAACGATGCCACATACTACTGGATCCAAGAGCTTTGCACGTAGAAGGGTTGAACTTGTGAGTTTTATTTTAAAAATTTTTTATTCCTTTTTAAATAAAAAACATATTTCTTTAAAAATTTTATTAATGGTTTATTTATTCAGGAGGCGAAAGTTGGGGGCCCAGTGACTCGCGGTGATGTATAGACGGTAGATCATAAAAGGACTGACAGAAGATACATCAACGACGAGACTTGAGTAGTTGCGGTATGTAAAATTTTGCTATTGTATGTTAATTCAAAATTTTATTTGATTCTTTGTTAATTGTAATAAAAATTTAACGTCTCTTTTTCATGTTATAGGAAAAAATTGCCTCGATCCAATAGGACGATAGCTCTTCCCAAGAGCTCTCGACAGATGATTCACTTGCGAGAGCCTTGGGAACTGCAGAGCACTCGGGTCGTGTTCAAGGATTTGGGTTAGGTGTTTGTCCAACCCAAGTCTTTGGACGTCCCTCTGTTGGATCGAGCTCATCATCTGGGTCTGGGCCTTCATACACTGAATTACAGAATGAGATGGCTCATCTGAAAGCGGCCATACATGAGCGAGACGTCGAGCAGCAGCGACGAGAGGTGGAGCGAGAGGCTCGTGACGCTGACATGATAGCTCGACAGAGACAGATGGAGGCAGCTATGACGTTCTTGCTCCAGAACTTTTCGGGTCAAGTGCCGCCTGGCATTGCACTTGTTCCGAGTGCAAATATTAGGGTAATATTTAAATTTTAAATTTCATAAATAATTGTTATTATTAATATTTTTAATTTCAAAATGCTTATATAATATAATTAATTTTCAGGTCCCTAGTGATAAAGGCAGTGGACATCAAGAAGATCAGACGCCATAGGGTCCTCAAGGTCTGAGTTGAGAGTTGATGATATTTATTGTATATTTTTTTTTTGTACAAAAATGTATATTGTAGTTTTAATGTTTAAGTCATTATTAATTTTATTTCTATAATTTATTTATGAATGTCATTTACATTATATTATTTATTTTTAAATTTTTAATATGTAATGATATAAGAGATAAAAAAAGTTAACATTATAAAATAGACAATTTTAGACAAGAAATTATATTTTAAAAAATTAAATATAATAATCATAAAATTAAACTAAATTAAATTAAAATATAAATTATGAAATTTAAGATAAAAATTAAAATAAATAAATAATAATGTCAGTTATAATTATTAGAATAAATATATATATTTGAAAAGATTAAATATGGTAATAATAATATAAATATAAATAATCTTGAAAATTAATAATTTTTAATAAAAATTTAAAATTAGAAAGGTATAACGACGGTTCGTAGAACCGTCGTTATTTCATACATAACGACGGTTCGTACAACCGTCGTTATATACAAAGGTATAACGACGGTTTTAGTAACCGTCATTATTCCAGACATAACGACGGTTCGTACAACTGTTGTTATATCCAAATTATTGACGACGGTTGTACGAATTGTCATTAATCTACACATGGAGACGGTTGAATAACCGTCGTTAAGACGGAAAAGAACCGTCGCTAAACCCTGTCTTAACGACGCCATCTCCACGTTTTGTCCAAACCGTCGCAAAGCCAATGTCTCAGCGACGGTTATGTCAACCGTCGTTATGGGAGTTAACGACAGTTGGAACCGTCGCTAAAGCCACTAAATAACCGCCGCTAAACCCCGCTATTCTTGTAGTGTCACATTATTGCTATAACCTACATTATTGAGGATTATTTCCTTATGAACCAAAGCATTAATGAACTTCACTTCTTGTGGGATCTAAACAATGTGCCCAGAAATATTCAAGTTTAGTGAGAATTTTCTTTTGTTTGCCTTTAACTTCACTCCCATTTCATTTAACTTGCTTGCTCTATGAACAGAATTATTACTTCTTGTCTCTTTAAACTCAATTCTCCACAGGGTTTTTTTTTTTTATCAAGATCAAATTGAAAGGTTCTAAGAAGATCCGTAAAGTGCTTTATGGGAACATTAAAATCAGGCTTTAAATTGTATCTAATATGATCACTAAAGAAGTGAAATGTGAGCTTACAAAATGAAGGGAGGTCTTCACGAGTGTTAGGAGGAAACACTTGATCGAATAGCTCTTCAAGAATAAAAAAAGGAATCTATCACTACAACAGAAAAATGATTTGGTAGTGGTTTTCAACTGGCTTTAGCGACGATTTTAACTATCACTAAACTACTTAACGATTGTTACAAAAACTATCACAAAACCTACCATTGCGATCGTCTTAACAGACGATTTTGAAAAACAATTATAGTGTTATGGCTTAACGACAATTAGTAAATTAAACCTCGTTATATCAATTTTTTTTATTGTTTTTCCTTTTTCCGTTTTTATCTTACTTTTTTTAATATTCCGTATCAAAATTTTTTTATAGATTTTCTCTCCCTCTTCTCTTCTCTCTGCTTTTTGTATAATAAATCTTCTGGTTATAAGTCCTTTGCTAAAGTTCCAATCCCACTTAAATGTAAAAATTTAAAGTTCCATTACTATTATAAACATAGAAAAAACTAGAATATGAACAAAAATCACAAGAAAAAAAGAACAAAAATGAAATATAGAAATACACTAAAATGCAGAAAAGGAACTCACTAGTTTGTAGCGAAGGGATGAGTAGAAGTGAAGCACTTTGGGGGAGAAGAAGCAGCGACAAAAGAAGTAGCTCAATTAGTGGAGAAGCTAGAAGGCCGAGGGAGAAAGTAGTGGAGAAAAAAGACAGAGGAAAGCAAAAGGGAAGGGGAACCGAGAAATAATGATATTTAGTGACAATTTTTCGAAAAGACAACAATTATTTAAAATTGTTGTTATTTAGCGATGGATTTTAAAAGCCGTTGCTAAAAATGTTATTTAGCTACAATTTTTCTAGAAACCGTCACTAAGTAACTACGGTTAAAAATCCATAATTGTTTTGTGTTTTAGTGACGATTCTTCTAACCATCAATAAACCATCATTTTTTTTGTAGTGTATTCTCATATAACAACAAATCCACTTTTATATAACCCACAATGTGTTTGTCGAAGTGGTCAGTAAGCAACTTATAACTTTAGGAAGAGACCAAAGGTTCAAATCTTAAGAGATGTCAATGTAGAGAGGGCTGGAAACCATAATTGCTATAAGGTCTAGAGGAGATTTTTCTCATAACAATTTCTGTGGAAATCCTTGGTTCTTATAATAAAAATTTCACTTTTATTTTGTTTAACAACCTAATATTTTCCTCAATAGCATCATGAGACCTCCCAAGGAAGCTCTCGGAGAATTCAATTATGAAAATAGCATCCCCAAATATTAGCTCCACAAGTTCATTATGGCTAAACTCGATGTTATCCAAGTAATAAGCACAAACTGCTGAATATAAATCTTTCACAAAGCTATCACTCAAGCTTGTTTGGATATATAGCTTCCTTTTCTATGAATTTTTTGAAATATATCTGCTTGTGTGTTTCCATTTTTTGTAGCCTCGAAGGCACCTTGTAAGTGCAATAAGAAGTTGACAAGGGAGGTTCTTCCTTATTCCGTAGCATTGCTTTAAGGTTAGTGATCACTTTACTCTCCATCTATCAAGTTTGAAAGAATTAGCAATCTTCTTTTTTTGGTGCAAAAAGAATTAGCAATCTTGATTACAAGATATTAATCATAAGGAAAATAAGCAAAATACTAGTTAATAAATAATAAAAAGAACCTTCACAATGGCAACAACAATAGCTTGAGATGTGATGGGAGGTTCTTCCTCACATACAATTTTTCCAATATCATTTTTCTAAAACAATAATTAGCAATCCCATAAATAAACGTCAAAGGAATTTAATAAAGAACTTAATAAATTCTACATAAACAAAAGGATAATTGATGGGCTACTCACTGGTCGAGTTCGAACAGGTTGAGGCATAAACTCAGCCCGATCGAACAGTGGTCGGGTAGGAAAAAACCCATCCGAACCCACCCATGATCTTGGCTCACTCAATGCATACATGTTCTATATGCTTCAGGCAGATTCAGGTGGGTCATCATTAAACAAGATCTTGATACATTGCACAAAAAAGAAAGAGAAAAGGAAAAAAAAGGGTGAACTGAACAATGAAATATTAACAATAAGCCTTAATTTAACTCCAAAATAGATGATATAAATTTCATAAAATAATCCAGAGTAAATAATAGACTATATGAAAACTTACACTAACAAGAGAAAGCAAAATGTTTCTTTGGACAGCAGTAAACTAGATTCACAATCAAAACTCTACAAATGCAGCAGCAGTCATAGCAACACTCTAGGAAAAATACTAAAAATGACATCTCTAAAAGTCTCTAAAACTGATAATATAAGAGAAATGATCACGAGAAGAGGAGATTAGGGAAGGAGACGGAGACAAGAGATGAGGGTTTCTGATGGCTAAAGGCAAAAAAGAATGAGAAGAGGCCAATGGTTTCTCTGGGTATAAAAGGGAATGCCATGGATGAAAGGGCTCCTAAAGGCGAGGAACGGATGAAGAGTCATGAAACAAAACGATGTCGTTTTACCTTTAGGTTTAATTTTTTTTAATTAAAAAAAAAAAGGAGAAGAGAAGCAGCTGTTGCGACTCGAACTCGAGACACCAAAGCTGTAACGCGGAGGTTTCACCACTAAGCCATAGTTAGGAAATATTTTTAACTTTAAAAACATAAATTTAAGTTAGCCGATCAGGTCAAGTTACATCGGATCCAAATGTTTTGAACCTAACTCGAACCAATAAACCCACTTTTTTTTAAAAAATCTCACCCTATTAAACCTATTAACCCGATTCAATCTACCTAAAATGACTATTTTTATCGGTTTCAATTAGGCTAATTTGGGCCCACCAAGTTATGCACACCCCTAATGATATATATTCTGGATGACCCCTTATTCAACTAGACTGACCAATCCTCATGAGTTAGGCTATACCAATTGCTTCCCTCAAGCCTACTTGAACTTAACACACTTTGAATGTTTAAGAACCACCTTACCATAGACTCAATCACAAATAATCACACTTTGGATAGTGAAAATACTTCTTCTACAAATATGTCACTTTTGCTCTACGACATGACAACATGATCCTTTTGTAATATCTCTTGGTTTTAAACAATTGTTTTGTCTAAAATGTTTATGTTTTATCTTAAGTGATTATTTTTTATCAAAATTGATTTATGTTTTTTAGTTAAACAATTATGTTTTGTTTTAAATAATTAGGTTTTTGCTATTAAAAGACAGTATCTCTATTTTTAAATATGTCTTATTTTGTTTTGTGAGTTATCTTAGTGATTTAAACAAAACATGCCAAAAATTTTGAAGTATTACTTTGAAAACACATTAGCAAGGGTAGCGTTGAGGTGCCAACCTTTCAGTACCATAGCAGTAGAAGTCTAAGTTGTAGCTGTAAAAACCCGAGGGCTTTTGCACCATTGTGGTACTTGAAATTTTAGTACAGCACTGCGGTGCCAAAAACTTAGTGCTCCAGTGGTAGCAGAAAATCCTGAATTGCTCCTTGGTTCATTTTATCTCCACCTGCAACCTTCATCTCCATTTTCGTCAAGTTTTCCTCTTTTTCTCTAGAAACTCCTTTCTCTTTCTCTCTAAGGTTTCTATCAACCAGACCTCCATTTGAAGCACCATCGGTGTCATTGGAATCGTGACAACAAGAGCTACATTTTGCAGCAATTGATTTCGCCAAAGCATGTCAAAAAACTCAATGAAAAATTTAAAGTGTAAGCCTTAAAGATGTAAGCTTTAGATAAGCATGTCTAAACACCTTTAACTAGAAATCTAATACTGTAGATGGTTATAGAAGTAGTTCAAATAGTAGGGTTTAGAGTTTCACAGTCATTGCACGAATTTTTTTCTATAGAAAATAGTATTTTCAACCGTCGTGAATAGTGATTCCAGCAAATGAACAATACTTGACAATTTGAGCTGTTTTCTAGGTATTTGGATGTTCTAGGTTCGATTCTAGAGATTGTTTCATTTGTTTTGGCTTTGAAAGTTGCTAGAAGCATTACCTAATCTTAAACCTAAAGCCGGTTGAGTTGATAACATATACTATAGTATCATTCAATATCGTGTTGATTTCTAATTATATGTTATCAAATATATGTATGTGGGTGTGTGTGTGTGTGTGTGTGTGTAATGACAATAACTTCCTTCTGGTAGATTTCTATTCTTATGTTATGTATTTGATGCTCAATACATTGTGTCCCTAGAATATTGGAATAGCTCCTTCGGTAAATTGTGTTGGCTTGAAAAATGATTTTTGAGTTGTTGAAAAGGATCGGATTTGGGTTATGCCACAGTCATTGATTATTTAATTATTGGATATATATTATGTTAAGACTTTACTTCCTAATGTGAGATCTAATCGCTTGTAGCAATTGTTAAAAAGTATGTTCCGTCATCAAGCAGTTTAAGATTTTTTTGATTTCAATTAAGAGTGGAGATATTATTACTATTCCATAAATGAAATTTTTATCTGATATTGACCTATTTACAATTGTGAGAACATCATTGGGTGGAATGTGACTTCGATAGTAAAAACTGAGTAGATAATATTTGTTATAGCTCTCTTTTATTCTTTTACTCAAATTTTATTGGATTCATTATATTTTTATCCTTAAGTTATGAGATGTGAATGATATCATGATGTTGTTTGGTTTTGAAAGGAGACCTCCTGAATTGTAATGGCTATGGAACTTACAGGCTTTTTCCTGACAAAACTTATAGGCTTTTGCCTAATGGAATTTACAAGCTTGACTGACGAAACTTACAGGCTTTTTGCTTGATGGAATTTATAGGCTTTTGCCTAACAAAGTTTACAAGCTTTTGCATGATGGAATTTACAAGTTTTTGTCTGATGAAATTTATAGGCTTTTGCTTGATAAAATTTACAAGCGTTGATCTGATAGAATTACAGGCTTTTGCCTAATGAATTCGTGTTATCTCTTCATTGTTGTGTGCTTGGAATATAAATAATGGTGTAATATAGAACCCTTTCAATAAACTTTACTAAGTTGGTATTACTGCATTGAAACCGTTATGGTCATTGGTTATGTTTTGATTTAGATTTTGTGTTGAGGTATAGTTTTGTATAATGCAGGATTTTTCGTGAACTATTTTAGAGGTGAGAAGGAAAAATTCAACTAGGTGATAGCATGATATAATAGAATTGAAGATTAAGTTTGTGTGTATCGTCATACAAAAGTTTGTGCTCTGGGGATTGTTATTTACATTGTAATTACTAGATTAATGAAAACATTTTCATAAGAAACTATTGCATTATTTTTTTTTTTGAAAAAGATTAATCATTTGAATTGGACTAATGTATTTTTCTAAATAAACTAAGTATGAAATCGTGGATTTAATGATTATATAAGACGGACCATTAATTTATTTTAGTAAGAGAACAAACGATTTCTTACTAGTCATTATACTTAGTTTATTTGAAATTTTTGATAGCGTGATATCTTAAACCCTATGTGTTAAATGCTTAATAAAAATCCTACATGGTATCTTCTACTAGAGTTTGCGCACATTGTTTAAAATTGATAATAATGATTATGAGTGGTAATAAATTGTTTTGAAATGATGTATTTCAATTTGCTTGTTTTATTGTATATTACTTTATTTCATTTTGAATTATTTAATGTTTATACTAGTATAATTTCTCAAGTCTGCTAAACTTAAACTAAATGTTTTTATTAAATTGCTAGGATCATCTCTTACCTTATTTATTGAACATTTCATATGAGTCCCACAGTAAATTCTATCTGATCTTTGTGTAAACTATTTACGCTTGTTTCCATCAATAATTAATTTAATTGCTTTACTATAAGCCTTTTTATTGTACAACAAAATCGTACAAGAAATATTATGAACTATTGGATTGCTTTCTTTTAAACTTATAACTTTCTTCATAATTATCTTTGTTAAGCTATTTGTGATTGAAAAATATTAAGTAAAATGTCATAACAAAGGTTTATTTGTTAAAAGAAAAAAAAAATTCAAGAGCCAGCTTAGCCCAACTTGCCTCAACCCAAGGGCTAAAGATCCTTTCAAATTGGCTTGAAAAATGTTGGATTAATCCTCTCTATTATTGGTCTGCGCTTGCCCCACTCCCAATGCTTGGCCCTTCTCTATATTTTCCCATAGTCGTTTTTCATAAATGACATCAAAATTTTGTGTTTTAGTTGACACGATTTTTTTTTTCATCTTTTATTTACAAAAAAAATTGGGTTCGCAACTTGAAGGGGCTATTCTTAAAATGTTAATAATATGTAAAAGTAATTTTAAAAACTAAAAAAAGTAATAATAATTTTATTCAAAGTACTAATATTATTTTTTTTTACAAATTTTTTACTACAAATTCAAAAAAAAAAAATTCTCTTTTAACTACTGATGAATTCAAATTTTTTTATCAATTGCCTTGCCAACATGAACAAAATGACATCCATTTTAACTTTGCATTGACGATAAAGGAATTTTAACTATCTTGTCAGACCTTAGATCAGATAATGAGTTCCAGACACAGATGCACTGCAACTCACAAGGATCATCACCGACGAAAATGTAAACGACAAATTGTACTGCTTGCGGACTAACTTGCAGGCCTTAAAGAGCGAGAAGCAGGTACCTTTTGGTTTAAATGCATCTTGGTGATCAAACCCCAGCATGTAACTGGGATTGGCTAAACCAAAGCAACATTAAATTCTGCTATCTACCACATTCAAGTCTTCATCGAACTCCTATCCTGTAATCGGGCCAGCGGGGACCAGAAATTCCAAGGTTAAAAATGAAGCATAATATTTAAGATTTTTATATTTAGCATAATAAATAAAATTTATTATAAAAAACATACAAATAATATTTTATAGAAATATTATGACGTGTGTTATCTATAAATTGTAAATTATATTCATAAAATTTAAAATGATGGCATGCTATGATATTAAAGTTTACTAAAGATACATTTTCAAGTGATCTTATATTTTATAATATTTTAGATATTATAAAAATACGATGATATAAGATATTATATTATTTAATATAATAATTAAAAATTACTATAAAAAATATAATTAATATTTTAAGAGTTAATAAACATAAAGACACACGTGCTTATGCACGCATATGGACACACAGAGACGCGTATGTATAAATTTGTATACACAGGCATGCGTATTTACACATACAAACAGGTGCATAAACACTTAAACGTACGCACAAACGCCGACTGGCACTGTGGCACACATATGGGTGCGTACGTATTCACACGCGGACAGACACAGAGCACAATCATTAAATTGCTTTGTATCACTCCGGGTCCATTTTCTTCGGAGCACTAACTTAGGAAGGTGAAATAGTTAAGGCGGGGAAAGACTAGAGAATGACACGGTGATGCGATGATCTCACACATGTGAAGTGCTTATCACACGCACACACGCTAAGAGGATGACGCATTGATGTGACACACACACACATATTTTGAAATATAAAAAATTCTAAGGTAAAAATACAATTTAATAACTTACACTTCAGGCTATTTTCATTTAGTTATTTTATGATTTAAAATTTTATATTTAATTGCATGCATAACTTATGCTTTTTTTTTAATTGACATAGATGGCTCTATTTCATTAAACTAAAAATAAGAGAACTCTTTAATACATTATAAAAATATTGGATGAAATGCTAAAGAATACAATTAACTTTTTAAAATATGACCCAAATTGTTAAAAGATATCTGATTAGTAAAATAAAAATAAAAATTAAACCCTAGAAGAAAAATAAAGCTTAACATAAAAAAAAATTAAAGAATTAAGTAGATAACATAGAAAAAGAGATAATATACTTTTTAATTTTTTTTGAAGATGTTTTATATATTTTTTTTCTCAATTCACTTGCATTATTAAAAATCTGATGAAATGAATTGAAATTTTTTTACCATTTTATCATGGAGACAAAGATTATTACTTTGAAAAGACAGAACCTTGCAAAATAAAAAAATTAGAAAAAAAAATGAACATCTCTCCATTGAAGGGAGAGGACAACAAAGATGAAATCAAACGGAGAAAAGTGGGAGGAAATAAAAAAGAAAAAAGAGAGGGGAAGGAGAGTAAATGACAACGACAACTGATTTATGGAAAAGAGAATTTTGAGAGAGAGAGAGAGAGAGATTATAAACAAGTTACTCCTTATATTTATAAATTAGTTATTCTCATATTTTCTTGAGACTTAGTATACTCTGAGAATATGAAAATGGTGTTTTAATACTATATTTGTTAGAGGAGAAATTGTAAGAAGCCAAACCGATGTAGTATTCAAATTTTTGTGACAATTAAATATATTAAATGATAATAAAGGTAAAATGTTGTTGACTCAAAATTATTGTATGAAAGAAGACTTGACTAGTAGTTGTATAAATTGGCTAATCTACACAGGGACACAATATAGCACATACTTGGACTTTCCCTTCTAAGCTTTACAAGCAAACACAAGAATAGGTAGAATCCTCCTACTTATGAAGGGTTTGTTACTTTTGTTTGTCTCTATTATACTATTATACCTCATCTTTTAACTTCTGTGTTTGTTCATTCTTTTCATAGACAAGTTTAATTTGGTGGATTTCGAGGAAATGGCGAAATGGTCAGATTTTCATTCCGAAATTGAATCCCTAACGACACCTCTCATTCAGGTACTGCTATATATGAATACATTTTTTTGTGATAAAAAAAATTAGAATAAGGGGAGACTACTGCATTCTAAGACTAAAATATATCATAAATCTAAGTGAAAACATATAATTTACAAATCACTTATCAAGAACGATGGCTGACAGTAAAAATTGAACTTATGTCTTACAAATAAAGTGTTGAATTAAGATGCTTAATTATGATCCCCTTTTCATTTTGCTCATGGATATGTCAAATTTAACAGGAGGAGGATGATGTCATCCTTAACATTGAAGAGATGCTGACGGAAAGCGAAGAACCTTCTCGGTCAACTAGATCATGTTGCATCTACAAAGTGCCACATGAAGTTCGTTGCCAAAAGGAAGATGCTTATACTCCAAAGGTTGTTTCAATCGGCCCCCTTCATCATGGCAATCGCAAGCTGCAAAACATGGAAACACACAAGCAGCAACTTTTCAAAAATTCATCCAAAGAGCTAAGCGAAGATTGCATTATTTGGTTAGCTTTGTGAAAAATTTAGAACCAAGAGTTCGTTCTTGTTACTCGGAAAACATCAAGTTTACCAAGGAGGAGTTTGGGAAGCTAATATTAATAGATGCTAGTTTCATAATTGCACTCTTCCTGTTGGAGCACTACAATGATTGGTTAGAGGAAGACTCTTACCTAAAACAACCGTGGTTGAAGGCCAGCATAAGGTTGGATTTGTTATTACTTGAGAATCAGCTTCCATTCTTTATTGTTGAAGAGCTTTTCAATCTGGCCTTTCCCTCTTGCGTTTTTCGTACCCTTCCTCCATTCACTAAGCTCACATTTAACTTCTTTAGCCATTTTAATTCACAAAACTTGGATTCTATTCCAGAGATCAGGATAAAACACTTTGCGGATCTTCTTAGAAGGTTTCACTTGCAAAAAAAGAAAGCCCATAGGCAGCATATTGATGAGGTTGGAATCCACGATCTTCTTTACGATACTAGTGCAAATGATTTATTTAATGCAGGAGTGAAGTTCAAGACAAACACAAATAGCAAATGTTTACTGGACTTGAAGTTTTCAGGAAGGGTTTTTGAAATCCCACAGATTTTAGTGGACAACACCACTGAAACTTTGTTTCGTAATATGATAGCTCTGGAGCAATTCGAGTATCCTTATGACACCTGCATTGCTGACTATGCTTTCGTATTGAATCGCCTTATTAATAAGAGCATAGATGTGGAAGTCCTGACTAAAGAGAAAATAATCAGCAACAATCTTGGTGATAGTTCTGATGTGGCTAAACTATTTAATGGTCTCGGCCAAAATATTCTCCACTTGAGTACTGTCAATTCACAATATTTTGATATTTGCAATAGGTTGAATGACTTCTATAAAAATCGTTGGAACAACATGATGGCCACTTTGAGACGTGATTATTGCAACACCCCTTGGAGTGTTATAGCTTCCATTGCTGCAATTGTAATCCTTATTCTCACCATTGTGCAAACAATATTTACTATTATCTAATAGTGTTGTATTTTTACTCAATGTATTGACTGTTTGAACTTCAGGAAATAGCACATGATTGATTCTTGGTGACACCAGCTTGGGGAAAGCTTTGCTCTTTGCACTTCTTCAATTGAGTGGAAAATACGTTGGTAGTCGTGAAAAAAATAGTGTTGTAGTTTTAAATCTTGTGTAATTTGAGTGTTTGGTGGATTTCTTGGCACTTTATAATGTTCAATCTCTACTTTTATTTAACATAAGTATGTTATCTATCCATACCAGACATTGTAACTTAAATTATGCTAATTTACTTTGAGAAGTAAATGCCACTCCGAAGAGTTCATATTCAAACACTCAAACATAGACGAAAAGAGTGATTCACAATTCATGAATATAAATTAATCAAGATTACACATTTATAAGTAATTATAAGTGGTCATCACATAATCTTAGATTGTTGTTAATTAATTATTCCATTGTAATTATCTATGAATGTGTTATATCCAAAGATTATTAATTATTTCTCTCAATTAATCACTCCTCATATTACCTACATACTTGTGACTTAAGTGATAAGAAAGTTTGAGCTGAATGATTAAAAGATCTCTATAATGTTAGAAATTTGAACTTGTAAAAAAATGTTTATAGGGATGAGCAGTTTTAATACTCCGAATAAAACTAATCTTTTACTCAAAGTGTAAGAATATGTGTATCACTTAAAAAATCAGTCCTCGTTGAGCTGGTCCCTGTGAATTGGAAATTAGTCACATGCAAAGTCAATTCCATAGTAATTTTAAATATTTAAATTTTTTACATGTTTATATAATTAAAAAAAATTAAAATATTTAGATTTTAAAAATTGATTTGGACTATTTTAGGTCACAATACTTTACATATAATAGCATAAACATCTTCAAAAAAATTAGATATTAGATACTATACGGAAATTTCATGTTACTGTTACAAGGGGCTAAAAACTATAATTGACCGTTAACTCTACAATTGTTTTTTTTTTTTTAAATATCAACTTGGACCTGACATTTTTATTACATATTTAATAATTTTATTATTATCAAATCATAAATACTTCATAAATTATTGCTGAACTATTTGAAAGGTTTGAAATTTAAAATATTTATTTAACAATTAAAAATGGAGAAAAATGAATTTATCCAACCTCATATATACTACCAATTGCAATTTCTCCCCCCAATCTAGTAATCATTGCAATGGCCCCCATAATTTATGAATATATTGCAAATAACACCCAAAGTGACACAAATACCTCTCTCCCTTATCCTAACAACTTTGGCCAAATTGTTGTTTGCTCCCCTAAATTATTTTTAATTTCATTTTTGTAATAACCGTAAAATTTAACGAAAATTTCAATTAAAGAAAATTTGGAATAAAAGAGAAAATTTCAAAAAATGGGGATAATAACCGTAAAAAATAAATTTATTATTTATATGGGTTAAAGAAGTACAAAGGAAATATGATAATTTACATTTTGGCGCGTAATTTTTATTTTTAAATGGTAGTATTTTTTTATAAGCAAATATTTTTTATTTGCTAAAAGTGAGTAGACTTTTAATTAAAATAAGTATTATTTTGCTTAAAATAATTATATTGGCCTCTAATGAATTTTTGTTATATTTTTAAAAATATTCTTTCTTTAATATGTAAAAAGATATTTATTTTTAGATTTGTTTTATTACTATTTTTATCAAGAAAAATCATGATTTAAGAGTTTAACTAAATGTTTATTAGAAATTTTTGGGATATTTTGGGATGAAAAACAGAATTTATATGAGTTTATATAAAAAAAAATCATATTATTCAATTATTAAATAATTATTAAAAAAATAAAAGGGGAAGGGAATGTAAAAGGGAGACACGGCACCTGCACTTTCTGCAAATTTCGGAAAAAATTGAGAAGATGAATAGTGAGTAAATAGTGAGTGAATAGTAACTTTCAACTTTCTCTTTCGATCTGCAGTGCCTATTGGCTTCTGATCTCAAAACTGAAAGTGTTACTGGATTCAGGACGAAGAATACTACGGTTTTGACTGATCAATTTTTCAAATCAGCCGTTGAATTGCCGCAGATCGGAAGTAGAAAATCTCAGAAAAAGGTAAACCCTAAAACTCTTACTTAAAGACCTTAAATTAGAAATCTGACACCATAGATGAATTCAGAAACTAGATAAACATTAGGATATAAATTCGTTTCGGTGATTTAGTAACTTTTTGTGTGGCGGTGAATAGTAAATTTCGGCGGTAAATAGTGATGGTGAATAGTATTTTTCGGTGGTAAACAGTATCCCCCTAGCGTTGACCAACATTGACCAAGCTCTGGAAGTCATTTCTTAGGTTTTTGGACCCTCCGGACATGTTTTTGAGACTTATTTGGTCAAATTCAGATTGGAAAAGTACATTTTAGGGATGTTCAACTCGGAACCCTTACCATGTGAGTAGATGATTCTTTCTATGACTTGTCTTTACTCTTCTTGAACTTTATATTGATAAATGTGTATGATTGCAAGTTATTTATACTTTTATATGATCCTGAAATGGTTTAGAATATCTGAAACGATTGCAATATGATTATCTGAAATGATTGCATTATGATATCTGGTTCAAGAAGAGTGACTTTTGAAATGAGTTTTGAAACCGTTGAACATGTGATTTTTAAATGTATTTCTCATTATAAGGCAAAGGAAATATGTTACGCATATGATATTGTTTTATACAGAGATATGGTTGTCTCAGATATGGGCATGTATACGTGATAAACTCTGAATGAAAAAATTTATGATAAATGATTATGTACTGAGACTGAAAACTCTGTTTTGAATTATATGTAAAGTTATAAAGTTTCCTAATATGATTGAATGGCAAACATAAAGCTCATGGCAAGTTGTTTGATAATTATGCATTGCATTTGATGGATGTGCATTTTTATACATTTATATATATTTGTATTGATGAATATTGACAGGTTGTATGACTTGAGACGGTATTGTGAACGAGGTATTAGTGATAATGTGAGGAGGCAGAAGGGTGATGAACTCACATTCCCTGATTACCTATTGTGACTGTAGTCAGTGGTAATGTGAGGAGGCAGAAGAGTGATGAACTCACATTCCCTGTTGATCTATTGAAGCTGTAGTCAGTGGTAATGTGAGGAGGCAGAAGGGTGATGAACTCACATTCCCTGATTACCTATTGTGACTGTGACTATGGTAATGTGAAGAGGCAGAAGGGTGATGAACTCACATTCCATATTTACTTATTAAGTATATTGAAAGTTGTGACATACTTGAGCATTATATAAAAAGAATAGATTTTCAGTGCATATATAGTACATTAATTATGCATCAACAAAAGTTGTGATTTTAGCTCAAAAGCTTGATATTTTTCTGTAACTTATACAGCTGAACATAGAATCATCCTTTGCGTGCGCTTGGCATTATTTGATGGTTTTGATATGGGATCCTCCTGATGTTTTCATAAGAAATGATTTTAAATGCATATCACCGTTTGATTATTGATTATATTGTATCATATTTGGATACAAATATTTGAATTGATTTAAACTGAGAATATTTGAAAATGCGGGTCCCATATGGATGTACTTCTGAACGGTAGATTTTGATATGATAAATTTTAACTAATAAGTACATCCATATGTTGATCTAAGAGGTCATAGGAGGTATTATCTACTCACTGAGTTGTAAAACTCACTACACGTAGTTGACATATTTTTCAGATAAAGAGCCAGAGTTTGGTTCTGCTTCTTGATCGACTAAGTTTCGTACCGCCGTGGTGAGCCTAAATTGTTTCTGGTCTCTCAGTGTATAAGTTGTAATATAAATGTACTCTAGAGTTGCTCTGAACGCCATAAGCAGGATCTTTGTTTCCGCTGTAAAACTGTTAAGTGTAGATTTGGCATGTATAATTAGTTATGTTGAGATTTGCAAACGTATGATATGATCCTGTTATGACATGATATGATGTTGATTGTAAATAAATAAAGATAAAGTTATCAGAAAGTAGTGTTATTCGCGTTCCTAAAGTAGGGGCGTGACAAGTTGGTATCAGAGCAATAGGTTTCCCTGTGACTATCAGAGCAAATGATTCTTTAGTAGGACCTTTAGTATCGATATGAGCCAGACATATTTATACTTCAATTGCTGCTGAGGGATTCTATAGGATTTCAGTTTCCTTTCTATTCCAAGTTAGCTAAAGTTTCTAGTATAAAACAGATTGAATACCGTGACATCTTAAGATGTATCTATGAGTCAATTTTTGTCTGATAGTGAAAGGAATTGGCGTGTTAGAGAATTTAAAGGAATGAGACAAATTCCAATTATGATCGTTTCTGAAAATGATATTTGTTTTACCTGACTGTCTAGATATGGTACACTTTGATGTGATATTGATAATGGATTGGTTGGCATTATGTCACGTCATTTTACAATATCATTCTAAGGTGATTAAATTCAATATTTTTGGAGAATCTTCTTTCTTGACACAAGAAGACTGTAGTGAGATACCTAGTAATCTAATATCTACTTTAACATCCCATCAGTGATTACAAAAAAAAAGTACCAATGATATTTGGTAGTGGTGAGAGATATTGATATAAAGTATACCAATGTAAATCAAGTTCCAGTGGTTAGAGAATTTTCTGATTGTAATTCCTGAGAAATTTCCAGGATTACCTCGAAACGTAAAATAGAATTTGGTACTGATTTACTTCTTAGAACATAATCAGTGTCTATACCTCCATATAGAATGGTACCGATTAAACTCAAAGAATTGAAGGATCAGTTGTAAGACTCCTTGACAAGGGATTTATACGCCCTAGTACTTTCCTTGAGGTGCTTGAAACTTATTTGTGAAAAATAAGGATGGATCACTATGACTATGCATAGATTATAGACAGTTGAATAAAGTGATAGTGTGGAATAAATACTCATTACCTCATATAGATGATCTGTTTGACCAGCTATAGGGTGCTCAACATTTTTTTAAAAAAAATTGATTTGAGATATGAGTATCATTAATTGAGGATAAGAGAAGAGGATATTTCAAAAAAAAAATTGCTTTTAGGATTCAGTATGGGCACTATGAGATTTAGTAGGGTCATTTGATTTGACAAATGCCCAATTGTAATCATAGACTTGATAAATAGAGTAATGAAGCCATCCCTGGATCAATTTGTTATTATATTTATTGATAATATATTAGAATATTCCAAGAGTTCAGAGGATCATAATCAACGATTAAAGATAGTTATACAAACTCAAAGAGAGTATCAGCTATATGCTGAGTTTCAAAATACGAATTCTAATTTAGAAATATTCAAACTTAAGGTATGTGACTAGCAAGATGGTATCCAAGTTAACCTAAGAAAGTAAAAGTGGTACAGCAATGTCCACATCTTGCTACAGTTACAGATGAAGATCCAAATCTGATTTTCGCTTCCCGCGGTTGTCTGTCTTCCAATCTATTAGAGCTATAGCTGGATCAGGTACATGAACATATGCTTGTAAAGAATCTATCAACTCCTCAGCATTTGAAGCTGAGATGAGAATTCGTCGTGCTGAATGTGAGATAAATCTTTGTTCTACAGCCTGATCAAGAAAAGATAATAGACCATCAAAGAAATAGTTAACATTTAATAAACCTATCGGTTTGTGATGCATATTCAGTTGTGCCCAAGAGACTATTTAGAAAATCTCCTCTAAAGTTCCAAAACCACCTGGTAAGGCAATGAAGGCATCAGCATTGCTCATCATTCTAGCCATGCGCTCATGCATGGAAGCTACTCTAAATTCTTTCCCAAAGATGTTGGATGCAGCTAGAGCTGTAGGAATAATACCTAGAACTTGACATCCTCCTATATGTGTAGCTATAGACACACACCCCATTAACCCACGATTACCTCCACCGTAAACTAAATGAATTTTTCTCCTGGCCAGCACCATACCTAGATTTTGTGTTGCCTTCATATACTCTCCATCTTTTCCAGGACTAGAACCACAAAAGACACAAATGTTTTGAAACTGACAGAATACGGTTCCCTCCATAACTACTCTCACCCAAACCTTGAGTATGAAGTTAAAGATACAAATATGTGTATTTATAGAACTCAGAGAAGGGCATACTTATGATAGATATACAAATAGAATTAGTATAATTAGAATAACTATGTGAGTGATTGGTGGAAATTTTCAAAAATGACGACAAGCATGTATATATACAGTAGTTGTAATTGTGGTTCATATTAAGTATATACAGAGAATAAGGTTAAGATATCACCAAAGATTTGTCTTTTCCTTGTTATCTTTGATGAAGCATTGATGTCTTGATTCTTGTAGGAAAAGTTGTAAGTGATAGACGTAAAAAAAAAGAAAAAAAAAGTGAAGATGCAAACCAGATAGTTATTGAATAGGGACAATTAAATTATTTTTCTTGTTTTCTCAATGTTCTTGCCAGTCGACTATCGGTATGAATAAATCGACTAACTATTTTGAGAAATTTTAATTTGGATTGGTTATTTTACAGTTGATTGATTACATATATTTTGAAGTAACCAACTGCATCCTACCAATTAACTATGTATTCTTTAATCTTCACAGACTTTTATAAGCTCAGAAATGTTTCTATTCCATGTGATATTCTTCCACCGAATAACGGTAGCTTTGAATTAAATTTTGGCACATATATTCAAAATTTGCGACCACTGATTTTCGCCGAAATAGCAGTTAGATTTTGTTTACAGATTTTCAAGAACTACGGCTACCGATTTTAATTTTCTTCAATGCTTTGTCCATATTTTTCACTTCCTATTTTGGCATTATGCTCTATTACATATTCCGAATTTTCTCCTGCATCGTCCTACATTAATATTCGACATTAAATGCAAGATTCTTTTTCCTTATGATAAGGATGGCTAATTTCTAATTTTTGAAACTCAGTTATTATGGTGTCCAATTGGTTAGTAGATTAAAGTAATAAAGAATTTTAAAGGAATAGATGGAAGATGATCTAATGGTGCTTTGACGAATGTAATCAAGGGAATTAATGGTGTTGAAGTTTTTCAGGAGTAAAGTATGGGAAGTAGGATTTAAGTTAAGCTTGAAACTTTTAATTTGGAAACATGGAGAATATTTTGAGAATCATCTCCAAGAATATTGTAAGTGATTAAGATATTTGTGTTAAGGATTTATACCATGCTAAATCGAATCTAGTATCTAGAATGTAAATTATGTTGAAATTGAGAATTTATGAATGAGTAATTGTTAGGAAAGATCTTTTTGAAATGATTGGATGAATTAAACGGGATTGATAGAAGTTAAAATAAAGTGCTTTTTGATATGATAGAAGAAAGGCTTGAAATTTTTGATAATTAATTTATTAGTGTTAATAAGAGGGTATAAATATGACATAATATGAAGTTGATTGTAAATAAATAAAGATAAAGTTATTGGATAGTAGTGTTATTCACGTTCCTAAAGTAGGGGCGTGACAATTTTGGTCCCTTAACTAAAAATAATTTTTTTTAAAATCCCTTAACTTAAAAAAAATATCGGTTATATCTTACACCATAGTTTAAATAGAAAAAAAAACTTATAAATCCTAAACCTCAAAACCAAAACCCTTAAACTCAAAAGCCAAAAATCCTAACCCTTATAAATTCTAAAACCTAAATCATAAAACCTCAAACCCCTAAACACCCAAACCACAAAACCCTTAAAACCAAACTCTAGACCCCAAACTGCAAATCCCAATACTCTAAACTCTAAAACCCTAAACTTCAAACCCCAAATGCAATCTCCAAACCCTAAACATCAAATCCCAATAGCCCAAAACCTCAAAATCCAAAACCATAAAATCCTAAACCTTAAATTTCAAACCCTAAACCCTAAGCCTCAAACCCGAAAATCTCAAACCCCAAATTGCAAACTACAAACTCCAAATCCTAAAAACCTAGACTCTAAACCCTAAACCTCTAAAATCCAAACCTCAAACCCCAAACCCCCAAGCCCCAACTCTAAACTCCAAATATCAAGACCTTAAAACCTCAAACCTCAAACAACAAAAACTAAAATCCTAAAGCCCAAACCTCAAAACCCCAAACCCCACTCTAAACTCCAAACATCAAGACCCTAAAATTCTAAATCTTAAACAACAAAAACTAAAATTCTAAAGCCCAAACCCCAAAATTCAAATCCTCAAACCACAAAAACCAAAACCCCAAATCATAAACCTAAAAATCTCAAACACCAAACATACAAAATATAAAATTTAAACCCTAAACCCTAAGCCTCCAAACCTCAAACCCCCTAAACTTCAAAGCTTAAACCCCAGCTCTAAACTTCAAACATCACGACCCTAAAATCCCAAACCTTAAATATCAAAAACTAAAATCCTAAACCCCAAACCCAAAACCTCGAACCTAAAAACCTTAAATCTCAAACCTCAAACCAAAAATTTTCAAACCTTAAATCCCAAACGGCTCAGGTGTTTAAGGATTTGTGGTTTGAGGTTATGGGATTTAGGATTTGAATTTTTAAGGTTTAGAGTTTTATTTTTCTAAGTTTGAAGGTATAAGGTTTTGATGTTTGAGGTTTAGGGTTTAGGGTTTAAGGTTGGAGGTTTAGGGTCTTGACATTTAGCATTTGAGGTTTAGGGTTTGAGGCTTTGAGTTTTGGTGTTTGAGTAAGGTCTTGGTGATTGGGGTTTAGAGTTTGGGTTTGGGAGTTTGGAGTTTGAGATTAGGTTTGGGGTTTAGAGTTTAAATTTTTAGGGTTTGAAGTTTGGTGTTTTGGGGTTTGTTGCTAGAGATTGGGTGTTTTAGGGTCTTGATGTTTAGTGTTTATAGTCTGGGGTTTGGGGTTTGATGTCTAGAGTTTCAAGATTCAGGGTTTAGTTTTAGAGTATCGGATTTTAGGGTTTGACATTTTTGGATTTTGAGGTTGGGGGTTTTGGGTTTGAGGTTTTGGGGTTTTGGGTTTACGGTTTTGAGGTTTTAGGCTTTTGGCTTTCGAGGTTTAAGGTTTGGAGATTGCTTTTGGTGTTTAAAGTTTAAGGTTTTGAGGCTTGAGGTTGTGGAGTTTAGAATATTGGGAGTTAGGATTTTGGATTTTAGTGTTTCGGGTTTGGGGTTTAGGGTTTAGAGGTTTGAGGTTTTGGAGTGTAGCATTTAGAGTTTAGAGTTTGGGGTATTGGGATTTGGAGTTTGAGGTTAAGAGTTTTATTATTTTGGTATTTAGGGTTTTGACTTTTAAGTTTGGGGTTTAAGATTTTATGATTTAGGTTTTAGAATTTAGGGTTTTAGGATTTTAAGATTTTAGTCTTTTGGGTTTGAGGTTTAGGTTTAAGAATTTAGGGTTTAGGGTTTTAGGATTTTAGACTTTTGAGTTTATAGTTTAGGGTTTTGGATTTTACAATTTTTTGCTTTTGGGTTTAAGATTTAGTAGTTTTTTTTTGGTTCTATTTAAACGATGGTTTAGGATATAAATGATGATTTTTTTTAAGTTAAGGATATGAGATTTTATGATTTAGGTTTTAAAATTTAGGGTTTATGGTTTTAGGATTTTAGGTTTATGGGTTTAGGATTTTTGGGTTTGAGGTTTAGGTTTAAGAATTTAGAGTTTAAGATTTTATACTTTTGAGTTTATAGTTTAGGGTTTTATGATTTTTGGCTTTAGGGTTTTAGGGATTAGGAATTAGAAGTTTTTTTTTCTATCTAAACTATGGTTTAGGATATAAATGATGAGTTTTTTTAAAGTTAAAGGATTTTAGAAAAATTATTTTTAGTTAAAGCATCAAAATGAAATTAAAAATAAATTAGGAGAGCAAATAACAATTTGGCCAAAGTTGTTAAAATAAGAGAGAGAGGTATTTGTGTCACTTTGAGTGCTATTTGCAATAAATTTATAAATTAGGAAGTAGGGGTGAACAAAATCTGAACAACCCATTTGAACACGCTTAAACAAGACGAAAAAAAAGCATTTCGGATAGATCGGATCGGGTTAACAGGTTCAAACAGACAAAGTGTTTTTTGAAATTCGATTTCATTTGGTTTGATCAGGTTGAAAGGTTTCAAAACCATTGAACCCAACTCAATTGAAGGGTATAATATTCAGTCTTCAGACATGTAAGACGACATCGTTTGGTGGTTTGCTACTATATGCTTCGACTTGCAAGACCAATGTAGGAACACAACACATCTATGTGATGAGACAATCAGATTGTCAGGCACTTACTTCTCAGTTTGCTCAACTTACGCAACCAACCATTCACCTTCATTTAACCCCAAAGTTAACTCACTATCTTACTCTGCATTTTGGAGCCATTGTCATTCAGTTCAACCATTTTAGAACAGTAAGAAGAAGCTAAGCATCGACATTGCAGACGCGAAGACTCTTACAGGTTAGTTTGGTTTATCTGATTCTCTGTGGGTTTTTCCATTATAGACTTTTGAAGACCTCATTTTGTTGAAATGTTAGAAAAATATCTTGTAAATTTGTGGTTTGGATGACAAAAACTTTGCTTCATAATTTTCTACTCTTTTTTCCTGAAGCTTGTTGGGTGCGTGAAGTTTTTATGTTAATTTTCATATACGATATAAGTTGAGTGTTTTGTAAAATGGTTTATTGGTTATAATTTTACTAAAACTATCTAAAACAATTGTTCAGTAAAGAAGGGATTTGACGGAACTACAAGCTTGAGTAGCATGCTGCACTGCTGCTGCTTGCTGGTCTAAGCTCGAATGTTAGGGAAATTTATATTAAAAAAATTATGATTATAAGAGATATTTTATGAGTTTTTTTTTCTAATCAATGAAAGAGGAATTAGAGAAAACACTTTAGAAAAGAATTTTAATAAAAATTATTTGATTATATAAGTTTTAATTAGTATTGACAAGAAGATTTTTTTTCCCGTAAGTTTAAGAATCCAGTGAAAGAAAATGGTAAAAAGGGGCAAAGGGGAAAAAATGAAAAAGGACAAAATGCATAGAAAGAAAATGATAATAAATTATCAAAAAAATGTGAGATGAAATTATATAGAAAATGGTTGGCTTTTTACTTTTTGGACACTCCCTAGAAACTTATTAAGACCATTAAAAGGTTTCTCACATTCTCTGGGATTTGATGCATTCTTGCTCCCTTTTTCTTTTGGTAATTTCATCTCACTAGTCTTAGTTTTTCTCAGTTGGATTTCTTCTTTGTTGCTCATTTTTATTGGTGGTTTCATACTTTCATCTCACTATGCTATGTTTTGCTAGACCTTTCACTGTTATCTTCTTTATAAATCTATCCAAGATTGTGCACTAATGTGATTGATTTTTGCTATTAGATAAGTTAGGATGGATGTTGAACCTGTAAAAGAGCAAGAGTTACCCAAAGTTAAACATAAAGGCAAAGACAAAGTAGATGTTTCATCTGACATTAAAGAAGTTAATCCTACTCCTAAGCAGCCAAAAAGAAAGGCCCCCGTTAATGGACCTCGAAAATCTTCAGAAGCATGGGATCACTTTACTAAATTACTAGATGCATTAGAACATATAGTTCAGTGTAATTATTGTGGAAAGAGATATATGTGTAATCCTAAGACACATGGTACTTCTAATTTAGTCAATCACTTGTCTAAATGTCCTAAATATTCTCACACTTTGGTAAATGATCCTAAACAAGTGATTAGTTTCGAACCAAAAAAAGATGGGGGAAGTAATATGATAAAAGCGCCACAAGTGTATGATCCAAAAGAATGTCGAAAAGCTTTAGCTATTTTTGTTACTGTTGATGAGCAACCATTTAAAGTAGTTGAGGGATATGGATTCAAGTACCTTTGTAGCAGGTTGCAACCACAACTAAATGTGCCTTCCCGTTTTACTGCAGCTAGAGATTGTTAACAATTATATTTAGATGAGAAATTAAAGTTAAGAAGTTTTTTTATAGTCAAACTGTGCTAGTGTATGCCTTACTACTGATTGTTGGACTTCAGTTCAAAATTTAAGTTACATGACACTCACTGCACATTTTGTAGATAATGATTGGAAACTTCAAAAGAGAATTCTAAATTGCTGATTTTCCTAATCATAAAGGGAACACAATTGGAAAGAATGTAGAAGTCTACTTGATTGAATGGGAGATTGAAAGAGTGTTCACTTTAACTGTGGACAATGCAAGTGCAAATTATGTGGAAATAGCATATTTGAAGAAAAGACTATAGACAATAAATGGTTTGGTTTTAGATGGTGACTTTATGCATGTTAGATGTTATGTACATATCTTGAATTTAATTGTTAATGAGGGATTAAAAGAGATTATTTCATCAATTGCATCTATTTGTAATGTTGTAAGATATGTTAGATCTTCTCCCTCTAGACTTACAAAATTTAAATGGTGTGCTGAACAAGCAAAAATTACATCTTAAAGCCTTGTATGTCTAGATGTTCTAACTAGGTCGAACACAACCTTTTTTATGTTAGAAGCTGTTGAGAAATTTCAAGAGGCATTTAATAGACTAAAGGATGATGAAGCTAGTTATGTTGAATATTTTGATGAGAAAACAATTGTTCCTCCCTCAAGTAATGATTGGAAAAATGCTAAAGTTTTTATTTAATTTTTAAAAATTTTCTATGATGTGACTTTAGAATTGTCTGCCTCTTTATATGTTACCTCAAATATGGCATTCTCTCAACTTGCTTTAATTCAGAGTGAGTTATTAAAGTGAAGCTTAAGTGATGACTTTTTATTGAGTGGGATGACAATTGAGATGAAGAAGAAATTTAATAAATATTGGAAAAAGTTGGAAAATATGAACCCCTTATTGTTGATTGCTAATATGCTTGACCTTAGGTATAAACTCGCTGATTTGAAATGGTCATTTGATGATATTTATGATGGTATCTTGCAATATGGTTTCTAAGGTTAAGGCTAATTTGCAAAAATTGTATGAGTGGTATCGTCAATTATATGAGCCTAAAAGTACTTCAAATGTAGAGGTCCAGTCTTCAATGTCCAAGAAGAGTGTAGAAGAAGATGTTATAAAGAAAAAACCAGCTCAGAAAGCTAGAGAAGCTGCTTTTAAATCCCATTTAAAGGCTAAAGATTCAATTGAAGCAAAGAATAAAGTTGAAAGATATTTAGCTGAAACTTGTGTGGATGCAAATGATTCTTTTAATGTTTTAGATTGGTGGAAATCTAATGCATCTAGATTCCATGTTCTTTCTATCATTGCTTGAGAAGTATTGGCTATTCCTATATCAAAAGTAGCTCTGATCAGCATTCAGTACTGGTGGCCATGTTTTAGATGTATTTAGGTCATCTCTCTCTCCAAAAATGACTAAGGCATTAATCTATGCACAAAATTGGTTGACACCCAATATATTTCAACTTAGTATTAATAACCTTGAACTTGTAGAGGAATTGTAGCAGTGTGAAAAGATTGAGGCAGGTAAAGTACTTATTTTATATATTATAACTAGTTAATATATTTTATTCAATATTTTTTTATATTTTGCATAACTTGCTAATGTTGGACAGCCAAACAAAGTGACTAATCAAGCAAGAAAATCCACAAAAAATGATAAACAACCTATGGGTTGTTGATTGAACTATTGTAACTTAGTGATATATCATTTTTATTTATCAAGTCACATTTTTATCATTTTATGTGTGCTAATATTTTTTATTTTTTGATTATTTATAGGTGGTTGAAGATGGCAATGGCAATCAGCCTTTGAGTTGGTGATTATTTTATGCATACGAGTTGTTGGGTTTAATGAAGGTACCTTCTTTTGTTATATGAGCTACCTTAATAGGAAAGCCTATGTTTTTGTGTGAGGCATTATGTAAGAAAATCAACTCTAATATAACTAACTGTAGGAAACTAAGAATGAATTAGAGAGGAAGGTACCCTTTTTTATTTAGTTACGAAGTACCTTAATAGGAAATGCCTTTATTTTGAGTATGAGGCCTTTTGTAAGTAAACAATTAATTATAGAGGGCCTACAAGTAAATTTTATCTCGATGAAGGATGATGTAAGCACTAATGTACTTACTTCACTGGTGTATGAAATCATGATTTCTTCATATATTAAAATTTCAACTCATATGTTGTTATTTCTTACTTAGTTATAACTCACTTGCAAGACTTCACCTCCCCATTTTACCAAAAAAGAATTGCAGCTCTATGGTCATTTTTTTGCTACTGGAGAATGCTAATCGAGATTGCATCTACTTAAATTTTTAGCTAGGATGAGGCTCTGGTATACTACTTATTTTTTTTTTCAGTTTATTGTTCTCTTTTTTCCAACTAACATGAGATTGGTAATACACATTTTTTCAGCTATATTAAATTTGTGATTGCTAATATTTGATGAATGATATTAAAATGCAGTAGGTTTTCTTATTTATGAGCTCTGTTTTTTAACATTGATGATTTCATCATGGAGAGTGGAGATTGGATGAGTTGCATCCTCAACCGAAAGGAAGAGTGGAGACTGGATGGTGGAGAGTTCATCATGGATGAGCTGGATATATTGGCTTTAAGATATTAATAGTTACCTCTATTGTTTTGGTTTTGTTCTTTATATATGCCTAGGTAAAATATGTTGTTTTGGTTTGCTAACTTTGTCTTGTACTAATGGTACTTATATATAATTTATTTTTCTTTAGTTGTAAAAATATTATTTTCTATTCTCACTGCACACCCTTGGTTGCATACTCCATTTACCTTTGGTTTTATTCTTGACCTATGAAAATTTTATAGAGAATGGTTTTGTTTTCATATTTGGTGAAAGAAGGATTGACAAATTGGTATGTTCAACCAGTATTTTTTTTGGTATTTAATCACTTTGCCTCTTTTGTCACTTAGTTTATCATATACAAGCTGTAATGATTGATGCTTTCTTCATACATCTAGTGCCTAGGGGAGATGAACAACGCCACCAAACCATCATTGATTAGTGAACTTCGTTACACAGAAGAAGTTGCATGTGGTGGCTATCACACCTAGGGAACTAATTTTTTTTTCTTTTCCATTGAAACGACCGAAACATTTCCGTTTTCAAAGTTACCGAAGTGAAACGGAGTTATTGAAATGAAACAAAGTGTTTGTTAATAAATTATACCATTTCGATTAAAATTACTGTGTTGTGGAATGTTTCGGTAAAAATAATCTTATTTCAAATTGTTTCGATGGAAAAGAACAAAACCAATTTGAAAAATGAAAAAAATTGACAATTTGAAAGTAGATGAAAGTAGCATCACATCACATCTAACACCAAGTTTCTTAGATCTACTTTATTCATCACTCAGATTTTCTCCTACAAGTCACAACATTTTTGTCAACTTCCTACTATCTTCCCTCATGCTCATCTTTCCTTCATTGTCTTTATTTTAAAGAAGGAACTACAAAAACGGTGAAAAGAGAGATTGAGAAACAAAAAGAGAGAAAGGTGCTTGAAAATAGAGATATAATCATAGTCACATGAAGACAGAGAGAGATTTAAAGAAAGAGATCCTGAAAAAGTTAAGAAGATGGAAAGATGGACATAAGAGAGGGGTTGTTATTGAATGTTGCTAGAATTTGAATCAGAGTCCCCACTGTGGTAGTGTGTTTTACTTACTATTCAACTATAGATACTATTTTGAATTAATTTTAATATAATTTTATATATTTATATCATTAATATTATGTTAAAATCTTTTAAAATTGAAAAAAATATTGTTTGAAATCATTTGAAACTTTTCTTCAAAAATCTTTCGTTTCCATGAAATTTTCAAAACATTTTCATTTCCATAGTCACCGAAACGGTACATCAAAACAAAATTTAATACCATGATCACACTTGTGTGATGACAAGTAATTCTTCAGTTTCTTAGTTTAATCATGTGCTGATAAAGTGAACATTATTTATTTATGGTTTCATTTTATTTATTGTTTTCCTATAGAATCTAGTGAGCTTTATGCTTGGGTAGGGGTGAGCATCGGTCAGTTTTCACCGGATTGACCCAAAAATTCAATCCGACCGAATAGAAGTCGGATTGAAAAAAGTGCATCCGAAACCGATCGAAATTTTAAACGACCCGTACTATTCGGGTTTATCCGGGTTACTTTCGGATCGGTCGGTTTAAGTCGGTTCATCATACAAAGAAATGAGATCAAGCCATGGGAGAAACCAAAACCAAAACCTCAATCGAAAATGAAAACCTCATCATCCAAGGCAGAAACCAAAACCTCAAACGAAAACAAAAAACAAACAAACCAGAAACACTATCAGATGTTGCTCAGTTGCTTATATTTGCATCGAACTTTAACCCCTTTGGGTTGGAGATATGCGCTTTGTAGATGAGACCAAAGTTGCCGTCGCCAATAATCAAGTCTAGTGATCTGTTCTTGTTGGCCTTGGCAAGTTCATTCATGGACATTTGAACATACAGGAAAAAGACTAGCTTGCATCTATGGCAATGAAGGAGAACTCCGATTGGATTTGATTCTGGGTAAGAGGAGAGGACGGTGACGACGAAGAGGCAAAGAAGATTGCACCGTTGTGAGTTACAAGTGAGGTTGTGAGGGTGAGGGATGAAGGTTTCAGATTTTTCAGTCGAAGAGGCGAAGAAGGTAGCAGTTGCAGGTGAGGTCGTGAGGGTGAGGGTGAGGGTGAACCGGTGAGGGATGAGGGTTTTAGATTTTAATCAAAGAGGCGAAGAAGGCGTTTGCTGTTGCGGGTCGTGGGTGAAGGCGTGAAGCTGCGAGTGCAAGCGTTTCAGATTTTGAGTCTTTATATAACTGAGAAAAAATGATGTCGTTTTGTTAAAAAAAACAGAAAAAGAAATGATGGTCACGTGGGAATCGAACACAGAATGCCACACATCATAACACAAGCTTCTTGCCACTGCGCTGCGAGTACAATGCTGGTAAAACTTACTTTCAGTTTTATATATTTTATCGGTCGGTTCGGGTTATTTCGGGTTTAAACATATTGAACCCGAACCGAGCTGACAACCCGAAATTTAAAAAAAAAACTCACCCATTTGAATCCGTCAACCCGATTTGATTTACCCAAAGTGTAATTTTTTTATCGGGTTCAAACGGATTCATTCGGATTGGTCGGGTTATGCTCACCCCTACGCTTGGGATTCAAATGAAAATGGCTGTCTTGGTATTGGGTATTCTTCTATGCTTAAAACTGATTGCTTGGACATTTTTGTTTTCTACATAAGCATTCTTTTTTGTTGTTGTCTACAAGCTTGTTTTGATTTAGAAATTATTTTATTCTTAGTTCTTCAGATGTTGTTCATGTACCTGAAAGGGTTCAAGGTCCGTTCTTGAAGTCTTTTGTTACCGAGGTTTGTGATGTTATTCATCCTTACAGTTGATTTCTTAGAGATATAATTGTGAAGAGCAAAAATGAGCTTACAGAAGTTTACAAAGATAGTATTTGCATGCTTAAGTAGAATGTCTTGAGTACTAGGCTTCGATATTAATATTGGATTTTATATTTTATTCAAGCTAACTTTCATAGGTGATAGAATTTGTTTTTTGTTACCAATGGTTTTGCACTAAATGTGATGGGAAGTACAGTTGAGGGTACATACTCTTGTGTTACTTCTTGATATTTTTATATTGTATTGGACAACTGATTATATAGAGTAGCTTAGGTGCTCACTTGCCATTAGAATTTGTTTGATGTTTTCATTCCCATATCTGCTATGTACTTTGGTATTATGCTGACAATTCTTTTTGTGATCTAGATGCCATTTATTTTTAGTTAATTTGTTGATGTGTTCCTAAAAGATGTTCATGCTATATATACATAATTAATTACTAAGATCTTGGACTCTTAGCACCATAGATTTACTTTAGTTTATTTGCAATACCAAAGAACGTATAGGATGGGCATTGGTTAAGCTTTTTGGTTCTCTTCAAAATTCTTGTGAGTTGTATAATTAAAGTGGTGGGATACTAAGTGAAAATTCTGTTTAAATAGTAGATAGCATTGCAAACTAGAAAAGGAAACCAAAAATGAAAATTCTAAACTATTAACCCGCCCTAACCCATCCAACACCCATTCAACCCGTGATCCACCCAAAGCCATTATGAACCCGATCTAACCTGACTTGTTTGGGCCACTTGAATTAATGGTCGGGTTCGGATGGCTCTTTTTCAACCTGATGTGCCTTTAGTTGGGTTGGATTTTTAACTAAACCCGACCCATACTCACCCATATTAGAAAAGACATTACAATGATTATTAGATTAGAAAAAAAAATTACAATTAGTAGTATAGATAAAGGTGGATAAATGCATTTTTTCCATTAAAAATTGAGCCCTAAAACATGCACTTTTGGTCTTTCATTCAATTGAGTGAAAAAAACCATTGTTAGTCGTGAAAAAAATAGTGTTGTTGTTTAAATCTTGTGTAGTTTGTGGATTTCTTGGCACTTTGTAATGTTCAATCTCCACTTTTATTTAACATATCTATATTATCTATCTAAAAAGTCTTTGTAATTTTAATTATGCTAATTTACTTTTGAGAAGTAATGCCACTCCTTTCTGTAGATTTCATATTCAAACGCCCAAACATAGATGAAAAGTGTGATTAAGAATTCATGAATGTAAATCAATCAAGATTACACATTTATAAGTAATTACAAGTAGTTATCACAGTCCTAGATTGTTATTAATTTATTATTCCATTGTACTTATCTAACATCGTGTTAGATCCAAAGATTATTAATTACTCCTCTCACTTAAAAAATCATTTCTCATTGAGGTGGTCCATGTGAGTTGAAAATTAGTCACATGCAAAGCCAATTTCATAGTAATTTTAAATATTTAAATGTATGATATGTTCTTATAAGATTAAATAAAAAAATTTAAATTAAGAACAAAATATTTAGATTTTAAAAATTGACTTGGACATTTTAGGTCACAATACTTTATATATAATAGCATGAACATCTTCAAGAAAAAAAATTATATATTAGAGAAGGGGCTAAACACTACGGATATGGGTGGCTCTTACTCATAGTTATTTATAGCTGAAGACTTGACAGTTTACTCTCTATTTTCTTTTTTAAATATCAACTTGGACCTGAATTTTTTATTACATATTTAATAATTTTATTATTATCAAATTATAAATACTTCATAAACTATTGCTCAACCATTTGAAAGTTCTCTGCAATCTTTAATTAGCAATTAAAAATTGAGTAGTAAAACATGTTATATATCTTATTTTTTATTTTTAAATAAAAAATTATAAAATTAGTTACGTTTATATTCTTTAGATAAAAAAATAAAAAATAAGTAAAACGCAAATGAATATAGAGTGATTAGTCCTACTTACCATTACCATATTTATTTGTGTTTATAACTTCTATATTGATAGCTCGTTTACGTTCTTACGCCACAGATACTTAAAAATATTCTTATAAATGTGATTCTATTTGTAATCTCAAGTTGGTCTTCTTCTTAGTGCAAAAATCTCTGTAGAAGCCATTCAAACTTTTACAAATATCATGATAGCCAGGAATGTTAGGGATGGCAACAGGGCTTTGTTCACTAGGATCCCACAAAGACTGCTCTAGACAAGAGTGGGGATTAGGAAAAAAAAAAAAAATCCTCTCTGTAAGGATAGGAATGGGGGTAGAATTTTCCTGTCAAAGACTCGGAGATAAAGACAATATTCTTTGCCCGCTAGGTCCACGATACCTCTGTAAATTACCAAATAACCTTTATATATATATATATATATATGCACATATTATTTTATTTTATAAAAATTTACTTTATTTTTATAGTATTTTTTATTTCTGTTATAGTATCCTCGCAGATTCCTGTGTTCCCGCAGAAAACAATGACAAGAAAAATTTGTTCTGTACTGAAAAGGGACAAGGGAGCAAGGAGCTAGCGAGGAGAGTCTTCACACCTCCACCTCGTCCTATGGCCATCCCTATTCAGGATTATATATATTTGTTCTGTACTGAAAAGGGACAAGGAAGCAAGGAGCTTGCGAGGAGAGTCTTCGCACCTCCACCTCGTCCTATGGCCATCCCTATTCAGGATTATATATATATATATATAAACCAAAGCATCCACATCTCTACTTGCGTTGATAAGGCCACATAAGAAAATAAAATAGTCAATAATGTAACATTTAAAAGGGCAGTGACATTGCTCTAAAGCTATTATATTGTGAGACATAATTGCAGAGCTATCGTCTACTAAATTTTTTTTGGATAGCTTCTGTCTTTATGAATTGTTTGAAATATATCTGCTTGTGTGTTTCCAGCTTTTGCAGCCTGGAATGGTCGCAATGAAAGAGCCGATCGAAACAACTTTCGGAGTATGAGCTTGTGCATTATATTCGCAGATTACAAGGAGGGTTCTTCCTTATTCCGTAGCATTGCTTTAGGGTCAATGATCACAAAGTTTGAAAGAATTAGCAATCTTAATTACAAGATATTAAGCATAGGGGAAATAAGCAAATTAATAAATAATGAGAAAAACTTCACAATAGCAGCAGAGATAGTTTGAGATGTGATGCACTACAAGAAAGGCGGGGAATGACGACGGAATTTTAACGACGGTTACAAAAAATCGTCTCTAAAGCCAATATTAATGACGGTTTCCTAACCGTCGTTAAAGTTTAGTAATTAACGACGGTTTTATAGAAAACCTTCGTTAAATACGGACGGTTAGGATCCAACCGTAGTGATCTACATCGTTCTGATTATGGGAAAAAAATTGATGGACATTACGACGGTCTTTTATAAAACCGTCGTTAAATGAAGACGGTCTATAGAAAACCGTCGTTGACTTCCCAACGTTCGAAATTCTAACCGTTGCTCGATATGCGTGTGGTTTAACGACTGTTGGCCTGATAACCGTCGTTAAACCACGTGTACGCCTCTAAATTCAGCAGCCCTCCTCATTTGTATTACAAACATTTTTCATAATATTTTTTCGTATAATACACTAGCTGAGATTATTTGTTGTGACTTTTAAGTGGTCTTCTTTGTGACTTGTATTTATTATTCTCAAGGTATGTCATTTAACTTTTTAATTGTGTTTAATTAATTTTTTATATATTATATGTTCAAAATATTTTCTTATATTATTTTTTATTTTCTTTTGTGAAGATCTTCTGATGTTGGGACAACACTTTGATTTTGATTCTTGTGCGTTATTTATTTGGAATCATTTTCAAGGTATGTAATCTAATTAATTTTATTTGAAATGAATTTATTTCAAATTATTGTATGTTAGATTGCGATAATATTATATATTTTATGTACTTACTATTTTTTTTATTAATATATTTGACATTGTCATGTACATTGTATGAATCAATTTTAAAATTTATGTTATTCTGGCAATATTTATGATATTTAATATTATAATATATTATGTTCAGTAAAAACATGTAAGACGATATTTTTTTTTAATAATGCTGAATTATTATACTTAATTATTTTTGAAGTAAAATATATGTATTTAATATTAGAATTGATTTATAAAAAAAAATAGAGATCTTGAGGCGATGTTGATAGAATAATATGAAAAAATTTATTTAATACACATAGTTAAAAAAAATAATTAATAAAAATTACAAATAGGGTTTAAAATAAAAATAAATATATATAATAATATAAATTTAATAGATGAATTGAAGTGTGTAATTGATTAGATAAAATAATAAATTTTAATAAATAGACAGAGTAAGTATTGAAAACAATTTATAAAAAATTGTGACACTACTTTAAAAATATACGTATGTTTTAATATAAATTTAATAAATATATATAATATTATCAATTTAGTATAAAATGATAGTGAATTTAGTTTTAAATTTAAGTTATTTACTGTTTAAAAATTATAATTAAAATTAATGCAAATAAATCAAAAATAGTTATTATATTGATAAACATATTTAAATAATATACATAAATTAGTAATAGTCAAATTATATTACAGTTGTTATTAAAATATTAAAATATTTATTCAGGTGATGAGGTAAAATAATAAATGTTAGTAAATAGACAAAATTAGTATTAGGAATTGGTTTTAAAAAAATAAAGCACATTTAAAAATACACGTAGTTTTTAAAAAATAGAAACAAATATATAATAACATAATTTTAATAAAAAATAATAGTGTAATAATTTTTAATGCACTTTGTTCTTACACTAGATTCTCTATTAAGGAACTAACAATATCTTAGATGTAATTGAATAGAATTATTCTTGAATATATGGCCCTTATATGGGCCACTGATTTTACTTTTTCAAATAGAGAATTGAAATTTCAATTCCTTATCTGAGTTCGTTTAAAATTTTACCATGTAAATACTATAATTGAAATCTTAGCGGCAGCTGTAAAATCATAATTCAATTTTTTGCTGCTAGTGGCTGTCCTTTCCAAAAAATTCAGATTTATAGAAATTCGATAATGAAAATCATCCTTTTAAAAGATCTTAGATATAATTGAGTAGAATTATTCTTGAATATATGGCCCTTGTATAGGCCACTGATTTTACTTTTTCAGATAGAGAATTGAAATTTCAATTCCCTATATGAGTTCGTTAGAAATTTTACCATGTAAATACTATAATTAAAATCCTAGCAGCAGATGTAAAATCATAATTCAATTTTTTGCTGCTAGTGGTTGTCCTTTCCAAAAAATTCAAATTCGTAGAGATTTGATTATGAAACTCTTCCTTTTAATTAATGACATAAGGAGAATGGAATAAAATTAACACATGACCAAAGACTTTATCAATGGCACTGTTTGAAAAGTTAGATTTTTTGTTCATGTTTTCATAGAGATATTTGAAGTGTTTTATTTCATATTATGTAAGCCAATGTCATCATATATCTCACTCTCTCTTATATATCTCTCTTAAACTCTTTGGGATCAGAATTCTTTATTTATAGTGAACCAATAATGAAGATTTTTTATTTGGTGCTTCATTAAATGCTAATTATCAAAAAGTTTGTTACAAAAATTTTACACGTAAAACATTTTAAACCTCTTCAAAATGTGTTGTGTTTTATGCACAATCAATTGCAAATCCCTTCTCATGTAAAATAGTCATGTTTGATCTTAGTTCAGAGTAAGAATTATTTAGGTTAATTGTTATCTAAATTCATAATTATTTCATAAATGGATAAATCTTGGATTAATAAACCTCGACAATCAATAGAATATCAGAATGGTTTAGACGGATTTTTGGTGCGGAATAGAGCAAGGCCAGAAGGCTCAATAGCAGAGTCGTACATTGCAGGAGAAGTTTTATTATTCTGTTCCAGGTACATATATCTTGGATCAAAACATATATCTTTTGTAATTAATTATATTCATTTGTAATTTATATGCAATTTATGTGTAACTAATTTTTTACTTTCGTTTGTAGACACATTTTAATGTGACAGATCAACACAAGAAACTGATCATGTAGTCGCTAGGAGCGAAATAGAGAGCGGCGCGATATAATTTATTTCGCCTAGCGTACGATGGTACGAAGACCAGAGATCAGTTGCGGAGTGAAGTCCCGACAGGCATCTCACCTGATAGTGGGCAACTTTCGTAGACTATCGCCTTGACGCGAAGTTTAAGGTAAGTTGTGTATATTAACATATTTATAAAATTTAACTTTTAAATATTATCACTAATAATTTTTTCTATGTGATTAATTAGGATGTGGCTGCGAAGAATAAACGGAACAAAAGACAGCTGAAAATGCCACACACTACTAGATCCAAGAGCCTTGCGCATAAAAAGGCGGAGATGGTAAGTTTAAATCTATAAATATTTTGGTTTTTTAAATGTTGAGAAGACTATAATATATATAATCATAAATTGATTAATTATTATAATTTTCAGGAGATTGTTGTTAGGGGTCCAGTGACTCGTGGTGATGTATGGACGGCAGCTCATAAAAGAGCTGACGGATCATATATCAACGACGAAGCTCAGGCTATTGCGGTAAGTAATAAAATCTTATCAACCATACGTGGGTAATTATTTAATTTTTAGATAATGTTTAATATTATTAATTGTCTATTATTAAATATTAGGAGAAAATTGCTTCGATCCAGCAAGAAGACAGCTCGTCCCAAGAGCTCTTGACGGCTGATTCGCTTGCGAGAGCTCTTGGCACTAACGAGCACTCCGGCCGCGTTTGAGGATTTGGGTTGGGTGTTTGCCCAACTTAAGTCTTCGGTTGTAGTTTGTCTAAGTCGAGCTCACAGTCTGGGCCGTCATACCACGAGTTTCAGAATGAGGTGGAGTGCCTGAAGACTGCTATGCAGGAGCGGGACGTCGAGCAGCAACTACGAGACACTAAGCTCCAGCGACGAGATGCTGAGCTTGCAGCACGGCAAGCACAGATGGAGGTTACTATGACGTTCCTGCTACAAAAATTTCAGGGTCAGCTGCCACCTGAAATTTCAGGACTTCATAGTCCTAGACCCAGGGTAACCTTTTAATACATAAAAATTGTTGGTATAATTTTGTTTATTTTGAAAACACTAAAAATTCTAACAAACAAAATTTATTTTTCAAGACTCCAGCGATCGTGGTAGTGGGCATCAGCGTGATCAGCACCCGTAGGATCCGAGAACTTGATTTAGTTATTATATTTGTATATGTAATTTTGTTACGTTCGTTACTATTAATTTTTTTGTACATATATTTTTTATATATATAGATTCATTATAATTCAATAATTTATGCATATTTAGTATCTAGTTAAATATTAATAAATTTTAAAATAAAATTTTCAATTATTAAATAATTCACACGTTTAATTATTATATAATAAAATAAAATGTATCTAAATTAATTTATAAAATATTAAAAATATAAATTAATTTTTATTTTGCATAAAAATTTAATACTAAAAAAATTTAAGCATTATTAGTATTATGGATAGCATAAAATATTATATTTTAAATTAAAAAAATTGATATAAAAAATTAAATTAATATTATTAAAAAAAATTTATAAGTAACGATAGTTTTTAAACCGTCGTTACTTTTAACGGCGGTTAAAAATCGTCGTTAAAACTAGTTTAACGACAGTTTAAAAAATTGTCGTTAATTCAGGCATAGCGACAATTATTCTCACGGTTGGTTGAAACCGTCGCTATACCTGGAGTTCCACGACGGTTTTAAAACCGTCGTTAATGGGCATAACGACGGTCAAAACCGTGGTTATGTCCACTTTTAAACCGCCGTAATACCAAGATTTTATTGTAGTGATGGGAGGTTCTTCCTTACATAACATTTTTCTAATATCATTTTTTCTAAACAATAATCAGTAATATCATAAAAAAAAAAGGTAAAAGGAATTTAATAAACAAGTTAATAAATACTACTCAAACAGAAGGAGAATTGATGATATGTATTTTGGACGACGCGATGGACTCATCCTCATGAATTAGGTTAGATCGATAGCTTTTGCCAAGCTTACTTCACTTTAGTACTCTTTGAATGTCTGAGGAACATTTTACCATTGATTTAACCACAGCCAATCACACCTCAAATAGTGAAAATACCACTCAACAAGCACATCACGTACCACTCAACAAGCACATCACGCCTGCTCTACGACATGATAGTGTGATGCTCTGTACAGCTACATTAGGTATAAAGCCAAAAATAGATCTCACACATATTGATATGAAATTACCAAAATACCCTTATTCCCTCCTATAGATAAAATTTTCTCTCTCAAGTATGAATCTTTAGTTTAGTACCCTCTTACCGTCACATATACCACTACCCAAAAACTTATTAATAATTAAATTTATTTTTATAAAAAAGAATTATATAAAATATTAAAAAATAAAATTATATTTTATTTTTGATAAAGATTTTCACTAAAAATCATTAATTTCCACTCTCCTCCATAATAATCTTTTCACATGAGAATCTTTATTTAAAAATTATTATTAAAAATGGAAATTTTTTGAGAATCATAATTTTTATTTTGAAACAAAACAAAGAAATTTTTAATTTCCATATTAAAATTTTCAGAAATCTAAAATTTTTTCTCCTACCAAACACTCCTTAAAGTTATCATTAAAAATTTTAAATGACGATGGGTCATTGGTTATAAATTTGTCAAAATATTATCACTAAAATTATAAAACTTGTCAATGAATATTCACTTTGAATAGTTACTTTGAGTGGTGACTTTAGATGTTACTAAATTTACTTCTAGTTATAACTTTCCTAAGTGGCCACAAAAAATTGAATGTATATTTTTTTATTATTAAAATTTTCAAATATTACTATAAATAAAAAATATAATTAATAAATTAGTTCTTTTGCTAAAATATAATAAAAAGAATAATATTATTATTTAAACTTATATTAAATTATAATTAGTTCAAATATAAATATTAAATGTAATATTACCAGTTATATTTTAAAATAAGTAAAAATAAGTAATTACAAATGAAACTAAATAATCCTAATACAACAAAAATATATTATAAGTACTTCTGTCACTATTTGAAGGACAAAATGTTGGTATTATGGTTAATTCTACAAAAAACATGAACACACTCTGTTTTTCATTGCAATTAAATGCCAAAAGTAGATAACAACATGATATTTCCCAAATGCAGTCATGAGGTGCTTTAATATAATGTCCAAGCGCAGTGCCAACTCTTCTGCAGCCTCCTATTGTACATCAACCTTATTTGAGATCTGTTCATCCTAATGATGAAACACAAATAGCATTCACTGAACCATTTCTTTAAGAAAAGAACATAAACTAAAGCCAGAACCTCTTCCAGTGTTGCAAAAGCCGAACACGCTGCCTCTTGCACCCACTTATTATCATCCAAAATTCTTCCTAAAAGACCCATAAGAAGATTATCAAATTGCTTATAGCCTTTTTCATGCCCAATTCCCTAACATAGACAAAGAAAAGAACTGAAAAAAAAAAATCAGCATTCAACTAAAAAGATCTTCCATAGCCAGGTGAAAGTCTATGCACTAAATTCCACCATATGTTCGGATACGAATTTGTTAAAATAGAATACACCAGTGTCACTGTCAAGAAATAATTTTGAGCAACTACAGACGATGGAACAAAAATACATACTTACCTGAACAATAAATTTGCTGAAACGAGAGACTGTCCACCATGACATGCTTTGTATTAAAGGAAATTTACCATCAAGAAAAGGGATAAGAAATGCCACAATCGACAAATGCAGAAAGAACCATTAATATTCTGAATTAGTGAGTGAACAATAAGAGCAATATCAGAGAATGAAATCAATAATTTTTTTAAAAAAGGGCTGAAACATGTATAAACATAAAAAATAAAGTAGATCATGAAACCAGACTCCCTGAACAATAAGAATAAAATAAGAAATTTAGTTACTAAGAGACTGTGGTCAAATGTTGACTTTTTTCGGAAAAATATCAAGTTGCAATTTATACAGAAAACAAGCATAATGATATAACAGCAAGTGAATTATTGAATGCATGCATAAATAAATTAGTATGAAAGAAAAGAACAACAATGGCACAAAGCACTTTACTAATTGATAGAATTTTTTGGAACACGGGCAGCACCACTGAAAAGGATAATTCTAACAGCAATGATTAATGACATAAAAAGGCGTCAGTAAGAAACTGTGTATGTAGAATTGCTGCCAGTGTTGAACTCGGACAGAAAAAAAAGTTAACTTCTGTGAACTCACTTAATAAAATATGGTTATAGAACTCTACTCATAGGCCTCACCCCACATCTCCCTTTATATCATCTTCAACTAATAAACTGATAACAACTACTGACTCAATTATAATATACTATCTAATAGATCAGGACAAATGTAATGAACTCATTTTAAGAAATACAAATTACAGTATCTAACATGGGTAAATAATCCAGTTCAATATTTACCTGAAGAAGGTGCATCATTTTCTTTTATTCTTTCAACAATGAGATCTGAAGAGGACTACAGAGAACGAATGTAATGACATGCTTTGTGTTAAAGGGTATTCCATCTGCGTCAATTTTGAAGAAGGATCAATACACACTTAAAAAAAGGATTACAGAGAACGAATTAAGATCATAATTCAAACAAAGACTAAATGAATTCTCTCAGCTCTAATCTTCAAACTCCTCAACCATGTCCCAGATTGATTTAACCAGAGATCGATCAGAAAACCTAGCAAATTCAACAGAAAATCAGCAATCAATCAGTATCATTAAAAAAAAATTAACGAAAGAGAAAGCGTCAATTCAAAAATCGCTCACGTCATATCTGTCGAATTGACTCTGGGTCTCACAGGATCCAGCAAATTCATCAATATCATCATCTTCCTTTGAAAAGTGTTATGCATCAGATAAGAGTAAAGCTAGTTTCATCGAGAGAAAGAGAAGAAGGAGCAGATGATTCTCGAAGGTCACATATTATTCATTACAGTAAATTGATACAAGAGATAAGCCTATATATAGGCAACTGTAGCAACAAGCTTACAAGTAAACTTTATCAACTGTACTAACAGATACAGAAAAACAAACTTAACAATCTAAAACTGATTACAGCTAGATAAAAAAATCCTACGTGGATTAATACAAGCCACATGGCAGTCAACTTATTCTTCAACTCTAACACCCTCCTTCAAACTCAGGGAGGGCTGTTGCACTACTCTGAGTTTGTTTCTAAAAATTTCAAATTGAACTTTCGACAATGATTTTGTCAATCCATCTGCAATCTGATGTTCAGAAGGCACATGATTAATTACTACTTCTCTTTGTAATGCCTTATCACGAACAAAATGAAGATCAAGCTCAATGTGTTTTGTTCTTTGATGCAAAATAGGATTAGTAGTCATAAGTACTGTTGATAAATTGTCACAATACACAATTGGAGGAACGGAAATTTTAACACCAAGTTCACTAAGTAAAGTGCATATCCAAGTGAGTTCAGCAACAGTATTTGCAAGACTTCTATACTCTGATTCTGTACTTGATCTTGACACTACATTCTGTTTCTTTGAGCTCCATGAGATTAAATTGCCTCCAAGATATATACACATACCAGAAATAGATCTCCTATCAATGGGATCTACAGCCCAATCTGAATCACAGAAACCAACTAAATCAAGGTCTATAGATTTACTGAATAAAAGTCCATGAGTTGAAGTTCCTTTTATGTATCTCAGAACACGCTTTGCTGCTCTCCAATGCACATCTAACGGATTATGCATATGTTGACATAATTTGTTAACACAAAATGAAAGATCAGGTCTAGAAATAGTTAGATATTGAAGAGTACCAGTTATAGTCCTATACAACTGAGGATTACTGCATGGAACACCTTTTGCTGGAAATTTTAAACCAAAGGTCATAGGAGTGTCTGTTGGTTTAGTATTATGCATATTAGCTTTAGATAGTAAATCATTCACATATTTGGTTTGAGAAAGTAACAAATCACCATTAGAAAGCTTATGCACTTCAATACCCAGAAAGAAATTCAATGAACCGAGATCTTTCAAAGGAAAAGCTTGATAAAGTTGAGAGATTAGTAAAGATATTTCACTGGAAGAGCTACTTGTGATAATAATATCATCTACATAAACAAGAACATATGTAGTGGCTTTGGAATCAATTCTAACAAAAAGTGATTGATCACACTTGCTGGCAGAAAAACCAAGATTAAACAATGTTGTATTCAATTTTTGAAACCAAGCCCTGGGAGCTTGTTTCAAACCATATAGTGATTTGTGTAGTTTACAAACCAATGAAGAGTCATGAGATTCAAACCCAGGAGGTTGCTGCATATAAACTTCTTCCTCCAATGTACCATTTAGGAATGCATTATTCACATCTACTTGATTGATTTGCCGACCTCTAGTAATAGCCAGAGAAAGAACAATGCGGATTGTAGTGGGCTTAACAACAGGACTAAAAACCTCTCCATAGTCAAATCCTTCTCTTTGTTGAAACCCTTTAGCAACCAACCTAGCTTTGTACCTATTAATAGTTCCATCAGAATTTCTTTTGATTCTGAAAATCCACCTACACCCAATTGCAGACCTTCCAGCATGGAGTGAGACTAGAGACCAAGTATGATTATTTTGAAGGGCATCAAATTCTTCTTTCATGGCAGCTAGCCAATGAGGACTAGCAAAGGCTTCAGCTGCAGTTGATGGTTCAGTTTCAGCTAAGAAAATGTGAGGTTTGAAAATACCATCTTTAGCTCTAGTGACCATAGGATGTGTAGGTGCAATACTTTTAGTTGGAAAAGTATTTGGTGGGTTTGGTGAGTTTCTGAATGCTGCAGAATTATCAGTATCAGGCAGATTGTGTGATTGTGAAAATTGAGAGTGTGAAAGTGCATGACTTGAATGCAAAGAGGGCTGTGAAAGATTAATGGGTGACTGCCCTGATGACACTACTAGACTGAGTGAAGTATTTGATGGTTGATAAGAAAGTGAGTGAGGTTGGTGAATTTGTGTTAATACAGGAGGAAATGCTGAAGGGGAATTAGTGACACTTGCTTCATTAAAACAGCTGGTGTATGAGTAATTTTCCTTTTGAAAGGAAAATTCAATTCATCAAAGATAACATTTCGGGAAACAAACATTCTCCCTGAAGAATGAAGACATTTATAGCCCTTGTGTTGTAGGCTATAGCCAAGAAAGATGCACTCTGAAGACCTGAAGTCAAGCTTATTGTTATTATATGGTCTCAAATAAGGAAAACAGCTACATCCAAACACTTTGAGTGATGTGTAATTGGGAAGTTTATTGAACAATTTTTCATAAAGGGAACTAAACTGTAAGACTACAGTAGGAAGCCTATTAATGACATACACAGCTGAGAGAAAAGCTTCATCCCAATACTTGAGAGGAACAGAAGATGCAGCTAGAAAAGCAAGACCAGTTTCAACTATGTGTCCATGTTTTTTTTCTACCAAACCATTTTGTTGATGTGTGTAAGGACAAGACAGCCTATGAACAATTCCCTGGTCTTGTAAGAAAGTGGAAAAGGCTCTATATTCCCCACCCTAATCACTTTGGAAAGTTTTTATTTTGCTGTTGAGTTGAAGTTCAACCATATTTTTGAAAACTTTAAACACAGATATAGCTTGAGCCTTTGAGTTAATCATATAGATCCAAGTAAATCTGGAAAAAGCATCCACAAAAGAAATATAATAGCAATTTCCATTAACAGAAGTGATTGGGGCTGGTCCCCATAAGTCTGAATAGATTAATTCCAATGGGGACCAGTAAGTGGTAGTGGAAGATGGAAATGGTAATTGATGACTCTTTCCTAAGCAGCAAGAATGACCCACATCATGTTGATCTTTATTTATCAAAGGAAAATTACATGATTGTAAGACTTTATTAACTATGTGAGAAGTACAATGGCCTAATCTCTAATGCCATAGTTTGTATGAAGAAGAAATACAGGGAGTGGATACTAAGTAGGAATTACATCCAGAGTTTGTAGAATGGGTAGATAACATGTCAGTCATATTAGCAGTATGAGATACAGGGGCAGAAATTGCAGAATTCAGCTCTGTAGATTTAAAGTGCTCCAATTGAAAATCTTGAAACTTGTATAGGTCTTTGTCAAGTTTTCCTTGTAAGAGGATCCTGTGAGTACCCTGTTCTTTGACAAAACACACAGAAGGATGAAACTCAAAGAAAACACAATTGTCTTGAGCAAACTTAGACACACTGAGAAGGTTTTTGTTTATTGCAGGCACATGTAACAAGTCATTGAGTTTAAGATGAGATTTAGTTAGGGGAAATTTAATTATGGAAGTGCCAATATTAGAAATGCACAGACCTGCTCCATCACCTATGTATACTTGATCAGCTCCTTGATAGGGCATTCTCTGCATAAGGTTCTAAGGATTAGGAGTCACATGATTTGTGGCTCTTGAATCCAAATACCAGGCTAAATCCTGGAGACTTGCAGGAGTTGCTAACTTATTCATAGGTCTTTGTGCAAGGTTAGTTTGCAATCTATAGGTGTTTGATCCAAAAGACATTTGATTAGTATTAACATCATAATAAGAGTGATCAAACCTATGATAACATTGCATAGCTGAGTGTACAGGTTTAAAGTAGACTTGGCAGGTTACAAAACTTCTACCTCTACCATTTTTGTTTCTACCATTTCATCCTCTGAAACCAGCTCTAAAACTGGAATAAACACCTCTAAAACCATAATTTCCTGTTCTATTTTGGTCAAAATAACCTCTACCTTGAGAAGTAAATTCATGAAATTGTGCATTTCTATTCTGAAATCCAAAGGTCTGAAAACCAGATGTATTTTGATTTCTTTGAGCAGTGTTTGCATTTATACAAGAGTTTGCAGTATCCATAGAGATAGATTGTGTAGATTTTATGTGTTTTTCTATTCGTGCTTCTTGTGCTAGAAGAAGTGACTCAATTTCATTGACAATATAGGCTTCCTTTCTAGTGATTATAGAAGTTATAAAGGAGTCATATTCCTCATTCAGACCACCAAAGATATATTCCAAATTATCATAATCAGTGACAGTACAACCTATTGCTATTAACACATCAACATAGCTTTTGATCTTCAGAAGGAAATCAGCCATAGACAGATCATTCTTTTTGATAGATCAAAGTAGAGTCTTGAGTTGCATACCTTTGGCTAGAGTTTGTGACTGAAAAAAATTGGAGATTCTACTCCATACCCGATGAGTGCTCTCACATCCAACTACTCTGGTCAACATTCCGATGGACATGGATGAAAGGATCCAAGACAAGATAAGCTGGTCTTGTAGTTCCCATTCTACAAATTCGTCATTGACTTTTCCAATCGATGCATCGGAAGGTGACTTGAACCGTGGAGGAACCACGTCTTCTCCGTCAAGAAATTTTAGGAGTTGCAGTCCTTTCAGCGCAGTTAAGATCTGTTGTCTCCATAGAAGATAGTTTGAATCATTGAGCTTTACCGAGATCGAGTTGTTAAAGGTAACTAGTTTTCCTTTTTGGTTTTGAATTAGCGCGATAGAAGATTCGGCCTCCATGGATGGAATCGTAGCTCTGATACCATGAAAAGTGTTATGCATCAGATAAGAGTAAAGCTAGTTTCATCGAGAGAAAGAGAAGAAGGAGCAGATGATTCTCGAAGTTCAGATATTATTCATTACAGTAAATTGATACAAGAGATAAGCCTATATATAGGCAACTGTAGCAACAAGCTTACAAGTAAAACTTACCAACTGTACTAACAGATACATAAAAACAAACTTAACAATCTGAAACTGATTACAGCTAGATAAACAAATCCTACGTGGATTAATACAAGCCACATGGCAGTCAACTTATTCTTCAGCTCTAACATCCTTAACCTAGAGTGCAGAGGGAAGCGGCAGAGAGCAAAAATTTTAGTGGTGAAACTAAATATAGCCATTGATAATAAATAAATAATAGAAATATGAGTAAATTTCGCTGCCAATCGTCCACCATTGTGACGGAGCAGCAGTGCGTGAAAATTATAAATGCAAGTCAAGTATGGAGAAGCAGAGAATAAGAAATTAGAATGAGAAGTGTTCTACCTGAGACTAACAGTGATTCAAACATCCATTCTTTGCAAGTTGACGGAGAAGAAGATGGGAAATGGAAGATGGAAAGAAGAACAAATGATGAAAGAAGATAGTGGCGAGGGTGGAGAGGAGAAAGAGGAAATGTGAGAAAGGATGAGGAAATCTGAGAGAGGGAGGAAACGGAGCGTGGTGATTGACCAGCAAGGGTACTTGGGGGGAAAATGACAGAGTAGCGAGAGGGGAAAATTACCTGCTTCTTAGTTTTAACCTTCTTCTTACATTCAGTGGTGATTCATTAAGATGGCCGCTGAAAGTATACATATCACCTATTCAATGGTGACTCATCAAATTTACCACCCAAAGATACCGTTCGATGGCAATCCATCAATATTGTCACTGAAGTGATTGTCACTTAATAGGGTTTTAGTTGCTACTAAAAACTCTTTGTAGTGTATTGACTTAAACATCGGAGTGTCCTACAAAAACTTCTCTTGACCCGTAGATTTAACTTGAGATAGTGCAAGGGACTTTAGTTGAAGAGTATTCATAAAGTATAACTACCTAATGTATTGGTTGCTTTGAAGAAGTTATCAACTAAAATCCCATAATGCGCTCCTATATTTCTCTAGGTTTTATAGAAGTAATGGTGAAATCTTTGACACACTATTATGAGAACGCAAACTAAGTGTGTTTATTAAGAATTTAACAGTCATCCACTTTTATAATTTTAAGTTATGTTTATTAACGGTTCAAGAATAATGTGACTCTTACTATGGTGCTATTTTATAACAAAAATTCTAAAGGTTTATGTGAGTAAAAAGAAACTTATACCTTACAAACTGAATATTTTGACTTTTGTCAATTGATCCAACATTCATAAATTTAAAATTTAAAATTCATATGTTTAATTATGATCCCTTTTTCCATTTTGCTCATGGATACGTCAAATTTAATAGATAGACGATGATGTCATCCTTGACATTAAAGCAATGCTGATAGAAAGCGAAGAACCTTGTTTATCAACTAGATCATGTATTGCATCTACAAAGTGCCACATGAAATTCAATCGTTAGCAAAAGGAAAATGCTTAGACTCCAAAGGTCATTTCTATAGTTCCTCTTCATTATGGTCATTTCATGCTACAAACCAATTGATAAAGAAACACCAACTTAGAGGAGGATTTATCCATTACACTCCTAGCCCGGAGGGGATCAATCTTTTAACCAATGTTGGAATATTTTATAGTGAATTGTTATTTAATTAATTATTAAACTCAAAACAAATTGAGTCGTTATAATCTTGTGTGATTTGTGATAGGTGAACCGTACAGAAAAGTTGGGCAAAGACTCAACCTACAATCTTTTAACTATCAGTTTTTGTTCCTATCAAAAAGCTGATTGAGTCAGAGAGAGAAAGAGATAATTCAATTTATTTATTTATTATTTTAAAGTGATTATTTTGACTGATTCTTCTGTACGTTGAAACATCATGCATAAATATAAATTTTTCAGCTATACCATAATACTCTACTTTCTCTTCTCCATTCATTTCTCTCTCTGTACTCTCTCTGAAAAATAAGGAAATCTAGTAGATTGTGAGTCTATCTCTAAAATTATGAATTCTTGAAGTACGCTTATTCAACTATCTTTAATTACTCTAATTAATTTATTGATATACTTTTACAGCATCCAATTGATAGAAGAATACCCTTCATAATCACACAAAAATGTTGGAGTTTTAAATCTTTTGTAATTTGAGTGTTTGGTGAATTTCTTGGCACTCTGTAATGTTTAATATCTCCTTCTATTCAACATATCTACGTTATCTATCTATAACAGGCTTTGTATTTCTAATTATGCTAGTTTACCTTGAGAAGTAATGACACTCATCTCAGAAGAGTTCATATTCAAACACTCAAACATATATGAAAAGAGTGATTAACAATTCATGAAAATAAATGTCACGACCCCAATTTGGGTTACATGACTGGCACGGCATAAGGGGTTGGCTCTTAAACCGTAAACCACAATATAGACATACAGAACTAGCACACAATATCACCTCATAGCATATTAGAAATGAACATTTTATCTATATACATAATCATCTTCTTACTAATTCCTGCCATACAGTCCTTGTATATAGATAACCTTAACCAACATACATAGAGTACACAACAGAAGCAAGATCCTGCCCATGATCACCGGAGCACAATCTAGATTACAAAAGAAAATAAACAAGATTACAAAAGATATATTAAGGAGTCATAGGAACAATTGGGCTTAACACTGAAACTACTATTTTATTCAAATTCGGACGGATGCGGGTGGGACTCTTTAATGCTATCTGAAAACATAAAATATGAGAGGGTGAGTTTACGCAACTCAGTGAGCAAATATAGCTTACTATAATTGAAACAGAACAGACTATACGCACGAGTTTTCATAAATAGAAAGTATACAAGAACATAACATTATCTATATCAATGTAAATAAAAACAAGCTAAAGCTTTAAAGTGGCTAAATTTGATTAAGAGAAATTCTAAAATCTTGAGATTTAATATAATAAATAATAATTTCAAAACCAAATAAGAAAGTAATTCTTAAAAAAAATGTTTAGAGGAGGACTCAAAACATAACTATTATCATTTTATAACCAAGCACATATCTTGGCAAGGATAAATCACTACATATATGTCTTATCCCAAGCACATAGCAATGGGATAGGTAAATCACCACATTCTTATAATTGATATCATAAGGTTGGGAAGAGATCTCCTCAACTCCCGAATCTTTTCATATGATGACTGTCCCAAGCACACAACAATAGGACAGACAAATCACTATATTCAGGCCAAATGCCACTGGCTATTGAAGGAGACATACCTCAACTCCATACTTATTCACAATCCAATCCTCATGTGCCCTTTTGCACAAGAGGCTAGCAACTTCCTTACTAGTTAGGGTTACATGGTGCACCAAAACTAGCTATCTCTATCACTATCTAACAGTGTTTCTGTCAATGATTCCTCAAGAATAAATAAATTTTATAAACCAAAAATGTAAATTGAAAGAAAAATTGGAAAGCATCAGGTTAAAATTCTTTTTAAGACAAAATATATTCCTCCCTTCCAAGATATTCCTCAGACAGAGTTCTGACATAGAAATTCATTCTCTAAAATTAGAAATACAATATTTCCAATCCATTCTAGACAAACCATGATATTCAGTATCAATGAAACATTTGAAACTCAAATACAAATTCAATTTCACCATATCCATGAAACAGTGAGGTATCATTTATAACACAAATCATATGAAGCAATATGAGAGATAATACAATTATAAGATTCAATAAAGTGTAATATAACACCACATTTTCATCATAAATTGAGGAGGAACTTATTAGAGGTCTGTTCTGCATGTCCTATAACTTCTAAAAATATAAATCATTGTAAACATGAAATTCAATTTATGCTATTCCCAATTAAAACTTTGTTTTAAAATACATGGACATGAGAGGGGTTTGAAAAGGCGTTATAGTAAACTATATCCACTCACACTCAAAGGTCCAAGAGGAATAAACCCTGCTTTTTGGCTTTTGTTATCCCAATTATTAGTCAACTTTCAAGCTTGGTTCCTGGAAGCTTCACAACCTGTAATTCAACATTTAAGAAGATCAACATCCATACACATCAAAATTACCATCTTAGGAGCTCATTGCACATAATCTCAAACCGTGAGTTCTTAATCTCTCTAGGATGAATTTCTAAAACGTACTAGTTCATATTTTCATGATAATTCATACTTATCAATTTAGCTTCAGCAACATCGGGATTTAGGAATTAATTCCACCATCACCATTTTACACATAAACCTTCCAACTTCAAGCTTCCTGTGAACAAGCTTCTTAAATGACTACTCCAAAACTTCTTTGATTATTTGAACCTCCAATTCATTTCCTACAACTTAGATTATCCAAAATCAAAATTCTTGGGGGTGGGGACTGTTCACAGCACTATTCATGTTACTGTTCACTGAAGGAAAAATCCATGATCTAGGTAATCAAATGATGTTATTTGCTTGTAAAAATTGGAATGGAAGTAGTACAACATGTCCTTAACAAGATTCTATGCCCAAAATTCCCATAAACCAGTAAAAAGACCAAAATTTTTGAGAATTTACCTTGTTGTTACAATGATTCACAGAGCAGAATTTTCCAACTGAAAAATCAATGGATTGCTTCAATTTTCCTAGGGGTTTTGCAGTAGATTTCTAGCCTTACCATAAGGCATTTGAGTGGCTGGAAGTTTGGATAAAGATGGCACACAAAATGGAAGAAAATGGTAGGGTTTTGAGTGAGGAGAGAGATGCACGTTTTTGTTGGAAATTTTCTCCAGCTTTTGGTGCAGCAGCGTGCATACATAAAAATAAGGGGAGGGGTATTGTTGTCATTTCCTAATTAGATCAGGGCAATTTTGTCTTTTTTCTAAAATAAAAGGGGGTAATTTGGTAATTTTCTTTATAATAATAAATAAAAAAAATAAAGAAAATGGAATATTACAATAAATTAATCAAAGATTACATATTTATAAGTAATTACAAGTGGTTATCACATAGTCTTGCATTGTTATTAATTAATTATTCCATTATAATTATCTATCAATGTGTTAGATCCAAAGGTTATTAATTATTCCTCACACTTAATCACTCCTCACACTACAAGAATTTTGATTTTCAGTGGCGACTTTAAGGTGGCGAACTTTAAAGTCGCCACTAAAAGATGACATTTATAGTGGCGACCATACAAGGTCGCCACTGAAAATTACCTTTTGGTGGCGACCCAGTCAGGGTCGCCACCAAAAGGGTATCAGTTAACACCTTTCAGTGGTGACTTAAACTATGTCGCCACTAAAAGTATTCAGTGGTGACCTATAGTCGCCACTCAATGTATTCAGTGACAACCTATAGTCGCCACTAAAAGGTAAGAGTAATGTATAAAAAAAAATATGGACATGTATCTTCTCTTGGTTGCTTCTAAAACTCAATCTTTATTTTTAGTATATGTATAAAATTTAATTTTTTTAAGAAATTATATAAAAAATTATTTACTTTTTAAAAGTATTGTTATGTTAATATTATTAACAAAATTTTTAGAAATTTATTTAATTAGTTTAAAGGAAAGTTTAACTAAACTGTATCTTTACTTAAACTATATAAACCCTTAATTTATGAAAATTGCAGAGCAGTTGCTAGCAAGTTTTATAGTGTTTCAATATTTTTTTAAAATTTTTACTCTAATATTTACAACAGTGTAAGAAATATGCATATCACTTTATTAGTGCCATCAAAATATTTACATGGTCTAGTCTTCAACTTAGGTTGTGCATCCGGCACCTGAAAATGCAATTGGCACACTTGTCAATGGCATTCTTCACCATTGCAATCTTCGAAATGTTGAAATTTCTAATAATAAATTTTTGATATTCGAGATTCTGATGATGATTTTCATAAGTTTTATATATTTAAATTTTTAATAATAAAACTTCAAGAGATATTTTAAAATAACATGAAATTATTTAAATTTTATTTAAACTTATAATATAAAGATGTATTAAAATAATTTAATTGTTTAAATATTTTGTATATATAACTCAGACACAATACTAATTATTGTAAATTTAATATATTAATTAACAAACACTTATTATTGACTTATCACTCATAAGCATAATTTTAATTTTTTTAATCAAATTAACTTATTTAAAAAATTTTGATACGAGGGTTGTGTAAGCACAAAATTATTAAGGCAGGAGTGTTCAAAATTTTAATATATGTAGAAAGCGGGAGTGTTCAGAATTTCAAAATTTTAATTGAGGAATAATTTTATCAAACTTTACCTACTAAATTTGAAGATAAACTTGATCTTATCTTTGATTCTTATTTTCTTTTGTCTTTGTCATACTCTCCCTTTCTAAGTGCTATACTAGAGAAGATAAAAATAATTATTAAATATGTTTTTAATATTTAACTATTATTCAAAATTAGTATAAATTTATAATTTGAATAATTAAAATAATTTAATATTTAATTAGTACTTATCAATAAATGTATTTAAACTTAAGTAGTAAGTGTATGTTTTTTCTCCCTTGTATTTTAGTAAGATTAAAATTTTTAATATTAGTAATTTATTTTATTGTGGGTTAGAATTTTTTTAAAATTTATCACTAAACTTTAGTATTGATATTTGATTATTAATAAAAATCTTTAATCTAATTCGGATAAAATAATTTGCATTACAAGTTGTAATCCAAGAGATTTCTTGAATCCACTAGGCACTAGCTGAAACTGAGAGATACATTTTCTGAAATCAGCGTTACAGACGAAGCCTTTTGGACTCAACACCAAAAAGAACACCGGCGAGAAAATATTGCAAAGGGAAAAAATAAAACCCTAATTTTGTCCGAAGCTCTGAGCTTTGATTGAAATCACGAAGGGAAATATTACACACATCTCTACGGCCCCTACTCGGAGGTTGGTTCTTTCGATTAGTCCATTCAGACTTTTCTTTCTGGTTGCCTGGGAAAGAAGAATCCATTTGCCCATTGGCAGAGTTTTCCCTCTTAGGTCCCGTTTCTTTTCTGCTGTCTAGAATTTTCAGAATCTGAGTTCGTTCTGTTCCTAATATAGTCCTTTCTTCATCTCGTCTCTACCACAGCCTCTCTACCTCCTCACTCTCCGCCCACCCCACCATTGTCATCTACATCACACCCTTCGCCATGCCTCTGCTTCTTCTTCCCTTGACATCTTCGACCCCGACCTCAACCGATGGCTCAAGTTCACTCTCGATTTCCTTCCATTTCGGTCACCTCACCCTGTAGCCTTCTCCCTTGGACTCGTCTATCTCTGGGGCAAATTGCCCGAGTCCAGCAAGTCGCTGGTTGTTTTTAAGAGGTTCTGTATCTTATATCATTTTCTTTTCCTTTTTGTTTTTTGGGTGTGAAAAGGGGATTCTCGGTTTCTTTGTTTATTAGAGCAAAAGCCATGCTGAAACATTAGAGTGTACTTGTTGTTCCATCTTATTTAAAGAGAGATTTAATTTTTGTTCTTTGTTCTATTTTTCCTCTTTTTTTGCGTCCTTATTTTCAGGAATTGGCAGCTGAGATAGCATAACTCCAATAGAAAAAGGATGATCTTGAAGCTGAATTGAACAAGGTATCAAAAGGGGGACAGGTTAAGAAATAATATCATGTTTGCAGACTTACACTGCTGCACATTTGTGTATGTATGTATGTATGTATGTCTGTGTGTGTGTGTGTGTGTGTGTGTGTGTGTCTATATATATATATATATCCATAGTGTAGTCTCTATGAACTTTTGTTTTGATAAAATGTTGCTATGTTGTTAACAAACTTTTACTCATAAACTTTATTAAATCACTTAGACCTTTGTCAATTCTTTGGTTTCGTTTAGCTTCTGGCTTATTGCTATTACTAATACAAACCTTATCTTTCTTGTTGTGTCCTTGTATATCTTTTCTCTTTCTACTTGTTTATGCTTGCCAATGCAGATTTTTCTTTGTGCATCAAAAGATGTAGTACTTGTGATAGAATAAAACTACAAAACTAGAAAACAAATGCTACAAAGCCAAAGCCATTAGCAGTGGTTGAGATTTTTCAACTAAACGACCATTTTGCAAAGCTAACAGGGAAATGATCCTTTCCTTGGTTTTGGTTCCTCTGGGTCTTATCGTTTTGACCTACTAAAATGAATAGGCAAATGGAAAGTAGAATAGACAAGGGACATGAAAAAGAGAGGACAAGAAAAGAGATGCCATTAGAATAACTGCTCTTCACGCAAAAGTTGAATGGGCTATAGTTCCCTCATTTTTAAAGGCACTAAATTTCTTTCTTGTCATAATGATTGAGGATCCAATTAAGCAAAGATTCTTAGGAATAGGCCATGGATTGTGGTGATAGACTTGCATGCACACAGAATAATAATTGATCACACATGAAACAGTGAAAATCCCCATTGTCAAGTGCATGGATTTAACCAAATGTCTATGTTTTAGGTGCATTGGATTTGGAGTGGACAATCATTTCTCAACTGGCAACAGCATTATGTATCTCTCGCCCACCATTTCTGATGGGAATGCACCATTGCAGAAACTTTCTTAAACAACCCAACACTTCTTTTTTTTGGGGGGGCCATTTAAACCAATATATAAGGTATAGGTTGTTTATCTCTGTTGGCTTGTTTTTGTATCTTTTTGAGCAATTATGGCATAAAATCCTCTGTTTCGCTTCATCTCCTTCAGTAAGGCATTTTAGAAAGAATAGGATAGTCAATAATGTATTCTTCTACTTGTTTATATTAGGTGGTGATGAGAAATGTTTTTTAGACAAATGATAAAATGGAACCTTTTATCTCTGGATCAATTTATCATATGCCTTTTTTGCTTCCAACTTTGTATTATGTGTTCAGACACTGAAGATTTCTAGCAACTTGACCAAGCAGTCTTTTGGGTTCATGGTTCTAACAAATGGCATACTAAAGATATAGATTTAATAAGATTTATTTGACTTATGCTAAAGTCAGTAGTGGTATGTTTCAGGTAGAATTGACCAAGTATAATTTTTTACTTCTATCAAATGTCTTATCAAAATTTTTTTCTTACAATGATAACATTGATGTTTGAACTTTGAAACTTTTGTAAAGTATTCAAAATTTTCACAACTAAATCACTTTTAATTATTTTTAAAGTATAATATTTTTTATTATGATGAAATTAGGCTATTTCTCAATCGTGAAAATAGGGGATATAAATATGTTGTGCTGGATCTCACTCCAAAAATTGATAAGTTATGAAATAAGTTTTTAAGCAAGCTTATTAAATATTTGAGATGAATTTGAGTGACTTGGTTTTTTATTCTATTTTTTGGTAAATAATCATTAAATATGAGTAAAAGTTATCTATTTTTTTGTCTTAGTAACTTGCTTAACACAAATTTTTTATACACATTTTTTTTGTTGGACTAATAGGAGGTTTCTTTTGCAGAATGCCAATCACAGTATACATGTATGACGAAGATGTTGATGACATGATATCTATTGCTAAGTATGGCCAAGAATACGGCAAGGAAAATCCAAATATTGGTCTTAACCAATGTCTTTTGATAAATTTTTATAGTTTGTGATAGAAGTACTAATGGTATATTTTCATTGTGTTAGGATTAATTAATTTCGTTTGTAAATAGTTACTTTTTTTAAAATGTAATTAGTTACATTACTTTGAATATTTGCATTTGAACTAATTGTAGTTGAATATAAGTTTAAATAAAAATTTCTATTATTTTTATTATAATTTTAGCAAGATAACTAATATGTCAATTTTTTTTAATTATTTTGTTAGTAAAAATTAATATCTATAAATTTTAATAATAAAAAATTGATATAAAAGAAATTGAATATTAGACTTTTAGTGGTGACTAAAGTCGCCACTAAATGTATCAAATAATATATAATTTGAAGTTTTATTCGCGATTAAAGTTGCCATTAAACTTACACTTTCTGTGGCGACCTTGAAATGTAGCCACCAAAAATAGATTCAGTGGCGACTTTAATCGCCACTAAAAGTAGACTTTTAGTGGCGACCAAGTAAAGTCGCCACTGAAAGTAGACTTTCAGTCGCGACTTTTAATATTTTGGTGACGATTTTTATAGTCTTTTGTGACGACTTTAGTCGCCATAAAAATATTCAGCAACGGAGTTATCAGCGACGAGGTGGTGGTGACAAAAGTCGCCACTGAAAGTCTTTAGTGGCGACTTTTAGACTTTTAAGGGCGACTTTAGTCGCCACTAAAAACGTATTTTCTTGTAGTGTCATATTACCAAAAAACTTATGTCGTAAGTGATAAGTAAACGTAAACTTAACGATTGAAGAATTTCTACAATGTCAAGAATTTGAGCTCATGAAAAAACATTTGTACGAATGGGTAGCAAAAATAGTTTTACACTCAAAGAGTGTAAGGATACACGTATCACCTAAAAAATACTCCTCATTGGAGTGGTCCTTGTGAATTGGAAGTTAGTCACATGCAAAGCCAATTCCATAGTAATTTTAAGTATTTAAATTTATGACATGTTTGTATATATAAGATTAAATAAAAAAATTAAATTAAGAACAAAACATTTAGATTTTGAAAATTGACTTGGACTTTTTTAGGTTACAATACTTTATATATAATAGCATAAACATCTTCAAAAAATATTAAATATTAGATACTTTACCGAAATGTTATGTTATAGTTAGAGAAGTGGGTGACTCTTACTCATAATTATTTATAGCTGAAGACTTGACAGTTTACTCAATTTTTTTTTTAAATATCAACTTGGACCTGACTTTTTTTTTTTACATATTTAATAATTTTATCATTATCGAATTATAAATACTTCATAAACTATTGCTCAACCATTTGAAATTTTTGAAATATAAAATCTTTAATTAAAAATTTAGTAGGAAAACATCTTATATATCTTATTTTTTATTTTTAAATAAAAAATTATAAAATTAGTTATGTTTATATTCTTTAGATAAAAAATAAGTAAAACGAAAATGAATATAGAGTGATTAGTCCTACTTACCATTACCTTATTTATTTGTGTTTATAACTTTACATTGATAGCTTTTATGAAATTTTTTATAGCGTGATATCCTAAACCCTGTGTTAAATGTTTAACAAAAATCCTAGAGGATATCTTCTACTAGAGTTTCCGCACATTATTTAAAATCTATAGTAAGGATTATGAGTGGTAATAAATTATTTTGAAATGATGTATTTCAATTTGCTTGTTTTATTGTATATTACTTTATTTCATTTTGACTCATTTAATGTTCATTCTAGTATAATTTCTGAAGTCTGCTAAACTTAAACTGAATGTTTTTATTAAACTGCTAGCATCATCTCTTACCTTATTTATTGAACATTTCATATGATTCCCATAGTAAATTCTATCTGATATTTGTGTAAACAATTTACACTTGTTTCTATTCATAATTAATTTCATTGCTTTAATGTAAGCACTCTTATTGTACAACAAAATCGTACAAGAAATATTATGAACTATTGGATTGATTTCTTTTAAACTTATATAATTTTCGCTATAATTATCTTTGTTGAGCTTATGAACATAAATATGTACGTATGTCTAAACTATTTGTTAATTTAATAGTTTTGCTATAATTTATCCTTCAAGATATTAAACGTCCATTAAGTTGTACTTTGAATTTGATAAGATTATTTAGTGTAAATAGTTAATAAACTTTTGTGAAAGTACTGATATACATTTCGAACAACTATTCTGTTAAATAGTAAGTTTGATATAGAATAGTGGAGATGTGTGGTGATATGGATTGAATGGAATAGTTGGTTGATTTTGGGTAAAGGTTAATTTATAAAGGATATAGTTTTGAGAATAATGTTACGATAGTAACATGCTTTCTAATAGCGTGTGGCTCTGTGATAGTGTTTCTTATAGAGGTATTATTTTTGGAAAAAGATCTTTATGATTTGATGTCTATATGAATTTGGATCAATGTAGAGATTTAGTGTGGACTGTAATGTTGTGTCAAAAACAAACTTGAGCATGTTGTTTGTTCTGTTTCTTTATATGCTAACTATTCACTGAGTAATAAGACTCGTTTCATCTTCTTTTATATTTTCATATATATTAGAATCGAATATGTTCACCATGATGAGTAGACTGATCTTAGTGAGCTAAATTGTTCCATTGAGCCTAGTTTATTGTTTATCTATATAAGATGTTGTATTCTAGAGTGCTCAATTACTACAGGTAGAATCCTCGCTTTCGATGCATACACATTATGTTAGTTTTGTGAAAACCATGAATAATGTTTTTAGTTGTTTTCAAAATGAGTTTTGTAACATCCCTAATTTTGTTTCTTTTATTAATAAAGAAATATAAATATTTAATTAAAGAAATAAAAATTATTAGACAATTTTTAAATATCTAAAAAATATTATCCTTAGAAATTCTTCACCTTATGTGTATACATAGAAAATATTTCTAACATTAAGAGAATAAGTAAAGAGAGAAAACCTAATAGGAAAAATTAGAAATAACATATTAAAGAGATGCAAAATTCTTGGGTAAGAAAGATAAATTTTTGGGAAGTAAGTAAATGTCTTAAAATTTTAAGAAAATTGGATTAGGATAATTTTTTCTAATTTCAGAGTTAAAGTTCTTAAGTTTAACATCTCCACACGTACATTGGACTTTCACCTATGGACACTTCATATAGAGTTTTTTCACTTCACATGATTTTCTAGCAAGTCAATAGAATAGTCCAAGCAAAACATCAAACATAGACTTAGATTAGGATATAGAAATTAGACTGATAGCCCACAAATTATGAAAATGTGACCAAATCCTCCATGAAAGATAAAATTTTATGCAAAGCAAAGGAAATGGTTAAGAATAAGCCCAAATCCAAGAGGAAAAAAATAAGAATCATGTGAGTAAATAGTAGTGTAATAATAATCAATATTAGGTCACATGGCGTTAAGACAAAACATCTATATCCTACATTCAAAATTTCAACAAGTTAGTAATAATACATGGTATTAGGACAAAACATCTATATCCTACATTCATAATTTCAACAAATAGGTAATAATATATGGCATTATGACAAAACATCATTATCCAATACAAATAATTTCAGCCAAGCAAGGGAGACTCAAGGGCTGGAAACTTGCCACCTAGAAAAGCAAACCTATCATACTTGATTGAAACAAAAGAAAAGAGAAATGAATCCCTAAATCAAAGAGACCTTATCTCTTGTCTTAATAACATTTTATCATAATTTTCAAAATACAAATCTCTTTTTGCTATGCATATCTTGACTAAGGGAGAGGAAGACAAGAACATGAGTTGTCTTTCCCCAAAAAATAATCAAGTGCATCTTAATTGTAATAAGGTAGACCCATAAGTATGAGAGGTGAACAACTTGATAATTTATTTAAATAAAACCCACCCTTGTAACATTATAATTTCGTCCAAGTGAGAGAGAGGAAAAAAAAAGAATTAAGGTATAGTAAAGAAAGGAGAGAAAAAAGATGAGAAAAGAAGAAGGAAGAAGGGCGAAAAGTTTAGAGGACTAAGTACTCAAGGAAAATTAGCTTATTCTCCACTTGAATCTATCTTTTCTCTTCATCATTGTAATAACCGTAAATTTAAGAAAAATTCTAATTAAAGAAAATCTTGAATAAAAGAGAGGATTTTAAAAATGGAGATAAGAATAGTAAAAAATATGTTTATTTACTATATGGGTTAAAGAATTATAAAGAAAATATGAGAATTTACGTTTTTGGGCCAAAATGTAATTTCTTAAGGGGAGAAAAATGTAATATCCCTAATTTTTATTTTTAAATAATAATATTTTGCTATAAATAAATATATTTTTAATTGTTTAAAATGATTATGTTCTGTTAAAAGCAAGTATACTTTTAATTAAAGTAATTATTGTTTTACTTAAAATAATTATATTGGCCTTTAATAAATTTTTATTTTATTTTTAGAAATATTTTTTCTTTTATTATGTATAAAAATATTTATTTTGTGATTTGTTTTATTAAAATTTTTATTAAGAAAAGTCATGATTTAAGAGTTTAACTAAAGGATTATTATAATGTAAATTTTTTGAAATTTTTAGGATGTTTTAGGATGAAAAACGGTATTTATATGAATATTCTAATAGTCGTAAATTTAATAAAGTTCAAATTAAAGAAAGTTTTGAATTAAAGAGAGAATTTTGAAAATAGAGATAAGAACCGGTGAAAATAATTTTATTTATTACATGGATTAAAGAATTACAAAAGAAAATATGAAAATTTATGGTTTGGAGTCAAAATGCAATTTCTTAAAAGTTTCAGGGTCAAAATGTATATAAGAATAATTTGCAAGGACCTCCATCTAAAAGTGAATTTTTGTATAAAGGTCCCCCGGGATATTTTAAAGGTCTCAGCCACTCAAGAAGCTGATCATTTTCAGATTTTTCTATCTCTCTTCAAAATTTTCACTCCCGAAACCCTCTAACTTCTCTCGAAGATTTTTTCTCTTCTGGACCTCAGATTTCGACACCACCACCACCAACGGATTCAGGATAAAGATTTCTACAAATATATATAATTGGTTTCTAGAGAATTGGCCAAAGATTGACCAAAAAATTGAAGGAAAAATCGCCTGAAAAGGTAATATCCGAAACTCCTATTTGTGGTTCTCAAACACAAAAACTAACACCGTAGATCAATCCAGAAGGTACCGAAACCTTTGGATCTCAAATTTCCTGTCGATCCACCACTGCACGCACCTCCACGTGCCGAATCGCTCTCGGCGAGTGAAGCCCACGCGCAGTTCTTTGGGCAGCGCATGTAGCGCGTGGCAACCAAACCATGTTGCGTTGACCGGCAATGACTAAGCTCCCGAAGGCCAAATTTTGCAAATCCAGAGTTATTTTCATGGTTTTTGGACCTTCTAGACCCAATTTTGGGGTTTATTTTTCCGAATTCGGACCAGAAACATGGATTTTGGGGTTGTCCAACTTGGTACCGTAACTTTGTGAGTAGATGATTCTTTCTATGACTTGTCTTTACTCTTCTTGAACTTTAAATTGATAAATAAGTATGTTTACAAGTTATTTATACTTTTATATGTTCCTGAAATGGTTTAGAATATCTGAAACAATTGCAATATGATATCTAGTTCAAGAAGAATATGATTTTTGAAATGAATTTTGAAACACATTGAACATGTGATTTTTAAATGAATTTCTCATTATATGGCAAAGAAAATATGTTATGCATATGGTATTGATTTATACAGTGATATATTTTGCCTCGGATATGGGCATGTATACATGATTCCCCTGATTGGAAAGTTTTGACAGAGGAATATACTGAGAATGAAAATGTTGTATTATAATAGTACCTCTGTTTTGATTAATATGAAATATATGAGATTATGGTTTTATGGAGGAATCCTATTGGAAACACTGTCTGCTAACAGCAGGTGATGTTAGCCCTGGTACACCATGATTGCCTCAACTAGCAAGGGGTGGTGCTAACTTCGTGTGAGGGCCAACACACGAGAGATAATATGTGAATGAGAGCGGAATGCCTCCTATATAGGCAAGATGCCAGTTATATGATATGTGATTTGCCTTCCCTTGCTGTGTGCTTGGGAAATACCTATATTGTCACGTCCCTAATTTAGGAACACGAATAACTCTATTATCCAATAATTTTATCTTTATCCATTCGCAAATAATTTTACAACATCATATATCAGGATAATGTCATAAGTTTCGAAGTTTGCAATACTGTTAATTATACAAGTCAATTCTATGTCTATCAGAGTTACAATGGAAACAAAGATCCTGCTTGTGGCGTTCAGAGCAACTCTAGAGTACAAATATATGACAATATAAAACACTAAGAGCCTAGAAACAATTTAGGCTTACCACCGAAGGACGACCCCTAGTCGATCACGTGGCTGCTGGACCAAACTCTGTGTCTTTATCTGAAAAATATATCAAAATCATGTAGTGAGTTTTACAACTCAGTGAGCAGATAACACCTCCTATAACCTCTAAGGTCAACATATGGATATACTTTTCATTTCAAAGTTTCTTATAAAGAAAAGTTACATTCAGAAGTACATTCATATTGGACCCGCATTTCAAAACATTTTTGTTAACAATTCATATTCATATTCATATTCAAAATCATATACAAAACTGTAAAATCATTTATCAAATAATGTTATGCATCAAATATTTCTCATATAACTTATTCGGAGGATCCCATATCAGAACCACCATATCAGAGTTTGACCCCTTTCGTACTTTGGTGGTATAGGATTTGCCTAAACTCAGCATCCCGTTGTGGTTTGCCCTACTACCATTCAAGAGGACACGCGAAGGGACTCTGTATGGGTCTTTCCCAAGCACACAACAAGGGAAGGCAAATAACATCTCATATAACTGGCATCTCACCATCATATAACTGGCATCTCGCCTATATATAGGAGGAATTCCGCTCTCCTTCACATATAATCTCCCGTGTGTTGGCCCTCACACGAGGCTAGCACCACCTCCCCTGCTAGCTGAGGCAATCAAGGTGCGTACCAAGGGTAACATCACCTGCTGTTAGCAGACAGTGTTTCCAATAGGATTCCTCCACAAAACATACCATATGCGCATATGCCATATAATCTAGTATAAAATTTTTAATATAAAATAGACTTTTTCAGTCTCAGTATATTCATCTGTCAAAACTTCCCAATCAGGGGAAACATATAATCATGCCCATATTCGAGGCAAACATATCACTGTAAAATCAATGTCACATGCATAACATATTTTCTTTACCATGTAATGCGAAATACATTTAAAAATCGCATGTTCAATGTGTTTCAAAATTCATTTCAAAAGTCATACTCTTCTTGAACTAAATATCATATTTCAATCATTTCAAACATTCCAAACCATTTCAAAAACATATGAAAGTATAAATAACATGTAATCATACTCATTTATCAATGTAAAGTTCAAGAAGAGTAAAAACAAGCCATAGGAAGAATTATCTACTCACAGGTAAGGGCTTCAAATTGGCCAGCCCTAAAATTCTCGTTTCTGGTCCGAATTCGGTAAAATAAATCTCAAAATCGAGTCCGGAGGGTCCAAAAACCTTGAAAATGACTCTGGATTTGCTAAATTTCTCTTCTAGGAGTTCGGTCAACGCTGGTCAACGCTAGAGACTGTTTACCACTGAAAAATACTATTTACAGTACTATTCATTGTCGAAAATACTATTCACCGCACTATTGATGCCATAAATCACTATTCACCGCCACATAAAAAGTTACCAAATGACCGAAAAAATACATATCCTAATGTTTATCTAACTTCTGAATCCATCTACGGTGTCAGATTTTCAATTGGAGGTCTCTAAGTAAAAGTTTCAGAAATTACCTTTTACGGAGATTTTTTACTTCAGATCTATGGCAATTCAACGGTTGATTTGAAAAATTGATCAGTCAAAACCGTAGTACTCTTCGTCCTGAATCCAATAGCACCCTCAGTTTTGAAATCGGAAGTCACTAGGTACTTCAGATCTTGAAAAAAAATCAAAGGTCACTATTCACTCACTATACCTTCTTCTTTGTTTTTTTTTCTTCGAAAGGTCAGGTACTCCGTAGTCTCCCCGACTTCCTCTTTTAATTATTAATTTTTTATTTATTTATTATTTTTTTAATAATTATTTAATAATTAAATAATTGGATTTTCTTTTATATAAATTCATATAAATTCCGTTTTTCATCCTAAAATATCCCAAACATTTCTAAAAATTTCCATTCTCACAAATATTTAATTAAACTCTTAAATTATGCTTTTTCTTGACAAAAATTGTAATAAAACAAATTTCAAAATAAATAACTTTATTCATATTAAAAGAAAGAATATTTCTAAAAATACAACAAAAATTCTTTAGAGACCGGTATAATTATTTTAAGCAAAACAATAATTATTTTACTTAAAAGTCTTCTACTTTTAGCAAAACATAATCATTTATAAACAAATAAAAATATATTTGCTTATAGCAAAATACTATCATTTAAAAATAAAATTTACGCGCCAAAACGTAAATTCTCATATTCCTTTTGTAATTCTTTAATCCATGTAATAAATAAATTTATTTCCACCGGTTCTTATCTCCATTTTCAAAAGTGTCTCTATTATTCAAAATTTTCTTTACTATAGACTTTATTAAATTTACGGCTATTACATATATAGAGTCCCTTTGCGTGTCCTATTGAATGGTAGTAGGGAAAATCTTAGCGGGATGCTGAGTTTAGGCAAATCCTATACACCCAAAGTACGAATGGGATTAAACTCTGATATGGTAGTTTTGATATGGGATCCTCCAAATGTTTTCATAAGAATTATGTTGATGCATTCTATGATATTATTATCTTTTTATAGCATTAGTTATGAAATGAATATGAATATGAATTTGAACAGAGATTATTTGAAATGCGGGTCCCATATGAATGTACCTCTAAATTGTGATTTTCAATGTAAAAAAGTTTTAAAATAAAGAGTACATCCATATGTTGACCTAAGAGGTCATAGGAGGTATTATCTGCTCACTGAGTTGTAAAACTCACTACACGTTATTGATATATTTTTCAGATAAAGACCTAGAGTTTAGTTCTACAGCTTCTTGATAGACTAAGTGTCGTATTTCCGTGGTGACCCTAAATTGTTTCTGGGCTTTTAGTGTTTAAATTGTAATATAAATATACTCTAAAATTACTCTGAACATCACAGGTAGGATCTTTGTTTCCGTTGTAATATTGTTAAGTGTAGCATTGACATGTATAATTAGTTATAATGGAAACTTACAAACATATGATATTATCCTGATATGCCATAATATGAAGTGTATTGTAAATAGATAAAGATAAAGTTATCAGATAGTAGTGTTATTCGCGTTACTAAAATTAGGGGCGTGACAAGTTGGTATCAAAGCATTAAGTTTCCTTGTGATAATCAAAGCAAAAGATTCTTTAGTAGGACCTTTAGTATCGATATGAACCGGACATTTTTATACTTCTGGTGCTACTGAGGGATTCTATAGGGATATTAACTTCCTTTCTATTCCAAGTGTGCTTAAGTTCCTAGTGTAAGGTTTGATTAAATATTATGGTATCTTAAAAAGGTATTTTATTCTGTATAGTAAGTGATACCGCCAAGAACTAGAGCGATCACTAGAGAAGAAGCTGTAGATCGTGCACCATCTACTGAAGAGTCTGCACAATATACGATTCTAGTGCAAAGAGGTCATGGTAAAGGCAGACCTAGAGGAAGAGGTAGAGGTAGAGGGCGTGTACGGGATATGAGAACCCCAAGACAAAATGAACATGCCCATGTATGTGATAGAGTTCCTGAGGAAAGAGTAAAACCCCCTTAGGAGCCACATGATAAAATCGCTGATATGATTGCTGGTATACATAGAAGTTTAGAGACATTGGCTGGATTTATAGTTAAACAAGGTAGAAGGGAAGGCCAGTCAGTCGAAAATGCTCCTGAAACGCAAGAACTGGGAAGAATAACTGAGCAAGAGGGCAAGCTTATAGGGATTGAGGTGTCATTCATGCAATTTCTTAAGTTGAAACCTCCGACTTTTTCTGGGTCAGATGTTCATGAAGACCCACAGATATTTATTAATGGTGTGGAATGAGTTTCAGAGTTTTGGGGTGCTCTAGTAGAAGATCTGTTGAACTGGTGTCTTTTCAACTATCTGATGTGGGTCAAATTTGGTTTGAGACATTTGTACAAGGAAGGACAGTTATTTTACCACCAATGGAGTGGGAAGAATTTAACGAAGCATTTATGAATCGCTTCCTGCCAATGAGTGAAAGAGACAAGAGGGCCAGAGAATTTGAGGAATTAAGACAGACACCAAACATGACAGTTTCTGAATACGATATTCGTTTTACCCGGTTGTCTAGATATGCATCATATCTAGTCCCTACTGAAAAAGATAGAATTAAAATGTTTGTTTCGGGGTTGATACGCCCATTGTTTAAATCGGTGGACCCTCAGATAAATCATTTTTTAACTTATTCAGCAACTATGGACTACACTATAATGATGGAAACATGGGAGCAAGCAGATATTGAAGGTTTAAAGAGAAGAAAAAGAGAGCGAGATAGTAATGCTCAAACAAGTTATAATCCTAATGTCAGAGGATCAAAATTTCAAAATCCATAGCACTTCACTTAAACAGAAATTGGTAGCTCTAATCAGACATTAGTGAATATCAACAAGCAAATAATGAATCAAAGAGATATGAGACCTGTTAGCCAACAAGATTCAAGATCAATTCCACCATGTCCTAATTGTGGCAGGCCTCATACTGGACAGTGTCGCAGAGAAACTGGTGCATGTTTTAAGTATGGACAAATGGGTCATTTGATGAGGAATTGCCATGATTACCACCAAACCGAGAGATTGAGTTTGATATTGACCTCCTCTCTGAAACACAACCAATATCCATACCTGATATGGAAAAATCATTCTTCTGAAGAAACTACTTGAGAAAGAGAAGATGATATATGCACCAGATATCCGTATTTGTTTAAATAATGAGGTTAGTATTTATCTGCAATTATGGTGATGAAATTCGAGGACCGAATTTCTTTAAGGGGGAAGAATGTAATAACCGTAAATTTAAGAAAAAATATAATTAAATAAAATCTTGAATAAAAGAGAGGATTTTGAAAATGGAGATAAGAATCGTAGTAAATATGTTTGTTTACTACATGGGTTAAAGAATTATAAAGAAAATATAAGAATTTACGTTTTTGGGCCAAAATGCAATTTCTTAAGAGGGGAACAATGTAATATCCCGTAATTTTTATTTTTAAATAATAATATTTTGCTATAAACAAATATGTTTTTAATTATTTAAAAATGATTATATTATACTAAAAGCAAGTATACTTTTAATTAAAGTAATTTTTTTTTGCTTAAAATAATTATATTGGCCTTTAATAAATTTTTGTTTTATTTTTAGAAATATTCTTTCTTTTATTATGTATAAAGATGTTTATTTTGTGATTTGTTTTATTAAAATTTTTATCAAGAAAAGTCATGATTTAAGAGTTTAACTAAAGGTTTATGATAATGTAAATTTTTAGAAAATTTTGGAATGTTTAAGGATGAAAAATGGTATTTATATGAATATATATAAAATAAAATTTCATTATTCAATTATTAAATAATAATAATTATTATTATTATTATAAAGAATAAAGAAAAGGAGGAGGGAGACAGAAACTGAAGCAGAAACATGAAATGAAGAAGAAGAGAGTGAATAGTAAAATAGTGTGAATAGTATCTCTAAGTTTTTTTTCTAGATCTGGAGTGTCTACAGGCCTCTGATCTTCAAACTAAGGTTACCACTGGATTCAGGACGGAGAATATTACGATTTTGACCGAACAATTTTTCAAATCAACCGCTAAATCGCCATAGATCACAAGTAGAAAATCTTAAAAAAAGGTAAACTCTGAAATCTTACTTAGAGACCTCAAATTAAAAATCTGACACTGCTAGTTTACATTGTTCTTTTATGGTTGCTACTCCAATGGGAGAATTCTTGCTGGTAAATGATGTGTATAGATCGTGTGAGATTTCGATAAAAGATAAGGAGACTTTTGTAGATTTGATAGTTCTAAATATGGTAGACTTTGATGTGATTCTAAGAATGGATTGGTTGTCATCATGTTATGTCATTCTAAACTGTCACCTTAAGGTGATTAAATTTAATATTCCAAGAGAATCTTCTTTCTCAATACAAGGAGATCGTAGTAAGGAGTCTAGTAATTTAATTTCAGCTTTAACAGCTCATAAGTTGTTACAAAAAGGATGTCAGGAGTATTTAGCAGTAGTCGAAAATGTTGATATGAAATATACCAGTGTAGAGCAGGTTCCAGTGGTTAGAGAATTCCCTGATGTATTTCCTGAGGAATTGCCAGGATTACCACCAAACCGAGAGATTGAGTTTTGTATTGACCTCCTCCCTGAAACACAACCAATATCCATTCCTGATATGGAAAAATCACTCTTCCAAGGAAACTACTTGAGAAAGAGAGGATGATATACGCGCCAAATATCCGCATTTGTTTAAATAATGAGGTTAGTATTTTTCTGCAATTATGGTGATAAAATTTGGGGACCGAATTTCTTTAAGGGGGGAAGAATGTAATAACTGTAAATTTAAGGAAAATTCTAATTAAAGAAAATCTTGAATAAAAGAGAGGATTTTGAAAATGGAGATAAGAATCGTAGAAAATATGTTTATTTACTACATGGGTTAAAGAATTATAAAGAAAATATGAGAATTTATGTTTTTGGGCCAAAATGCAATTTTTTAAGGGGGGAAGAATGTACTATCCCGTAATTTTTATTTTTAAATAACAATATTTTTCTATAAAAAAAATATTTTTAATTGTTTAAAAATGATTATATTCTACTAAAAGCAAGTATACTTTTAATTAAAGTAATTATTGTTTTGCTAAAAATAATTATATTGGCCTTTAATAAATTTTTGTTTTATTTTTAAAAATATTCTTTCTTTTATTATGTATAAAGATATTTATTTTGTGATTTGTTTTATTAAAAAAATTTATCAAGAAAAGTCGTAATTTAAGAGTTTAACTAAAGGTTTATGAGAATGTAAATTTTTAGAAATTTTTTGGATGTTTTAGGATGAAAAACGGTATATATATGTATATATATAAAATAAAATTTTATTATTCAATTATTAAATAATAATAATAATAATAATAATAATAATAATAATAAAAATAATAATAAAGAAAAGGGTGAGGGGAGACGAAACCGAAGCAGAAACATGAAATGCAAAAGAAGATAGTGAATAGTGAAATAGTGTGAATAATATTTCTAATTGTTTTTTTTAGATTTGAAGTATTTACAGGCCTCCGATCTCCAAACTAAAGTTATCACTGAATTCAGGATGGAGAATATTACAATTTTGACCGAACAATTTTTCAAATCAACCGCTAAATCGCCGTAGATCAGAAGTAGAAAATCTTAGAAAAAATAAATTTTTAAACCCTTACTTATAGACTTTAAATTAAAAATCTAACACTGTTGATGAATTCAGAAATTAGATAAACTTTAGGATATGAATTTTTTCGGCCATCTAACAACTTTTTGTGTGGCTATGAATAGTAAATTTCGGCTGTGAATAGTATTTTCTGACTGTGAATAGTACTCCACAGTTGACCAGTGTTGACCAAGTTTTCAGAGGCCAAATTACACGATTATGGAGTCATTTTCTAGATTTTTGGACCCTCCAGACACATTTTTTAGATATATTTGATCACATTGAGATTGGAAAAGTGCATTTTAAGGCTGTTCAATCTAGGGCTCTTACCTTGTGAGTAGATGATTATTCCTATGGCTTGCCCTATACTCTTCTTGATCTTTAAGCATGTATATGATTATGTTTATGAGATATTTACACTATGTTTTTGAAATGCATTAAAATTATCTGAATTGCTTACAATTTGAAATATAGTTCAAGAAGAGTATAGTTTTGAAACTAGATTTTTGAACCCATGGTTTAGCTGATTTCACATGTATTTCTCATTAAATGATAAAAGTGAGTATTTATGCATGTGGCATTATTTATAAAGCTATTTGATTGCCTCGAGAAAGGACATGTACATGTGATAAACCCTAAATGGCGAATTTATGATAGATGAATCTGTACTGAGACTGAAAGTCTGTATTATATTGAGAATTTTATACTGAAATATATGGCATATGTGCATATGATATTTTCTGCGGAGGAATCCTATTAAAAATATTGTCTGCTAACAGCAGGTGATGTTAACCCTGGTGCACCTTGATAACTCAGCTAGCAGGGGGTGATGCTAGTCTCGTGTGTTGGCCAACACATGGGATATGATATGTGAAGCAGAGTGAGATACCTCCTATATGGGCGAGATGCCAATTATATGAGATGTGATTTGCCTTCCCTTGCTGTGTGTTTGGGAAATACCCATATTAGAGTCCCTCCGCATGTCCTCTTGAATGGTGGTAGGGCAAACCTCAGCTGGATGTTGAGTTTAGGCAAATCCTACACCAACAAAGTACGGAATGGTCTGAACTCTGATATAGTGGTTTTGATATGGGATCTTCCTAATGTTTTCATGTGAAATGGTTTTAATGCATATCAAATTTGATTAAATATCATATTGTATCATATATGGTCACAGATATTCGAATGTAATTTGAACTGAGAATATTTAAAATGTGGGTCCCATATGGATGTACTTCTGAACTATAATTTTTAATGTGATAAATTTTAATATATGAGTATATGAGTACATCCATATAATGACCTAAGAGGTCATAGGAGGTATTATCTGCTCACTGAGTTGTCAAACTCACTACACGATATTTTCACATTTGACAGATAAAGATACCGAGATTGGTCCTACAGCTAAGTAATCAGCTAGGTGTCATATTCTTTGAGTGAACTTATGTTGCTTCCAATGCTCGAATCTTTAAATAAATGTGTCATTGTAATCTAGGGTTTTCTCTGAACGCTACAAGCATGATCTTTACTTCCGTTGTAATATTGTTAAGTGTAGCATTGGCATGTATAATTAGCTATACTGAAAACTTGTAACGTATGATATTTACCGAATATGTGACAATGTGAAACTGTTTACAAATATATAAGGATAAAGTTATCTATTTATTGTGTAATTCACGTTTCATTAAATTGGGGCATGACAATCCTTGGGGTTCTAAACTCACCCTCCTCTTATTTAAGCTGCTGGAAAAGTTAAGAGAATGGAGGAATCTTACCACTTCCTTCAAGAGGAAACAAGAAAAAAAATTCACTAAGTGAGTTATGGAGATCTTTAGGTAGGTTTAACGATATCTCTTTTTGAATAAAATTTTTGAAATTTGTAACATTTATATGAGATTTTGATATTAGAACTTTGATGAAATTTACAATATTTGCTACTTTGATCATTGGCCATGGATGTTGCTATATCATGTTACATGTTAATCTTGCATGTGATGGATATTTTGAATACTTTGGTTGGTATGAAAAGTTCTGCATAGACACGGCTATGGGTGGAAAAAATTAAAGGCTTTTATGCTTCTGTTATGTATATTTGAATATGGTAAAAATGGATGAAAGATGGTTAGGTTGGTAAAATAAGTATGACCTTAAACACCAAGAGGAAGACCATGAGGAATTTTTGTTCAAAAACATCCTTAGTGATGCATGATTTGATTTTATTTTTCTTTTGTAGTGGATGATGGAATATGTTAAATTAAGTAAGAAATATAACTAAATGTTCAGATGAGTAATTCTATGGTTAGGTGAAAATTTGGAAGAAAAATGGAAGATGAATTAATAAAAGGATGAACTAGAACTTTAGGAAATGCTAGGGTAAGAAAATTGGATTTCGGAGTAACTAGGGAAGCTTCTGTTTTTGAAATTCTGGAAAGAATCGGTTAGGAATTTAAAAAAAATGGTTAACAAGAAAAATGTAGATATATATCTCACAGATTTTAAGGCATTGAAATCACCCAATTTGAAGTTCAAATGAGGGAGATATGGTCTGATTAGTAAGTATAGGTCAAAAAATGGTTAATCAGGAAAGAATCTGTTAGATAAGTTTCTATGTTTAACATAATACATATAGATATATGTCTCACGAATCTATAGACTCTAAAATCACTTAATTTGGAGTCCATATGAGAGAGATATGACTGATTAATGAGTAGAGGTCAGAATTAGTCTAGAATCCAGCGTGGTAAATGTAAGCATTATGTTTTTTATTTTTTGAGAATAATTTGTAAGGAATCTGAAGAAATGATAAACATAAAAATTGTCGATAAGTGTCTTAGATTTTAATAGGCTTTGAAATTACCATAATTGGAGTTTTTATGAGGGAGATATAGTTGAATAAGTGATAAAACATCACAGAATACGACAAGGCTGTGTTTAGGGCTATTTTTTTAGTATGCTTGAAGTATTTTTCAAGTATGGTTGTATCCTAGAACATGACCAGGCCGTATTGGGAGCTAGTAAAGCTTATTTTTAACATTTTTCTACCCTAAATGAACCTCATTAATTATAGGGTAATAATATAAACTAAATTAAAGAAGAATGCCCTATAAAATTTGTGAGAACATGTTTTGAAAATGATATAAGTAGGAGAAAAGTAACTAGAGGCCAAGCATAAAGAAAATGAAAAGATGAAAGTAATATTTGAAAAAGAAGAAGAATCTTATGAATGGAAATAATAAATAACTAGTGTATGCTCTAGCCATTGCCATTGCATGAACTCCTTACCATCTTAAGTGTATAATTTTGACATGAAAATATTTTATAAAGAGATATTCAAAAATGGTTATGATCATGACATGATTGTATTTTACTAATGATTTTTGGTAGTGCTTATGCTTTGATGATAAATTACAGCATATGAGTATAATGAACATACTTGTTATTAGAATCATATTTTTGGCTATTAATGTGAAAAGAAAAGAAACGAGTACGGTCACATGGCAGTCCGTGTGGTGCACCAGTGGGGGACGCCCTACTCACGGCTATGATTATGCTAATGAGAAAAGAAAGAGAATGTGTGCCATGTTGGACGGAGCGAGAAAAGCCCGTACCGGAGAGTATAAAGTTCTCACCCTAACCGGGATAACTTGTTATGAAAATAAGTTGATAGCCATAATATGATATTCTGAAAATAGTTATTCATATCATATATGTCATTATTCCACGATTTTTATGTGCATAGATAAAATGCATTCATGTGACCTAAAATATTTACTGTAACTTATACAGATGAACATGACGTGACGATCATTATTGATGATGATTATGATTTATTGTTGAATCTACTGAGATTTAATTCTCACTATATTTTTATATCATATTCAGAAAATTAGTTATGCAGATTTTTCTATGGCTTTGGTTTTTAATGTACGTTGGATCGAGTTACTCTATGTTGGGCAAATCCCAGAAATTAATAAGGTATTTGTGGTCGAATTTGTTAATATCCTAATGAAGGTGCAACCACCTGCACCCGTATATCCGGAATTGGTCAACATGGATGAATAAGATGTAGATATTTAGATATTTGATTTTTATACAGATGTTTTGATTAATGATGTGTATGTAAACTCAGAATTGTATCAGTGTTAATGGTAGACCTTAAACCTTAATTATACTTGGTTAAATTAATTGAATGTTATTATGAGTTAAGTAATTAGAAGTAAATACGTAATAACTTTATGGGACTTTACAAATATATATATATATATATATATATATATATATATATATATATATATATATATATATATATATATAATGGAGATGTTACAAGTTTGAGAAGAATTTGATGTGTATAAAGAATAAAAATATTTATGAAATATGGTTTTCAAGGAAGTTAAATCTTTATTTATGTTTAGCTATACTATACGACTTTGATATGTGGTAGTGTTTTATGTGAAAATGGATTTGATAAACTTTTCTTGGTTGCTATTTGATTTCCAAATAAGTAAAATGTTGGTTTTGGTGTTGCGTAGGATTAAGTTTAGGAATTATAGGGTGGGTTAACCATCACTTTCGTGCTGGTCACAAACTGAGAAATCTGGGTCATGAAACCTCCATACAAACTATATGGAGCCAATTAGAGACCTCACACATGCTAATCTAAAATTGCAAAATACCATTGTTCCTACTTATAAATAATACTTCCCCCTCTTTGGTATGGATCTTTGGCTTATTATTCTCTTGCTATCACATATACTGACTTAAACCTTAGAGTGTCTTACAAGAGTCCTCCCAACCAACTGATTTAACATGAGATAGTGCAAGGAACCATTGCTATTGAGTATTTAAGTATGACTAATTGGTTGCTTTGCAAAACTTATAAGCTAAAATCCCATAATGTCGACACACACACCCCTATATATATATAAGTAACGGGGAAGTCTTTAATACACTATAATGAGAATGCAAATTGGTAATTGTGTTTATTAAGAATTTAAAAGTCATCCACCTTTGTAGTTTTAAGTTATGTTTATTAAATTTTTAAGAATACTGTGACTTCTACTATGTTGCTATTTTATAACAAAAAATTTATGTGATTATAAAGAAATGTAAAGGATCTTGTAAAATTGTTGTCACAGTTAATAATCCTTATTTTCAAAATTAAAATTATTTATTTAACTAACTAAATCAAATTGATAAAAATTCTTAATTATAGTCACTGTAGAACAAAATTTCTGAAGAAAAATGGATAGTACAAGAGAGATAAAGTGTTTAAGTATATTTTCACATATCACTACAAGAAAATCGGGTTTTGGCGTTGGAGAAATAATGACGGTCACAAAAAACCGTCTCTAAAACGTAGTTTAACAACCGTCTCAAAACCGTCGTTATTTAATTAACGACAGTTAGTGAAAACCGTTGTTTAATACCAACAGATAGGAAGACAAATAGCCATTTGTGTGGTGGAATGTGTGATTTAACAATGGTTAAAAGAAACTGCCATTGCATTACGATGATTGGACGTTGACCGTTGCCAAAAATTAACTCTCAGGGGGTAATAACTCGGGTTTAACGACGGGTTAAGGGACATCGTAATTTCATGCGCTTTTTATACGATAGTTTTTTGTAAAACCGTCGCTAAATCTACGGTATAGGACGGGTTTTTTAAAAAGCCATCGCTAAACACTAACTTAACGACGGTTTAAGAATCATCGTTAAACCATGGTTCTCTATATAATCCTTTTTTCCCTTTTATTCTCATCAAGTGACCAAATACTTTCTATTTCTGTCTGTGAGTGATGTCTAGTAACTGAAGATTTGCAGTTCATAATTTTTTTTTGAGGTATGTAGTCTAATAATTTTACTGTAGTAGAAACATATTTTTTATATAGTCCATATTTGAATATTTTGCTGAAATAATTTTTTTTTTATTTTTGTAAGAATTTCCCCTTATTTTGTGACATTCGTGATTTGTAGCTTTTGTAATCTCTTTGAATGTATGCATTTTAATTATTTTGATGCCAAAATATAAATATTTTTATTTAATATATGTTGTAATAAGTTAATAACTGAAAATTAGAATAATTTACATGCCTTCTACGTTATTTATGTTTTATGCATGTTAATTAGAAAATAAATGTTTTTATTTAATATATGTTGTAATGATTTAATAACTGAACATTATAAAAATATACTAAAATTTTCATTGCGTTTAATTTAAAAGTAATATATATATATATATATATATATATATATATATATATATATATATATATATATATATTTCTGTGTGTGTGTGTGTGTGTGTGTGATGTTATGGCCTGAAATATTTTTTTTCTTTGATTGTTTTGCAATGCATATATATGTTTTTTATTTTCATTAAATTGTTTCATAATGTTATGTTCATTTAATATATTACTTTGAGGTAGTAAAATTAGAAAGAACATTTTCGTAACATTCATAGTTGTTATAATAATAGTAGAAGTAAATAATTGGTAGAATGCGATACTTACAAAAAAAGAATGAAAAATACGTAATTATGGAGTAAGTGTAATTTGTGAAAAATAATCACTTTAGAAGATAAAAAAAAATTCTAATTCCGGTGTTAGTGTTATTTAAGGATAATAATTAACAAAAAATATTTTAAATAATCTTATTATGTGATAACTATTGTCTATGGACAATTATTTAGAGTACTTCTTATACATATATTTTATTATTTATTAGGAATAGCATAATTATTAAATTAAATAAGTTACATTAATAATTATTATATCAAACAAATCAAATTAATTGTGGAGTAAAAAATAATATTAAGTTATATAAATAATAGTTTTCAAAGTTGTTATAAAAAATTAAAATACAAGCATAATAACATAAATTTAGGGTAAAATAATAGGGAAGTCAATTTAGAGCAAGAGTTATTTAATATAATTGTCGTATAATAAAAATAAAACAGCTAATATATTAATAAAACTAATTAAATACTATATATAAATTATTAATGGAGGAATTGAAACAGTGTCCATGAAATGATATTATGCATAGGATGAAAATCATAATAGATAGCTTATCAAATGAAATGAATATTTCTGAAATTGAACTATTTTTTCTTAGTTTAAGTTAAACATAATTAGCTAAGCTTCATTATGCAACTTAGGTAGGAATGTTACCTTGTTAAAAAAATTTAATAGGTTATTTTCAAATTGGAAAGAAAGTTTGTTGGCAAATCGTAAGTATACAAATAGAAAATACAAATTTTATAAGTTTTGAAGATATTAAATAAAATAACAGTAATGAAACTTTTTTCGTTACGTTAGTTGTCCTGATACAACGGTTAGAACATAAATTAAGACATTTAGTAACGCATTAATTAGTTGACATAATATTAAATTTTTAAATTTTGGAATGGTTTCAGACATGGACAAATCTTGGATCCATAAACCTCGACGCACCCGAGAGTATATGGACGGTCTAGAGGGTTTTCTAAATTTTACAAATGCTAACTCGAGTGTCGAAGGTAGAATAATATGTCCATGCCTAAAGTGTAGATTTAAGAAATGACAAGTTATAGATATTGTGCGCCAACACTTGATCGTCAAACATTTCCCACGAGGATATAATTTTTGGAGTATGCATGGCGAAAGGACAATAGAAGATCTTGCTACAGGACGTGATATAGTGCCACAGGAGGTGGCGGAACGACCTATTATTCTAGTTGACCCTGTGAAGGGTATGGTTTGTGATGCATTTGAGATTCATCGCGAACACAAAAGTATCAATTTTGTGGAGATGCCAACTCCACCATCAGCAGAAAGGATGGACGAAGGTACAAAATATTTGTTTGAGTTACTAAAGGATGGTCAGCAACAACTATATCATGGCTGCGAGAAATACTCCAAGTTGTAATTTTTGGTGATTTTGTATCACATCAAGTGTTTGTGCAAAAAAAATGACAAGGTTATGTCGATGATACTTGAGCTATTGGTTAATGTCTTCCCAAATGCAAAAATTCCATCTTCATTTTATGAGGCTAAAAAAATTATTAATAAGTTGGGGCTTTATTACAAAAAAAATTCATGCATGTCAAAATGATTGCATGGTATACTGAGGGAGAACAAAAATAGAGACCCTTGTAATAAGTGCAGCGCATCAAGATGAAAACTAAAAAAGAAAGGAGAAAAACGGAAGAAGGTGCTTAATAAAATTCTCAAATACTTTCCACTTAAACCATGATTGCAAAGGTTATTCATGTCCTCTAAGACTATTGAATACATGAGATGGCATTCCACAGATAGAACCCAAGACAGCATGATGAGGCATCCGAGAGATTCTGAGGCATGAAAGAGATTTAACCTCCTGAATCCTCAATTTACATCAGAGCCCAGAAATGTACGTTTAGGGCTTGCCATTGACGGATTCAATCCATTTGACAACTTAAGTACAAGTTACAGTATATGGCTAGTCGTGCTAATGCCTTACAACCTCCCTCCTTGGATGTTCATGAAATAGAGTTCTTTCATGCTGTCAATGATAATTCCAAGTATAAAGGCACCAAGAAATGATATAGATGTATTTTTGCAATCACTGATTGAAGAGCGAAGGAGTTATGGTTTGATGGTATTCAAACATACGATTCATACAGCAATGAAATGTTCAACATGCATGTAGTTTTTATGTGAACAATCAGTGATTTCTCTAGCCTTGGATGTTTATCAGGTTGGAATATTCATACTGGATTAGCCTGTCCACACTATAACTTTGACTCAACTCATGTGCACCTTCCTCACAATTAAAAGTAGTGTTTTATGAGATACTGTCGATTTTTAAATCTGAGTCATAAATTTAGGATGACCCGCAATAGATTTGATGGGACAGAGGATAGAAGAGAGCTTGCTTTGCAATTGAATGGCATAGACATTTTGAGACAAGTTTATGATATCAATGTGGTGTTCGAAAAAAAGGTGGACTCTGAAGGTCGAGAACAGAGGACCTAAGGTCATAGTGAGATTGATGCTGGGACTCAATAATGACGTAAGAAAAGTATATTTTTTCAACTTCCGAACTAGACGAATAATTTGTTACGTCATAAACTTGATCTTATGCTTATTGAGAAAAATGTATGTGACAACATCTTATATACTTTACTTAATGACACTGGCCGTTCAAAAGACCATGTAAATGTATAAAGAGACTTACAGAAATTAGGTGTGAGGTCAGAGTTGTGGTCAGATGATAATGGTAAATATCCACCTACTTTGTTCACATTGACAAATTCAGAAATAGATATCTTCCTCAGAACACTAAAGAATATATCTGTGCTAGACGAATATTCTAGTAATATCTCTAGATGCATTGACTTAAGACAATAGAAAATTAAGAGATTGAAAAGTCATAACTGTCATTGAACAATTGTTACCCTTAACTATAAGGAAGACACTTCTTGACCAGGTGTTTGCAGTTTCGACAAGTTTGCTCTAGAGTTTTAAATGTTAACGAACTTGATCAACTTTAAAATTTTATTATTATGATGCTATGCCATCTGGAGATGTTATTCCCGCCTTCCTTCTTTACAGTCACAGTACACTTAATAGTTCACTTGATCTAAGAAATCAAATTAGGAGGACTAGTACAATATCGTTAGATGTATCCCATTGAAAGGTAAAAAATAAAAATAGCCAATTATGATTTGTTTACTCTTTATTTTGTTTATCAAATTTTATTCAATTAATGTTGTTCGTACAAATACTTGGGAAAGCTTAAGTCATTCATCCAGAATAGAGCAAGGCTAGAAGGCTCAATAGCCAAGTCGTACGTTGCAAGAGAAGTTCTAATTTTTTGTTCAAGATACTTGGATGGTGTGGAGATGGTCTTCAATCATCCCACTCATGTGGATGATCAACCTGATGTTAGGACATCCGATAGGGATACATTGTTTCCACAAATCAGACGACCAGTTGTTGGGTTTAAATATTTCACACTTTTCGCATAGCAAAAATTACAAGTCCATCACTATGTCTTAACAAACTGCAAGGAAGTCGATCCTTACCTACAGTGAGCATACTGAGACTTCTAGCTACATTAATATTTACTTGTTTGACATGTAGCATTAAGTTTTTGTATACTGTTTGTTGTATTATGAATTTAGATAGTAGGCAAGGCACAGCTTACGAAGTCAAATACGATCGTCTTCTGAGATAGATAAAAAGGTCCACAAAGAATTTGTCTCATGGTTTACTCGTTGTATAAGTATACAAATGATTGTTTAATTTGTAGTTGTCGTCCATCATAAGCACAACTTAAGGTGTCATCTTCTACTAATTGCGAGACCAAGGGCAGACAACTCAAAATAGTGGAGTTTACAGAACTTTTGGGACGAAAAGTTATGCAAGTAGTAGCGCCAGGAACATGCAATTTGGAGGTGTCCTGTATTATGAAAAATTATTGGACATTGTTGAATTGAACTACCATGGTCGCTTTACAGTCACTTTATTTAAATGTATGTGGGCCAACAACACTACATTGAGGGAAATTATAACGGATGACTTCGACTTGACCTCTTTGATTTCTCACACTTGATCCATACCAATGAAAATGATGATAACAAGCCATACATCCAAACGTCTAAGGCTCACTAAGTATATTATATAGAAGATGCGCTTAACAGCAAATAGAGTATGGTTGTGCATTTTGAAACCATGTGACTTCTATGAGATGGGCGAGGACGATGATAATTTTTTATACAAGAATAATCCATTGTATGCTCAAAATTTAAAAAGATTATTTTTAGAAGAAGTGAATATATACCTATTACGGTATTAACTTAAGAACAACTATTTTAAATATATTTTGCTTTGTTTATTTAGAATGCATGAATATTACATATAATTATAGCTAATGTTATTATATTTCATTATGATTATTTAATATTTTATATATTATGGTGATCATGTATATGTTCATTTTTGTTCTTATAGGAACTGTGAGGATGAGGAGGTATAGATTACTATTCACGGGCAGGGCGGGTGCGTCCAATTCGTATAGTCCTATTTCCTGTCCGGTGATTAGTAAGGGCGGACAACCCAGTCAAGTGGACATTATGCATGATGAGGCTGTCTCGTATACGCTACTTCCTCTAGACTCTCAAGCGCTAGAGTTTGAGGCCATCCTATACACACTCCCCCCTCCCGATGCTCAGGCACCAAAGTATGATTTCGATCTTGACATAGACGACCTTTTCGCCAATGTAGAGAAGGAACTGGACATTTGACTACTTCAATAAGTATCATAAAATTCATGTGGCTATAATTTTTTTTTGACAATTCAACTAACACGACCATTTCAACTTCTGCTAGATAAGATCGGGCAGGTGACACCTAGAAATATGACTATCGATGATGTCTGGGCATAAGGTGGTTTTCTAGTTCAACGACACCCACTAGCACATCGGAGACAGCGGTGGTCTCCTTGATGTGTTTCTTGGCACTATAAAGGACAACTTTCGCTTCTTCCCAATCTCCTACAAAAATTGGAAGAGCATTCCTGTGCAATACAAGATGAACATTTTTATTAACACTATACAGGTATAGAGTCTGTTTTTACTAATTATAGTGGATTGTCATTCATGTTTTACTAACATTTGTACACTACAAGAAATGAGGTTTTCAGTGGCGACCTTTCAGTGGCGATTTATAAAATTCGTCACTAAAAGTCATTTTTAGTGGCGACATTTAAAGTCGCCATGAAAAACATGTCTTTCAGTGGCGACCTAAACAGGTCGCCACTAAAAATGACATTTTTAGTGGCGACATGTATAATTTCGCCACTAAAAGTAGGAGTAAAAGTGATTTTTAACTCTTTTTGTGGCGATTTTTTGGAGTCGCCACCGAAAGTTTCACTTTCGGTGGCGACATTTAACATTGCCACTGAAACTTGACAAAATTTTTTTTTAGTTACAAGTCCATGTCTTCAGTGGCGACTATTTGTCGCCACTGAAAAGCTTTAGTGGCGATTTAACTTAAATCGCCACTAAAAGGTAGAAATAATTTAAAAAAAAAAATTATGTAGAATAAATTTTTTATTGATTACTCTTAAGAGTAATTTTCATCTTTAATTTATTTTTAATATTCATATAAAATTTAAAATTTTTAATAAATTATATAAAAATTTATATTTTTTAAAAGATTGTTTTGTTGAGTGTTAAAAAAATTTATTTAATTAATATAGAAAAAAATTTAACTTAATTATATCTTTATTTCAACTATATAAATTATTAATTATAATAAATAATAAAATATGTGAAATACATATTGTTGTCATGTTTTATCTTTTTTGTTGTTATTTTAATTTATTTTAATAACAAAAAGTTTGTTTCAATTTTACTTAATCATCAAAATTCTTCAAAATTTAAAATTTTAAAGTTAAAAGAGCATTTTTTTATTTTAATCTATTAAAAATTAATTTTGAATTTAATTTTTTTTGAAGTATAATTTGTAAACATATTACTTAAAAAATCATTTTCCTTGTATAAATAATTGTACATTAACTATATTAATAAAAATTTATTAAATTTTTGTAACTAATTAAAATGAAATTTTAAGTAATCTTTATCTTTGTTTTAATTATAAAAAAATTGTTAAATATTTATAAATAGAATAAATTTGAAGACATTTTTAAATTTAATTAATTCTTAAAAGATTAAATTGATAAAGGTAAATTTTAAAAAATACAGTTGAATATATATATATATATATATTTGAAATATAAAAAATCTATATTCTGATTCTCCAATCATATATTTTAAAAATAGATTCCTTTTTTTTAAATAATTACAAAAATTTAAAATGATTCATGTATTAAATACAATATATCAATTGTTATGAAAAGATGGCAATCTATTCTCATAAAATTTTTATTAAAAATTCTAATAGATAATAACACTAGCACAACTTTAATAGAAATTGTTGTTGTTCATTCTAAAATTTTAACTTTGATTTCTAATTCTTTTTTTGTAAAAAATGATTGTGTAAAACTTAAAGGCATGGTATAGAATGTAAGTAACTTATTTGATAATTGAGTCAAGCTAAATTTTTTTTTTACTAAAGCATCATAATGAGTAATTGACTTTATTTATGTATATAGATATTATCCTATTATTATGTAACAATTAACAATCTTGTTCTACATATTAAATAAAAAATTTAAGGATCCAAAGATTTGTCATTACTCCACATTGAGCCTAAAAAATGAATTAATGTTGTTATTCCATGAAAGTTTATTTTTTTCCTTTGACTAAATATATAAATACATGAAAGTACAACATATAAGAAAGGTAAAGAATGAATATAATGTGTTATGTACAAAAGTACATACATGTAAAAAAGTTGCTAGAAAGCATATATGAACATTCTACTAACATAACTAGTTAAATATAATAAGCCACTTTTACTTATAATCTTGTTGTATGGCTTCTAACTAGTTATTTATTTGTTTGTTTTTTTTGGAGTTCCTTCTAATTTCCTTTTTAAGTCGCATACCAACCTCCTACAAGGAAAGACAAATTAAAATCATGAAAATTTATTTTGATTATACAAGATCATGTCTTCAATCTCTAGAGAAAAAGTAGAAGAAATGTAATAAAAAAATGTTATAAAATGATAGAATTATGAACTTAAGATCATCTCAAAAGTGTAATTTTCTTGTCGCTTAACATGCATTATGAAAATTGGCATTGCACAAGGATCTAAGATATTATTTTAACAAACGCATCACATTGATCTAGTATAATATAGCACAAGAAAGTCCCATATCTAATCTTGTTAGTCTTGCACATTTCTTTTGCTTCTTCATTATCACAATGTGAAAACATAAATTCCTGTTTAAACTCTCCTTTTTATATAAATGAGGAATGAATGGTGCTAATAATGAAAAGTGTACGTTGAGAACTTGCAACTAAATGCATGAAGGTGCCATTAAAGTTAGACAACCCCTCTTTACCCAGTTCCATAAATAATACACCACATAATTACAAAGTATAATGGTTACTTTAACTTTGTAAACCAAATCACCAAATCAAGCTACAGATCAATTAAACAAATTCTCTGCTCTCTACACTGAATATCTAGGATAAATCAAAATGATACATTTACACAAGAAATATACCCATTAGCTTACATATTATAATGTGGAGCAACGGCTACAGTTTCAAGTTCAAGTTTTTTTGCTTCAATCTTAGCCTGATCAAGAACCTTATTTATCACTAATATAAGATCTTGACCACTTTTGTGAGCAGTCTGAGCATAATCCATTGACTTTTCATCTAGTTCAGTATCCATCAATATTTGCAACATACCTGAAAAATGATTAAAATCAATCAACTTTCACCTACTCTTGAAGAATTGAGAACTAATTATATTTTTATCAAACAAAATTATTTTTCAATTACCTAAAACACCGTTCATTGGAGTCTTAATCTCATGTGAAATCGTTGCAAGAAACTACAAAAAGGGAAACTAAGATATAGAGATCATTGCAGAAATTATAATTTCATATAAAAAGGTTACGTCACTCATAAGTAATAATGAAAATAATAATAATAATGTTGAATGATGACAACCATGTAAAGTTTTAAATATGTGAAATAATTTTGATTTAAAAATAAAATCACAAATAATACTATCATCTCGCTAATAATTATATTGCATTACAACAAGCAACTAGCACATAAATATAATGCACCTGAGATTTTGCCAAATTTGTAGCTTCAGCACGAGCCTTGAGGTCCCTCATTTCACAGTAATCATCCTCCACTTTTGTAATTCGACTAATTGCTGCATAAAAAATATGACCAAAAAGCAAAGTAATAACAAGTATTTTAGCTGATGCATTAATTGCTGTCCAAGGAAATAGAGGCCTTTGCTTGAACCTAAAAAATAAAAGAGAAATAAAAATTTAAATTGAGCTGATATGAGATGCTAAGTCTTGGGACTTAACAACTTCCCATTGAGTAGCGTGAAAACAAACCTGCAATGCATCTCATGTTTTCGCATAAGATCACCAAAGTGTAGTTTGCTTACATGTAGTAGGCTAGCATCAACAACATCAGTACCATATATAGGGATAGGTGCAGATGCATTAGTTGTATCATATACATTTACAACAATTGGTTCTTTACTAGTAAGTTGGTGCAAGATCTTATCCACCAGTGATAAAACATCATACGATGCAACCAAATACCTACCAATAGATAATACCAAGACAGAAATTACACTAAACTTATAAATACAAATGTAATTTACTTTTGGAATAGAAGCATAATTCTTTACCAGAAGAAAAATTACAAATGTGATGTACATTGTAACAATTATATTACCCGACAGTAGCATCAATATGTTGCTTTGGTGTAGCATCTGGAGGAAGGTTAGTGTTATATACAGCAAATGAAAGTACTATGCCGCCAAGCTGATTGGATTTCAATAGTTTAGATGGATATGTTAACACTCCCTTTCCAGATGCCCTTGCTCGCAAGATATTCTCATGGTCTTCCTGTGTAACAATGACAATAAAAATGTCTATCAAACAACTAGATAACGATTATCAATATAATTAATGATTCTATATATAATTGCTTCCAATTTCGTCCCTCTTCAATCTATAATGAAGATGAATTTATATGAACAAATTAGACCTCATAAATCATAACTCATAAATACATTTAAAGACAAGTGATTTCAGTACTTAGAGCCATCTTATTCTTGTAAGGAAGTAAAAATTCTATGTGTAACTCATTTTTTCTCTTCCAATATTTCACTTCCACCTTTCAAATAAAATTACGAAAAATAATGTTTAAAGTGTAAGGTCTTTAATTAATATATTTAGCTCCATATATTTAAACAGAAGCTTCAAAATTCTAATGCTACTAGATTACATAAAGAAAAATAAAATATAAAAGAGTTTTTATGTGTGTGATGACCGAGCACAAAGTTTATTCCTCTTGTATAGCATATGTATGGTAAAAAATATTCATAGGATCATCCATGTAGCACCTTCAAATAGTGCACCACATTTTTCTTAAAGAATGAAATTTATATGAGTGTAAATAAGCTAAGTAAGCCACACCTTTCGTGACATCATGTCAACAGACACAATATGAGAAACAGTTTCTTGAGCAAATATCACTGGTGCATATTCATCTTGGATTGGTGCAGGATCTAAATATTCTGGAATAAAACATTGGACAAGTGTCTCATTCTCATATTCTTTTTTCTTTATTTTCCACCCATGTTGCTTCTCAAAATGCTCCCTATCAGAGTGTATAACTTTCAGAGCATAAGCAACACCATTGATAAATGATCTCTCAAATTCTGTTATCTTTATATATTCTCCAAAAGTTTTCTGCAGAATGGCAAAAGAATCTTCAAGGTCATTTTTCCTTTTCATAGTATTTTTTAATTTTCTATTAAAGCAGTTTATATTACAAGAAAAGTAAATAAAAAAGGGAGAAAAAATACAAAGTTTAATAGGATTTGGTTTTGATGATTACATCTGTAGACAAAAGAAGACAGAAAGTTTCACCACAAATAGCAAGTACAATCTTCACCCAAATTCAAAGCTCATTTAGTGTCATTTTACAAAAATTTAGAAATATTTGAAGCTTTAAAGATTATATCAATGATAAGAAAATGCTACGTCATTATGATGTCAAATGAGTTCCTAGTAGAGCTATTGCAAGCTTTAAGGAGATACACTATACAACTTCTATATATAATATATTTCTTTACAAGTCATTTTTGTTAATAACATGCTCATAATGCAATGATGAAACGAAAAACGAGAGTAGAACATTTTTTAGCCACCTTGCAGGAACTTAACAAGTTCCGTAACAAAGTCTGTAATTTTTATCTACTCATTTCAAGTTCAAACCTCAAGTTTTCACTACTATCTTGATTCTCTAAAAAAAATTCGTTACTGCAGTAAATTCATTAAAAAATTGTAAATGAGGATGAATACACTACCTAGTCAATTGCATAAAGATGTTTGCTATGGTGAAAAGTGTAAATAAGAGTAGCCAACGCATGAACGTGGTTCATACTCATGTTAAACTGATCCTGTAGCAAACGGGCTCGCTCATCACACATATTGGTAAGCATTTCTTTTCTGCTCAGTATATTATGCTTATTCAAGTGCCAGAATAACCAAATGGACTCAAGTATTGCAAGTGACACACACATAAGTAAAAAGGTTTTCCTCCACCTCCTAGCACCCTTTTGAGGACTTCTAACTGAATCTTGCACCTGTTTCATCTCTTGACTCTTCCGAAGAAAGCAGAAGACAGAACATTTACAGCACAATGAACTATAACAAGAATCTACCAGCATCTTGTAGTCAATATAGATAAACTCAGATAACCCTTAGCTGCAAAGAACCCCAATATCCATGACTACACAATATTATGCAAAACCAAAATAAGCAAATTAATTCTATTGTGAAATGTAGATACATTTGTTTAAATAAAGAAGTATGCATAGAATCATTTTAGTAAAAGAATGCTGGTGGAATGCAACTTCTAGTATCTAAATGGTTTTACACAGTATAATCTACAATAAACATGATTGACCCACAAATGAAGATAAACTAAAATTATTTCTAGGGATCAGAGTAACAACCTCTCTTTTTTTCTTTAGGGGTCGTAGAGGGGAAGGGGACATACAAATGAAGTGTGCTCATAGTGGAGAAAAGGTATGGGTACTTGGGAGAAGCTGTAAACAATTATATACAACCATTTTATTTAACAAGAATAATAAATATAGTTAATGAGAAATTGGCATGATAAAATTGAGAGTTTTGTTTGTATTGGTTGATTTTGTGGGGTTTGGTGTATATGAATGCAGAGGCTAGTGTGATTAGGATGCTTGGGAGGGAAACAAAAGCATATGGTGCTTCGTATGTGTGAGGACATGTACAGTATATGAGGATTTTGGGTGGAAGTGGCCCATGTTCTCCTACTGACTATTTGCCCCACATGCCAATACTTCATTCTCCATTCTTCACACATATTGGTAAGGCATATTTGTCTAAAATCCTGGCAAACTGTATCATTTGAAACCTTCCACATTACTCATAAAAAATAAGATATACACTAACAAATCAATTCTAGTAAGTCTTTTCTCTGCCTCTGTTCCTATTCCATAGCTCTTACTCAATGCATAAAATTTTCAATATGTTTTTATTTTATTTTATTTTATTATTGTTTGGTATTATGATTTTGGTGTTTGCCTAGAACTAAATCACTTCTCTAGTTGATAATATGTAATTTGGGCTTATCCTAAGAAGATCAACTGAACCATAAGATCATAAGATTGACTGAATGGAGCTAACTTAAGCGATGGATTGTGGAATTTCCCAACCTATTTAGACTCAACCACAGACTATCTCCACCTAGATAACAAAAAAAGGGGTCATCTCGCCATTGGCTACTGTAACATTAACTCTCACAATCACAGTATAGACTAACGACATAATCCTCCATATGGACTATACATCTTTACATAACCAATCAAAAACCTTACACGTGCCAATAGCAAATTTTCAATATCTATAAACTCACTTCTCCACAAGTATGAATCTTTTGATCTCTTTATCTCTTGCTATCACTTATTATTGACTTGGGCATCAAAGCTACAAAAGCCTTTGATCGGCCTCTAACTCAACCTAGAATGGTGTAAGAGACCCTAGTTGGAAGAGTATTCATCACTAATGACCTTAAAAGCACAGCTCCTCACATCAGTTAAAGAATTAGTTAAATCTAATCTTCTACATTTTCTAGACTCTTCTATGCATTATACTGCCAAACCTTTTGATGTTACCATGAAATGAAGGACATCAATTTTTTGTTCTAAGCAAACCGACACTATAATGGAGGAGAAACATGAAGTATAGGGCAAAAATTCAATTATTACGCAAGCCACCACCATAATTGACCCACAAATGAAGATAAACTATCCTAGTAAACCAGTAGTCGTTGGTGCGGATAGAAAAAGAGAAACTGGGATTATTATTAGGATCATCTTACCCCAAGTGAGCGAAACAGAGCTAACCTTGTGTGTGTGTGCTAACAGTTGCAGCGACGGCGAAGAGATGCAATTGGGAAAGCGATTTGGTAGTTGCAAATAGGAAGTGGAGACGCGAGAGTGAGAAAGAGAATGCTTCTGCTGTGGCTGAAGCTGATCGATGCAGACGCCGAAGAGAAGATATGGGATGCCGAGGTGGGGGAAAAAGAGACTAGCTTCACAGAAGTAGAAAGTAGAAATATAAAAAAAAACAAACAAAAGTAAAAAGAACATATTCATTTTGACTTTGTTACGGAAAGAAAGAGAACTGATATATTTTGTTATTTTAATATATTTGAGGTTTTTTAGTTTAATGATCTCAATAACAATTTATTATTAATAAATTTAGTTATACGTAAATGCTTATGTAAATGCTTAACGTAAGCTTTTGGATATGATATATTTATGTGTATATATATATATATATATATATATATATATGTATATGTATATATATATATATATATATATGTATATGTATATATATATATGTATATGTATATATATATATATATATATGTATATGTATATATATATATATATATATGTATATATGTATATATATATGTATATATGTATATATATATATATATGTATATATGTATATATATATATATATATGTATATGTATATATGTATATATGTATATATATATGTATATGTATATATGTATATATGTATATATATATATATATATGTATATATGTATATATATATATATATATATATATATATATATATATATATGTATATATGTATATATATATATATATATATATATATAAATTTAGTTATACGTAAATGCTTATGTAAATGCTTAACGTAAGCTTTTGGATATGATATATTTATGTTTAAACTTGAATGTAATTTTTTTATGTTGAGTTGCCAACTACGTACCTATATATATACATATATATATATATATATATAGTACGTAATAGAATTGGAGGAATTTAAATATATATATAGTACATAATAGAATTGGAGGAATTTAAACAATAATTTTTTTTGCAACTCAATTTCAAGGCCATTGTCAATTTCACATAGTATATACCATAGAATAATTAAAATAATCATAGTTAAGATAAAAAAAATATAATAAATCAATCATTTTTATATTATGTAATTTAGATAAAAGCTGTTAATTGAAGCTGAAAACTGTTAAGTTAATTTATTGAATTAAAAGTGTTTGGTAAAATTAACTATTGAATTAGTTAGTAAATATAAAATGACATAAAAAATATACTTATATAAAATTTATTATCTTTTTGTTAGTAATTATATTTTATTATATAATCTCAAAAAATAAAAAATAAATATATCATTTAAACTCTCACAATAAATTAACAATATTATTGCGAATTTCTTTTATCTCAGTAGATGTCTCTAAATTTTTATTCTTTGTGTCACTATCAATAATATCTAAAAGTTCATCATGGGGTATGTAATTTAGATATTGCTCGAGTATAATAAAAATAATGTCATCTTGTGAATATGATAGTGTTGAAATTTGAATAAAATAATAAGAATAAAAATAAAATAAAATTATAAAAACTATCAGTTAAAAGCTATACGCTACATAAAGTAGCGTATGATAAAAAGTTATAAACTACTCAAATAAACTTGTTTACTAAACACCTTTAATTTGATCAAATAAACTTATAAGTTAGTCAAATAATTTATGTTAATTTATTTGACTTACCAAACATACTCTATATCTCAACAAAAAAATTGAAATATGTCCTTACACTATAATTTAAAATAATTTATTGAACAAATTAATTTTTAAAAATATATTAAAAATGAATTTAAAAAGAAAAAATTGAAGATTCATAAAAAAGGAAGTGTTTTAGATCAGAGCACCCTCTAAGTAATTTCAATTTCTACTCCTTCTCAAATATCTTCAAAAAAATTTGATAATTATTATGTGTTCGGTGCTAACAGATTATTGTGTAAAACAAACAATAATTTTAAGAAAATTATATTAAAGTGCGATCAGACATCAAAAATAATGAATGTCTACTCAATACTTTTCTCACTAATATAATCTTATTGTTTCATAAATATTAAGTGAGGCTAAACATAGTGCATCAGTATTTTTAAAAAAATTATAAAAATTTTACAATTTAACACAATTCTAAAAGACGTGCTTCAAATTTTATTAAAAAAAATATATCTATTAGTTAAAGCTTAGGGAGAACACAACCTACAAGGACACTTTTATATATTTAAAATTTGAGAAAAAAATAACAAAGTGGGTATATAGACATTCTTTAGTTTTTTACACAAACAAACCAAATAGTAATAAAAAAAGATATTAAAATCACAAAGTGGGTATATAGACATTTTTTAATATTATTATATTTAATTAAAAAAACCAAATTAATCTTAATATAGAAAATAAAAAACTTATTGTATAATAAAAAAATTAAATTTTTTATAGTGCTTTTATGTATGATATGAATAATAAATCTGTTTATTTTTTATATATATATAAAATTAATATTAGTAAAGAATTTTTATAATTTTTTTTATACACTGAATAATAATTTTTTATATACAAAAAAAAAGAATAATTATAGAATATATTATGTTAAATTAATTAAGTAATTAATTGTGTTAACACTAAATTAATCAATTAATTATGTTAATACTATATATATATATATATATATATATATATATATATGTTAAATTATATATATTTAACTTTTTATTAATATATAAATTAAATTATTATTTATTTATTTAATTATAGATACCTAACATCACGTAAAGTATTGATGTTAAAAATCTTTATTAATTTCTCTTTTACTTATAAAAACTTAATTTTATATATAAAAAACTTATTTTTATAGACTTTTATAGATTCACAGAGTCACTTAATATATTGCAGTCTTAAGTACAATCTTCACGTGTCTTGGATGGGACAAATCATATATATATATATATATATATATATATATATATATATATATATATATATAAGTAGGTCCCGTATTGCCTTCTCTCAGCAACTTTTCCAATGACAATGTAGTTAATTAATTGTGTTCTGTAACAAATTGATAATATTGACTCGATGGATGGGACAAATTGCTAAAAATTAATTAATTTAGAGTGAAAGCCTTTAGATGAAAATATCTGACTACAACGGATACATGAAAGCGAAAATAAATTAACACACTCAAGGTAAATGGCCGAAGTTTACTTCCCCCTTTCCTGAAACCCTTAACGTCTCTGTTGCGTGAAACAACCTTCCCAAACCTTCCTCTCCTCATTAGCTCATTAGACACGGTTGCGTGAAAACCATTCTTCCCAAAATTTCTCCTCTCGTCGTTAGCACCTTGGAGTCATCAGAGTTTAACACAAGCACCTTCGAGCTTCTCTATTTTCTCCTCATAAGTGGTTGTTCAAGGTTAGGTTTTATATTTTGAGATTCATTTGATTTTACGCTGTTCTGCAATGTATGGTAGAGTTTGTTGTATTTTATGGCTGTAGATGTTATTTTCTTTGTGAGATAACAAAGAAACAAAGCTGATATCTAATTGCAAATAGGGAGTAGAGATAGTAGAAGAAGTGAGAGTGAGAAAGAGAAGCCAAGCCATGTGTTTATCGTTCCTCTTCCGCTGATAGTTAGACCATTTACTAATGAGAAGCCATTCATTATTTTCGATGAATATATATATATGTTTCTTTAGATGTTTTGTTGTGTAACTTTAGGTTGCAGTTAATCAAAGGTGTGTTACCTCATTTTCTTGTTTTTCGCAAGTGTGGTTTTGTTTATTTTGATAGATTACAGATCCCAGTAGAAAAGATCAAGTTCGGATACTCTCACGGCCAAATGTTAAATGCCCATTTTTATATTAGATTTAGAGTGTATTTAATAATTTTAATAAATTAATTTATAATTTATTTGATTAATTTTTAAATTTATTTGATTAAATTAAAAATATTTAATAAATAAATTTATTTAAATAATTTAAATTAATTGAAAATTTATAAACTATGTACTACTTTAAATAATATATAATTTATAGATTTTTAGTTAATTTATAAACTTTAAATTAATTTATAAATTATTTTTATCGAACAGAACTTTGATCATAAATTAAGTAGCATGCCTAGCTTAATAAATCAGAACATGAAATTTGAGGTCTAAATTAAATTTGGCAGGGTAAGATAAAAAAATTTGAACCAATCTCAATTTTTATTTAAAAATGAGCCTAAGCTTCATCCAACCCAAAAAAAAATAAGTTGATTTGGTTTTTATAATTTCATTAGACTTTCAATTCTGTCATTCAAGAATTGAATTGAGAATTGAACGGATTATATCAGTTTTTAAAAATGAAATCATCAAATTGAACCAATGAGAAAGTTAGCTTTAATTAAATTTGATTGAAATTAGATACAAAGACTCCTTGATTATAGGACCAACGAAGTGTGAAATACTTTACTTCAATAGTTTGAATATATAGTCTCAGTTTAATATCCCAGTGTGAACATCTTGCTAATTTATAAGACGCCAACATAACCTTAACAGATTTCTTAATCAGAGTTGATTTTGTTCAACATGACGATAAAACTTACAACATAATTTTGAAAATTCTTTGAGAATCATATAAAATTACGTAAGTGGTAATAAAGACTGGTATTTTAAATAGTAAATCCACTAATACTTCTATTTTAATAGTGTAAATAAGTATGTAATATATGGTCAGAAATATTATTACAAGTTCAAATATTATTACAAGTGTAGTTAGGCTCATTTGGACACCTTTTTATCATACTATCCAAAAAATAAAAAATAAACTAATAATTTAAATTTTAAATTTGTAAACTAACCAAGTTTTATGGGCTACATATATATATATATATATATATATATATATATAGTGCTTGCCACTACCTCATCTTATTTCATATTGATCTAAATTATGTTTAGATTTGTCTAGTAGCTTATATAAATTCTCTTTTACAAGCTACGTATCAAGGCGTGTTTCTTGTTCAAGTATTGAATCTCTTATTTGCTTGAAAAAACATAAAATTTGTGTAACCCAATTTACCTGCTTTCAACTATTTCATAACAAAATAATAAAATTAACCAAATATATATAGATATATATATATATGTATACATATACATATATATAGCTCATAACCAATTTCACATGTACCATGGAACAATTAAAATAATTGTAGTTAACATAGAAAAGAAAATTATATTTATATATATATATATATATATATATATATATATATATATATATATATATATATATATATATATATATATATAGCCCATAACCAATGTCACTTGTACCATGGAATAATTAAAATAATTATAGTTAAGATAGAAAAGAAAATTATAATAAATCAATCATCCTTACACTATATACTTTGCAATCTCTATCTAAGACTACATACTTTCTGATCTTCCTTTAATTTCTAAGCGATCAAAATTATACTCTTACAGATTATATTATTTTAAATGGCTTTAAGCTGAATTGTTTCTTTTGGAAGTTGTTGTTTGACCAATCCATGTTTACTACAAACTTTTACAATTTTTTGTGAAGTCAGGCGGTCTTCTGAGTGCTTTACGACACCCAAGACATCCAAAATCATTTTCCTAATAATAGGATCCAATATTGACACATGCACTTTATCTTGTCCAAGTACATTGTTCACTCTCTATTTCAATTGTTCACTTTCACTTCAATCAATTTTGTAGGAAATATTATGGATAAAAATTGGCTGAATATTGGAAATAGAGCTGATCCAAGATATATACAAGGGGTGGATAATTTTCTTGAGTGGGCATACAGTAAATTAAGGGCCGATAGCAAACTTAGGTGCCCATGCAAAAAATGTAGAAACACATTATTCAAAGTGAGACGTGAAGTGCGGTTTGACTTGTTGCAAAATGGTTTTTGGCAGTCTTACAAGGTGTGGGATCTTCACGGAGAAGCCTTAGTGACGACTTCATATCGTCCTCATGGTAATAATGTTGAAGAGGATAATATAACTGGAATGATACACGATGCATATGGAGTTGCTAACACAGAGGATATGAATACTCCTGTAGAAAATAACGAAGAGCCAAATTTGCAAGCAAAGAAATTTTACCAATTATTGGAAGATGCCGAAACAAAGCTATATCCAAATTGTGATAAGGTGTCAAAGTTGTCATTTATTGTTAGACTACTTAATCTGAAGTGTCTTAATCACTGGAGCGATAAATCTGTAGACATGTTGTTGGATTTATTTAAAGAAGTATTGCCAGATGGGGCTCAAGTACCAAATTCTTACTACGAGGCCAAGAGAACAATTCAAGACTTAGGGTTGGACTACACCAAAATAAATGCATGTAAAAATGATTGCATTCTTTACAGGAAAGAATATGCTAATGCACAATCGTGCCCTAAGTGCAATTTGTCCAGATGGAAATTAAACGGGCAGAAAGGTAAGAAACAAGCACACAAAGTGTTGCGATATTTTCCAATAAAGCCTAGATTGCAAAGACTGTACATGGCAAGACACACTGTTAAAGATATGAGGTGGCATAAAGATGAACGTATTGATGACGGAGTATTAAGACATCCAGCTGACTCCATTGCTTGGAAATCATTTGATGAGGAATATCCTAATTTCTCAGTTGATCCTAGAAATGTTAGGATGGGTTTAGCAAGCGACGGTTTCCAACCATATGGAAACATGAGTTCCAACCATAGTATCTGGCCAGTTATTCTTGTACCATACAACTTGGCTCCTTGGAAATGCATGAAACAACCATACTTCATGATGACACTTCTTATTCCAGGCCCTAAGTCTCCAGGAGATGATATAGATGTCTATTTAGAACCAATGATTGAAGAGTTGAAATAATTGTGGGAGTTGGGAACAGAGACATATGATACTTATTCACACTCAAATTTCAATATGAGGGCCTCTATCATGTGGACAATAAATGATTTTCCTGCATATGGCAATCTTTCAGGGTGGTCAACAAAAGGAAAATTAGCATGTCCTTGTTGTCACAAACATACTCACTCTATATCATTGAGAAGCAAATTATGCTATATGGGCCATCGTCGTTTCTTGCCAGCCAATCATCCATGGCGTCGAAATAAAAGGGCTTTTGATGGTAAAGTGGAGAATAAAGTCGCACCTACATATCTAACAGGTGAAGAAGCACTTGAACAATTAGAACTTTTATCAAATGTAACATTTGGGAAAGGTAAAAAGCGAATGCGTGCCCAATCTAGTGTTGCTTACAATTGGAAGAAGAAGAACATTTTTTTTCAATTGCCTTATTGGAAAACACATTTGCTTCGACATAATCTCGATGTGATGCACATTGAGAGAAACATCTCGGATAATATTCTCTCTACAGTAATGGGAATGGCTGGAAAGACGAAGGATACAGTGAAGAGTCGATACGATTTAGTGGATTTGGGAATAAGGCCAGGCTTGCATCCTATTGATGATGGAAATAATATTTTGCTACCAGCAGCATCTTATGTGCTATCGTCACAAGAAAAGTTAAAAGTGTGTAAATTTTTGGCCCAATTAAAGGTTCCCGACTCTTTTTCATCAAATATTTCGAGGTGTGTCAATGTCGAAGAAAGAAAGATATTTGGATTGAAGTGTCATGACCATCATATATTATTGCAAGAACTATTTCCAATTGCAATATGTGGGTTGTTGCCGAAGGAGGTGAGTGATCCTATAATAGAGTTGGCACAATTTTTCAAGATTCTTTGCTCAAAGTGTTTAACTATGGAAGATTTGAATTCCATAGAAAAACAAATTGCCATAACCTTGTGCAAACTAGAAACTGTGTTCCCTCCAGCATTCTTCGATGTCATGGTTCATCTGCCAGTTCATTTGGCAAGAGAGGCAAGGATTGCTGGACCTGTTCAATACCGATGGATGTATCCAATTGAAAGGTAACTATGTGACATATACTTGGGATTTAGTTTCATTTGTTAATAGATAACATAGTTATTTCAATTCACATTTACAGGTATTTACACACACTAAAATCATATGTCCGTAATAAAGCTCGTCCCGAGGGCTCAATCGCTGAAGGCTATTTAGCAGATGAAAGTCTCACATTCTGCTCAAGATATTTGAGCAATATTTCAACAAAGTTTAATAAAACTCCAAGGAATGATGATGGGAACATGACAGCTCATGGGGAGTCAATATTTGACCAAAGCGGGCAACCGAGAGGTGCTGCCAAATTGATTACTTTATCTAATACAGAATTTGCTCAAGCCTGTCTATACGTACTACAAAATTGCGAAAAGGTTTGGCCATTCATAGAGTAAGTATACAATATTTTACTAGCAATTAAATTGTTTCTAGCAATTAAATTGTTACTAGAATAAACTCATTTGATGAAATGATGTGTTGTAGAGAGCATAAAAATGAGCTTCAAGCACGTATATCAAATGTTGATTTGAGACACATCTCAGAGTTTCCTCAATGGTTTAATCATCAAGTAAGTGTCTTTCAATTACACCTACAATGCAATATGTCAATCCATGTGTCATAACCTTTAGATGTTTTATAATTTTCAATAGGTTATGAAGCCAAATTCACAGTGGCGAGGAGACAATGAGCTTGTTAGCTTAGCTATGGGTCCTCAAAGAGTTGTATGTAGGTACACAACATTTCTGATCAATGGATTTAGATTCCATACAAGAGATCGAGAGTCTCAAAGAAAAACTCAAAATAGTGGAGTTTTAGTTAAGGGGGATGATTCAAATCCTGAAAAGGAATATTATGGTGTCGTTGAGGATATCTACGAGCTTTCTTACGTGGGAGAAAGGAAAATATATCTTTTTAAGTGTCATTGGTGGGATGTTGCTCACTTAGGAAAAGGATATAAAGTTGACAGATATGGATATACAAGTGTGAATACCCGTTGTTCGTTGAATACAAATGAACCATTTGTCATGGCATCTCAAGTAGAACAAGTATTCTATTTAGATGACACGGTTGATCAAGATTGGCTTGTTGTTGTGAAAACAAATCCCCGTGACCTTTTTAGCATGCCTCGTCAAGATAATGAGGGTGAATCATTGTCTGCTGAAGATGCTTACCAACAAGAGGAGGTTGAACATAATTTATTTATTCACACTGAGGACATAAATGATATTGCAGTGGTGTTATATAGGGATGACGTGCAACCTCAAAGCCTCAACCATCAGAGTGAGGGTACAAGTGTTAGAGAAGTTAATTTCATCAATGACGATTAGGAAGATGAGACTATGGATGAAGAAAGCGATGAAGGAGAATTTTTATCTGGAGACTCATTGTGAAACATCATATAGTGTAAAATGTTTACATATGCTTAATTTCTTGTTGGTTTATATTATTCGCATGCAGTTATTATATTTTTATAATCATTTATGTCATATTTAATTGTGAAAATGACAACATGCTCTATTTATATGCAACAGGTAGGTTTGACGATGGTGGGAAGAGGAAGAGGTGGACGAGGTGGTCGTGGACATAAAGTAGTTGCGCGAGGCCCTTTAAACGAAGAACCCCCACAGGTATCTATACAGCCACACAATGAAGAAATCCAGGCACTACCTGTCACACCGACTTCTCGATGTCCAAATAGTAGTGCAGGTATAGATATAGAATATTGAACACGTGTTACTTAAGATTGATCACTGTAAAGGTAATAACAATCATCATTTGATTAACAGCTTCTTGCAGTGCATCTAGAAAAGTTCGGGGAAGTTATAAATGCCTTACCGTGGATGAAAAGACAAAAAATGGACAGAAAATTGTAGTTGAAGTCTCCGATGAGATCCTTCGAGTCGTAGGTGAAGGATCGAGGGATATTGTCAACTACATTGGGTATATCACACGATGCACATGTCCATTAAAAGTGAGAAAGTGGACCAAGATTTGGGAAGGATATGGAGAACAGATTTTGATTAGAGTGAAGGTAACAACTAGTATATTTGTCTATCACACTATTGTTAGTATACATTTAATAGATTTATCACATTTGGGTTTATTATTGTAGGAAAAATTTGAGGTCAGAAGAACTTCGGAGCGACGATTTGATGCATTTATTCATGCCACTGCACAAAGGTCTTACAGAACTTGGAGGACAAACTTGCATGATCACTACTCTTTGTATGACACTAATGAAGAAAGGCTCGCGAATCTTCCTCCTGGAGTCCATGATGATGATTGGAGGCATCTGATCAGTTATTTTGACTCAGACGGATTTAAGGTAGTTTGTATTAACACATTTTAGTAACACGTACAATGCCAAATGCACTAAGCTCATTTTATGTTAAATTCAGGACAAAAGCTCAACAAATGCAAAGAATAGGGCTAAGCAAACAACAAAACATGCGTGCGGTTCTCGATCATTTGCAGAAGTTGAGGAATCAACGGTGAAATTTTAGAGTAATGTACTTTCATGTATACATTTATGTGCTCGTTGAGTAACAATAATGTTTTATAATAGAGAAATATTGAAACTGGAGAGAAGGCACCAATTGATGAAATATAGGAGCTGCAACATACACGTAAGACTAAAGAAGGCAATGTCATATGGTCCGATACAAAGTCTCAAGAAGTTCATGTATAATTACTGCAACGTTTATTTCTATTTAGAAATTGTAATTTATATTCATATTTTTATTTCAAATGTATGCTTTGTTTGATTGTAGGGTCAACTTCAAGAGATTATAGCCAAGCAATCTCAAGAAGATGCTACGACACGTTTAAGCAATGATGAAATATTGACTCAAGTACTTGGTCAAAGGTCGGGGTTCTTTCGCGGTAAAGGATACGGTGTGAAACCTCCCTCCAAGAGAGTCATTGATCGAATCACACCTCAAGAAATTCAAGAGCAGAAAAGGAAATTACGTGAAGAAGTTGTTGCGGAGGTACGTGAGAATTTGAGAAGAGAGGTTACAGACACAGTTCGAAGAAAAGCTACAATCACAAATGGCTTCTCTTATCGCATCTCTCCAACAGGTATTCCTTGATAAGATTTGCTTGGTTCAATTACATTATGTAATTGAAACTACAAAAATTGTAAATCAAATATGGTTATAAATTAAACCCAAATCATTCATATACTAGCCTAACTTGATTTAAATTTTGGCATAAGGACTTTCCCATGTAAGCCATTTGGTTATTTTTTTGGGCATACTATAATTGTGTTGCCACACTGACAGATGATCATGATAGACCCTACTTTCTTTCATGATAGAAGGTTATGATTTTAAATCTTAACCGCACTCACTAGGTTATTAGCACTTCTAACCTTTTCGTGCTACTATTGCTAAGCTGGAAAGCTTGAAACTGATGAATCCATTATATTCTAGTAATTACATGTCTGCATAAATGTATAGTTATTAACTTGTTGGTCTATTTGAATCCACCTTCATGTATGCTTTCACAGTATTATAAATAATTTGTTTATCCTAATTCTCTTAAATAATTTTATTGTTTATGCATAGGGACAAATTCCGATAAATCTTATTGGTAGTGCTGCACCGGGATCTACAGCTAACACAACACAAACATCTCCAAGAGAACCACCGACTTGATTGATTCATGTGACTTTATTGTTATATGTGTTGGTTTTTATTTATAGACGGTATTTGTCTCAAACATTTGTTAGATTTGAAATCATGTTAATGTATACTAAAGTAGAGAGACATTGTCTTGTCTATGTTTGTAATATTTCTGAAAATTGAACCTAAGTTTTATTATGGTATTTCTCATAGATCTTTTATATGTCAATTTTCTTGACAAAGAATGGGAAAATAATGGAAAAGGTGAACAAAGCCTTCGAGAAAGTTAAGATACTAGTGGGAATGGAGGTGGAAGAAGATGAACAAGCTACATCATTGCAGGAGAGTAACTCATTCGTATATTTAGAACTAATTTAGTCATAACTGCACCTGGTCCACCAACCAGGAGTTTTCTTTTATGGAATCTATTATTAATCTTTTTCTTTTTATATATTTGGTGATCAATGCAAATGTCGCTAACTATGCAATGTTGTGCTCAAGAAACTGGTGGTTTGTACGAGGTTATGGAAAAAGCCGCAATGAGAAGTGAGGTACATTGTGTCTCCTTTACCTTATATTTTGAAGTTCAGATGTTTGGTTTTATTTATGAAATGCTGAAATTTTAGAGTTTTTTTAAATATAACTTGTGAGTATGGGCTCTAATAGAGGAGACACTAACCTGCCTGTTTCCTGAAAAGTTAAATTTTTTTCATTTTGAGAAAATGGTTGAAAGCATGCTCCAACTAAATCTGAATTTGAGCCTAAAACATAAGTTATAATCTAAAGTCATCTCTACCATCATTTGTATGATCTAAACTATTTGAAAAGGGTAAGAAACTATTCTACTATTATATGTTGCCACCCACTTTTCTTTATATAGCCACTCTTGTTATGTTCTAACTTCTGAGATAGTTTGCAAACAATCATATATGGGTTTGATGGTTATGTGGTCAATTCGTAATTTACTTGTGTTTCTCAACAGCACCAAGTGGCTAAAGGCTGCCTTTAATGTTGTGTAAAGTAACTTTTTTCCACTGCTTATATCCTTCTTGACTTCTTCATTGCTACAGTTTCAAATGGCCAAACTATAGATATCCAGAGAGGGGCCACGTTATTTCGTCGAAGTTGTATTGGGTGTTATGATACTGGTGGAAACATAATACATCCAGTTAGCCTTCCTTTGTAAAAGACATCTAGTTATGTATATGTTCTTCCATGTTAATCTCTTCTCTAATTCATAATGTTCTATTTATTTTTTCTTCCAGGGGGCAACTCTCTTTTTAAAGGATTTACAGAGGTATGAACAACAACCTGGGTATCCTTATGATGTGAGCAAATGATAAAAATAGTAATGGCTGAAGGTACTAAAAATGGTAATGGCTGAAGGTACTGAAATTTCAGTCTTGTACATTTTCATCTATTGGTTATTCTGTCCACCTAATGCCTTTCTTGTTTCCAAAGTTTAATTAAAACTATTGATGGACCTTCAGCTACTAGCTTAAGCTTTCGTGGCCAAGTGATCATGAGTTTGACTTGATTTGTCAAGCCTTCTTGTAAAGGGATGTGTTACACTTATTTTTATTTTTCTGTATTTCTTACTGAGTACTGTGACATATTAAATAAACCTCCTTTGTTATCTGCTGTTAACATCACTATGCAAAATTGAAATCATAAGGATATTTTTTTCTTATTAATGTTCTTGAAAGGAATATAGGTTACGTATTGTCTTCTTCTTATGTTACCTTGTGAATATTGCTGTTCATAATCTTTATTGGATCACAAATTTATAGCTCCACGCATGACACTTGAAACATTAGCTCTTATATAAACTTGTGAGCTTTATCTTTTGTATCTTTGCTGAAAATTTTGAACAACATTCATGACATGTTAAAAATGGTTTACAAGCTCTGAATTTTGATAATACATATGAAGTTTTACTATTTTTTGTTTCTCAAGTAGGGGTGCTCATTTTCTTCATACAAGACAACAATATTCTTGAAGAGTTTAGTGCATCAAATTAGGCAACAACTCTTTATTTTACTAAAAATATAAATATTGATGGAAGTATATTCCATAGGTAAACAATCTATCACAATATTTTTCTTAAACACTTGGCTCAAAGGAAGTTGAAAATTTGAAATAACATATTGAATCAATTCCTATAGCTAATGGGTTTACCAACTAGTTTATCGGGTAATTGTTATCTTTTAATTAAATAATTTTAAGTGTGTAATTTCCCAATAGTACTTGACTTTGATCATCATTGTGGTAAAGTTTTTTCTGACTTGATTGGCTTGTTTTTGTGCTTGCAATTTTGATTTGTTTTCTGCAGCTGAGATTTGATTCGGTGTCTTCTTTTTTTATTATAGAGGGATGTGACTTAGTTATTGTAATAATTGCATTTCTGGAGTTTTCAATCGTCAATTTGCTAAATTTCTGGGCCCTTTTAATATGACATATGCAAGTTGATATTCACTTCTTTCTCGCAGATTTCCTCTAGACTTGTTAAAGAAGCTCAGCACCGATTGTATTGTGATGCAAAATCATCTTGTGAGTGTTATATTGCTATCAATGTTTTTAACTTGTCATCGTTGAATTCATCTATTAAATTAAGAATTATTTTAACGAAGTTCATTATTTAGATGTATATATTTTTGAAACTCATGAATATAATTTGCATCTGATTAGTGGTGTAATAATTTTTCACTGTTGTTTAAGGAAATGTTTGTGAGAACCCCATAACTGGTTTAACTTGGATTTGTTTGGTTTGCTAGTTTTCTGCTTTTTATTTTTATTCAAACTAAAAAATGTGTTTGGTAGAGTGAAGAGAAAATTTGTTTAGTGTTTCCAAAAAATAACTGGTGATGTTTTTGTAATGATTTAAAAGAAAATTTATCATAGTTATTAAAAAAATCAAAATATTCTAGTAATTATAGAAAATCAAACTCAAAAACCAAGTAATATTTATATCCATCTATGTCAATTTGATTTTAAAATAAATATGAACAGATTTTTAACTTCTTTAAATGATTGTTTGTGATTTGTGAGTCTATTGCATTTTTAAACATCTCAACGACAGTTTGTTTTTGCTATTTCCTGTTTTTAGGTTGATTCTGGAAAGAAAAAGGACTTGTGGAGTTTAATGCGCCACCAGTGCTTGAGGAATGATAGGAGTGGTGTTGTCATTTGTGCCAATTGCAAACGGAAGAGATATTACTAAGAGTGATTTGTATATAATATTAAAGACTTGCTACTTTATTTGTAATAACCGTAAAATTTAACGAAAATTTCAATTAAAGGAAATTTAGAATAAAAGAGAGAATTTTGACAATAGAGATAAGAACCATAGAAAATATGTATATTTATTACATGGATTAAAGAATTATAAAAGAAATATGAGAATTTATGTTTTTGGCGCGCTATAAGCAAATATATTTTTATTTATGTAGAAATGATTATAATTTGTTAAAAGTAAGTGGACTTTTAAGTAAAAGAAGTATTGTGTTGCTTAAAATAATTATATCGGCCTCTATTGAAATTTTATGGTATTTTTAGAAATATTCTTTCTTTTAATATAAATAAAGATATTTGTTTTGAAATTTGTTTTAATATGATTTTTATCAAGAAAAATCATGATTTAAGAGTTTAACTAAAGGTTTAGGAGAAAGGAAATTTTTAGAAATTTTTGGGATATTTTATGATGAAAAATGGAATTTATATGAATTTTTATAAAATAAAATCCTATTATTAATTATTTAATAATTATTATTATTATAAAAAAAAAAAAAAAAACGAAAAACGAAAGTTGATAAACGAAAACCGGGGGCGGAGGATTTCAGAAGAAAAAAGAAAGGAAAAAAAAAAAGAGAAAGGAATAGTGCATGCATAGTGAGTGAATAGTAATCTTAAATTTTATCTTTCGATTTGGAGTGCTTAAGGGCTTCCAATCTCAAAACTGAACGTATTATTGGATTCAGGACGAAGAGTACTTCAGTTTTGACCGATCAGTTTTTCAAATCAACCGTTGAATCGCCATAGATCTGAAGTAGAAAATCTCGGTAAAAGGTAAGTTCTGAAAAACCTTACTTAGGGACTTCTAATTAGAAATCTGACTCCATAGATGGATTCAGAAATTAGATAAATATTAGGATATGAAATTGTTTTGTTGATTCGGTAAATTTTTTGTGATAGTGAATAGTGTTTTCCGGCGGTGAATAGTGTCGGTGAATAGTATTTTCCGGCATGAATAGTGTTTTCCGGCGGTGAACAGTAACCAAGCTCATTTTAGGCTTTTGGACCTTCCGGACTCGATTTTGGGGTCTGTTTTACCGAATTCAGACCAGGAACTAGGATTTTAGGGCTGTCCAATCTGGAGCCCTTACCGGTGAGTGGGTTTTTCATACTATAGCGCATGTTTTATGAATTCAGTTTATAAATATCTCTCATATGATTTTAACTAATTGGAATGTATGCTAAATTGTTTTACTGCTTTGAAAACCAATATGTTCCAACCATGTTAGAAATTATAAATTTCAATCCTAGTTGAACCCTAGGTATGCAGGGCAAACATCGAGACTGATAATTCTCCATTTGAGCTAGATTTATAGAAATGCGAACTTAGTCATAGAAATGAACTAAGTTGGCCATGAAATGATTTGATGCATGATGAGCATTTATGCAACGTCTACGGACGATCTATGTTTAAAATGATTTGATGCATGATGAGCATCTATACGACGTCTACGGACGATCTATGTTTAAAGGGAAAGTTTATGATGATAAAGGTCTCCATGGGAATACATGGATGAAACATATTTTTGAACGAAATTTTATGCATGAAAAGAGCTAGATGGAGAATTATAGCTGTATTGAAATGTTTTACTTTAAACTCTTTGAATAGCATATTTCACATGTTTTCTATTGGAGGGACCCTTTTAGATCACTGTTAGCTAGCCGCAGGTAGTGCTAGCCCTGGTGCACCATGATCATGTTAAGGCTTCGGCCTAGGATACTGTGACGGGCATATGACTGCCTAAGACACAGGGATTTAGGGTTGACTTATGTCTTCGCCTACAGTGATTGCCATACCCATTGCTATGTGCTTGGGGAAATTTAGGGTGGACTTATGTCTACGCCTACAGTGATTACCCTACCCTTGCTGTGTGCTTGGGGGAGATGATAGATCTGTCAGGAAAGACCTCCAATAAACTGATGCATTTTTTTTTTTAAAGATTAAATATTTCTAAACAAGCTCATTCATCATTGTTATTGCATAAATATCTTCATGTATTACTTACCATGCATAATTGATTTGCTTACGGTTATTGATTTAATAATGTTTTATCTTTTGAACACACATTTGAACTGTTTAGCATTCTTTCAATAAATTATGGTTAAATGCTTAATGTTTCTATTGTTATCTTTACATTTGGATTTCAATTATTAAACCCATTGCGAAACACTCGTGCTTGGTTTACCCTGTTTCAGTTATAGTATGATTTACTCATTCACTGAGATGTGGTAATCTCACCCCTCTTTTGTTTCCTCCCCACAGATAGTCAAAGAGACTTTGATCCAGCTACAGCTTCGTAGGAGGCTGAAGATAGTGTTGGTGAGCCCCAGTTTGGGCAAGGCTCTTTTGTACTGTTTGTTTAGTTTAGTTATGTCTAGAGTATCTCCATGAACATACAGGCAGGATCCTCGCTTCTTGCGTATTTTGATGTGTTGTTTGAAAAATGGTTTTATATTTTACAATAATGTTGGTATTATGAGGCCTTGGGCCAAGTTGAATCACATGAATATTATGAGGCCATGGGCCAAGTTGAATCAGAATGTTGGATTCATGAGATATCATGAGATATATATATATACATATATACAGTATTTTCTGATATTGGATGTGGCATATGTGGCCAGTTATATTTATTATGTACTCTGGATTGTGTGCTGGATGTTTGTGCATGCTATGTGTTAGGCTTGCGGCTAGGGGGAAACCCTTATGTCGTGCCGGTCATGTGTTCCATCATTTGGGGCCGTGACAGAGTGGTATCAGAGCATTAGGTTTCCCTGTGTTCATGGAGTAACGGACCTTTAGGTAGGACTTTGAGTATGGGTATGAATCCGGACATGCTTATACTCACGGTGCTGCTAAAGGGGTTCGATAGGATGTTGTTTTTTTTGTTCAAGTAAGTCAGTTTATAGTATGCTATGTTGGCATGGTTAAGTGACGGTTGGGGTATATCTATTTTATAGCGAGATACCAGTTATATGAGATGTTACTTGGGAAAAGATCCATACAGAGTCTCTCCGCGTGTCCTTTTGAATGGTAGTAGGGCAAACCTCAGCGGAATGCTGAGTTTAGGCAAATCCTATACCACCAAGGTACGGAAGAGGTCAAACTCTGGTATGATGGTTTCTGAATGTGACATCTGTTGTACTCAGTTGTCTAGATATGGTAGAGTGTGATGTGATATTGAGAATGAATTAGTTGGCATTATGTCATGTCATTTTGAAATGTCACTAGAAGGTGATTAAATTCAATATTCTTAGAGAATTTTTTTTCTTTTGATACAAAGAAATCTTAGTGAGATACCCAGTAACCTAATCTCTGCTTTAGTAATCCATAAGTGATTACAAAAGTTGCCAATGATAGTTGGCAGTGGTGAGAGATGCTGATATAAAGTATACCACTGTAAATCAAGTTCCAGTGATTAGAAAATTTTCTGATATAATTCCTGAGGAATTGTCAGGATTACCCCGAAATAATAAATAGAGTTTGGTATTGATTTATTTCCTGGCCAGCGTCTATATTTTCATATAGAATGGCACCCACTGAACTTAAAGAACTGAAAAAAAAAAAGATAGTTACAAGACATGTTAGACAAGGGATTTAAAAGCCCTAGTAGTTTTATTTGGAGTGCTCCAGTATATGGATCACTATGACTATACATAGATTATAAACAGTTGAATAAAGTGAGAATGTGGAATAAATACTCATTACCTCGTATAGATCATCTATTTGATCAGTTAGAAAGTGCTCAACATTTTTTTTTGTAAAAAAAAAAAATTAAATTAATTTGATTTGATATTTAGATATCATCAATTAAGGATAAGAGAAAAGGATATTAAAAAAATTTTTTTTTTTCAGGATTTGGCATGGACACTATGATTTTATAGTTATGTCATTTGGATTGACAAATGCCCCAGCTACATTCATAGAGTTAATGAATAAGTAATTAAGCCATCCCTAAATCAAGTTGGTATTATATTTATTGATAATATACTAGAATATTTCAAGAGTTCAGAGGATTATAAGCAATATTTAAAGCTAGTATTACAAACTCCAAGGGAGTATCAGCTATATGCTAAGTTCTAAAAATATGAATTTTGACTTAGTAATAGTACTTTCTTAAGGTATGTGGCTAGCAAGATGGTATCCAAGATAACTCTAAGAAGGTAAAAGTGGTACAGCAATGTCCACATCTTGCTACAGTTACAGATTAAGATCCAAGTCCAATTTGCGCTTTTTGCTGTTGTCAGTTGTCCATTCTATTCGAGCCATAGTTGAATCAGGTACATGAACATATGCTTGTAAGGCATCAATCAATTCCTCAGCATTTGAAGCTGAGATAAGAATTCGTCGTGCTGAGTGTGGGATAAACTTCTGTTCCACAGTTTGATCTAGAAAAGACAACAAACCATCAAAGAAGTGATTAACATTTAACAAACCTATTGGTTTGTGATGCATATTCAGTTGTGCCCAAGAGACTATTTGGAAAATCTCCTCTAAAGTACCAAAACCACCTGGTAAGGCAATGAAGGCGTCAGCATTACTCATCATTCTAGCCATGCGTTCATGCATGGAAGCTACTCTATATTCTTCCCCAATTGTTTTCCCTATGTTGCTGGATGCAGCTAGAGCTGTAGGAATAATACCTAGAACTTGGCATCCTCCTACATGTGCAGCTGTAGCTACACACCCCATTAACCCACAGTTACCTCCACCATAGACTAGATGAATTTTTCTTCTGGCCAGCACCATACCCAGGTTTTGTGCTGCTTTCACATACTCCCCATCTTTTCCAGGACTGGAACCACAAAAGACACAGATATTTCGAAATTGACGAAATGCGGTTCCCTCCATAATTTCTATCACTTTAACTCTGAGTATGAAGATAAAGATACTAATGTAAGCATTTATAGAACTCAGAGAAGGGCATATTTATAATAGTTATGCGAATAGGCCGGATATTATTAGAATAGCTATGTGAGTGATTGGTGAATATCAGCTAAATTAAAGGTAAAAAAAAAACGGCAAGCATGTATATGTACAGTAGTTATGACTGTGACCCATATTAAGCACATAAAGAGTATCAGATAAGATATCACTAGAAATCTGTCTTTTTCTTGTTGTCTTTGATGAAGCATTGATGTCTTGAAAGGTTGTAGGTGATAGCCGTCATTGTAAAAAGAAGAAAAAGAAAAAGAAAAGTGAAAATGCAAACCAATTCATTGTTGAAAAGGAACAATCAAATGGTTTATTTTGTTTTCTCAATGTTTTTACCAGTCGACTATTGGTTTATAAGTTGACTAGCTATTTTGAGAAATTTTAATGTGGACTGGTTATTTACAGTTGATTGATTATATATTTTGAAGCAACCAACTGCATCCTACCAGTTAACTATGTGCTCTTGTTATTCACAGACTTTATAGGCTCGAAAATATTTCTTTTCCATATGATATGCTTCCGCCGAATAACAATATCTTTGAATTAAATTTTGGCACATATATTCAAAATTTGCGGCCACCGATTGCGGCCACCGTTTTTTTGCCGAAATAGCAGCTAGATTTTTGTTTACAGATTTTCAAGAATTACGGCCACCGATTTTAATGCTTTTCAATATTTGCCAAATTTTTGACTTTCTATTTTGGCACCATTCTCTATTGTGCTTTTCGTCTGTTTCACTGCATTCTCCCTCATTAACGGCTGGCATTAAAGGCAAGGTTGTTTTCCCTCATTGTAAGGAAAGATAATTTCTAATCTTTGGAATTCAGTTATTATGGTGTTCAACTGATTAGTAGATTAAAGTAATAGAGATTTTGAAAAGAATAGATGGATGATGATGTAATGGTGCTTTGACGAATATAATTAAAGGAATTAACGGTGTTAAAGTTTTTGAAGAATAAAGTATGGAAATTAAGATTTAAGTTAATCTTGAAATTTTTAATTTGAAAACATGGAAAATATTTTTAGAATCATTTCTGAGAATAATGTAAGTAATTAAGATATTTGTGTTAAGAATTTATACTTTGCTAAATTGAGACTAGTATCTAGAATGTAAATCATGTTGAGATTTGAAAATTTACATATAAATAATTGTTAAGAAAAGAGATTTCAGAAGAAGCCATAAATTGTAAATATGGATAAACCGAGATAATAAGGATATACTGAGATAAAAATGGTACTAGTATAATGGTAAAAAGAAGATACAAATAAAATTTTTCATTGGCGGGTATGTTGACAAGTACGAATTGAATATATTATCTCAAGAGAGTTATTCAGGAAGTCTAAAAATCTTTATTAGACTGACTGATACTAAATTTAAATAATGTGTTTATACATTAGAAGTTATGCTTTAAGTATCTTTATATTATTGTGGTGAAAGTTTGGAGAAATTAATTGTCCTTTAGTTGAACTTGCTCATAGCAGTAATTATCATGCCAATATACAATGGCATCATTTGAAGTTTTACGTGAATATCATAGGTTTCTTAATATGTGAGTAAATTGAGAAAAGTTAAACTTTGAAAATTTAATTTGGAATAACATGCAATAGATAGAATATGAATTATCTAAATTGATGATGCTAGCTTGGAGAGCATGCTTTAAGCATATATATATATATATATTTTAGATTGGTGAAAGATTCCTTAGCAGAATCTGTCTATAATAAAATAATATTAGAAGATTTAAGCCTTATGTAAGAGGTGTTACAAATGTTTTGTTAAATGACTCAGTGGAGTTAGATTTATTATAAAATGTCATTGATAAAGTGAAATTGATTAGAAAAAGAATACTGGAAACTCAATACAAGTCAAAAGTTTACAAGGACTATGAATGTTGAGCACTAGGAATTTTCAGTTGGTGACCATATATTCTTTAATGACTCACCAATGAAAGAGGTAATGAGATTTGGAAAGAAATAAAAGTTACACCCTCGGTATATAGAACCATTTGAAATTCTTGATAGGATCGGTCTACCACTTGCATTTGATAATGTTTATCCAGTTTTTTTCATGTGTCTATACGACGAAAATATTTACCGGATTCTACACATGTTATACAGTGTCCATAGATTTAGTTACAGAAAGATTTAACCCATGAGGAACAACTAGTAGCAATAGTGGACAGACAAGTAAAGAAGTTACGATTAAAAGAAATACTTATAGTAAAGGTGATATGAAAAAAATCATTCTTCTGAAGAAACTACTTGGGAAAGAGAGGAGGATATACGCGCTAGACATCTGTCTTAATTTGAACAATGAGATTAATATTTTTCTGCAACTATGGTAATGAAATTCGGGGACCGAATTTCTTTAAGGGGGGAAGAATGTAATAACCGTAAAATTTAACGAAAATTTCAATTAAAGGAAATTTAGAATAAAAGAGAGAATTTTGACAATAGAGATAAGAACCATAGAAAATATGTATATTTATTACATGGATTAAAGAATTATAAAAGAAATATGAGAATTTATGTTTTTGGCGCGCTATAAGCAAATATATTTTTATTTATGTAGAAATGATTATAATTTGTTAAAAGTAAGTGGACTTTTAAGTAAAAGAAGTATTGTGTTGCTTAAAATAATTATATCGGCCTCTATTGAAATTTTATGGTATTTTTAGAAATATTCTTTCTTTTAATATAAATAAAGATATTTGTTTTGAAATTTGTTTTAATATGATTTTTATCAAGAAAAATCATGATTTAAGAGTTTAACTAAAGGTTTAGGAGAAAGGAAATTTTTAGAAATTTTTGGGATATTTTATGATGAAAAATGGAATTTATATGAATTTTTATAAAATAAAATCCTATTATTAATTATTTAATAATTATTATTATTATAAAAAAAAAAAAAAAAAAAACGAAAAACGAAAGTTGATAAACGAAAACCGGGGGCGGAGGATTTCAGAAGAAAAAAGAAAGGAAAAAAAAAAAGAGAAAGGAATAGTGCATGCATAGTGAGTGAATAGTAATCTTAAATTTTATCTTTCGATTTGGAGTGCTTAAGGGCTTCCAATCTCAAAACTGAACGTATTATTGGATTCAGGACGAAGAGTACTTCAGTTTTGACCGATCAGTTTTTCAAATCAACCGTTGAATCGCCATAGATCTGAAGTAGAAAATCTCGGTAAAAGGTAAGTTCTGAAAAACCTTACTTAGGGACTTCTAATTAGAAATCTGACTCCATAGATGGATTCAGAAATTAGATAAATATTAGGATATGAAATTGTTTTGTTGATTCGGTAAATTTTTTGTGATAGTGAATAGTGTTTTCCGGCGGTGAATAGTGTCGGTGAATAGTATTTTCCGGCATGAATAGTGTTTTCCGGCGGTGAACAGTAACCAAGCTCATTTTAGGCTTTTGGACCTTCCGGACTCGATTTTGGGGTCTGTTTTACCGAATTCAGACCAGGAACTAGGATTTTAGGGCTGTCCAATCTGGAGCCCTTACCGGTGAGTGGGTTTTTCATACTATAGCGCATGTTTTATGAATTCAGTTTATAAATATCTCTCATATGATTTTAACTAGTTGGAATGTATGCTAAATTGTTTTACTGCTTTGAAAACCAATATGTTCCAACCATGTTAGAAATTATAAATTTCAATCCTAGTTGAACCCTAGGTATGCAGGGCAAACATCGAGACTGATAATTCTCCATTTGAGCTAGATTTATAGAAATGCGAACTTAGTCATAGAAATGAACTAAGTTGGCCATGAAATGATTTGATGCATGATGAGCATTTATGCAACGTCTACGGACGATCTATGTTTAAAATGATTTGATGCATGATGAGCATCTATACGACGTCTACGGACGATCTATGTTTAAAGGGAAAGTTTATGATGATAAAGGTCTCCATGGGAATACATGGATGAAACATATTTTTGAACGAAATTTTATGCATGAAAAGAGCTAGATGGAGAATTATAGCTGTATTGAAATGTTTTACTTTAAACTCTTTGAATAGCATATTTCACATGTTTTCTATTGGAGGGACCCTTTTAGATCACTGTTAGCTAGCCGCAGGTAGTGCTAGCCCTGGTGCACCATGATCATGTTAAGGCTTCGGCCTAGGATACTGTGACGGGCATATGACTGCCTAAGACACAGGGATTTAGGGTTGACTTATGTCTTCGCCTACAGTGATTGCCATACCCATTGCTATGTGCTTGGGGAAATTTAGGGTGGACTTATGTCTACGCCTACAGTGATTACCCTACCCTTGCTGTGTGCTTGGGGGAGATGATAGATCTGTCAGGAAAGACCTCCAATAAACTGATGCATTTTTTTTTTTAAAGATTAAATATTTCTAAACAAGCTCATTCATCATTGTTATTGCATAAATATCTTCATGTATTACTTACCATGCATAATTGATTTGCTTACGGTTATTGATTTAATAATGTTTTATCTTTTGAACACACATTTGAACTGTTTAGCATTCTTTCAATAAATTATGGTTAAATGCTTAATGTTTCTATTGTTATCTTTACATTTGGATTTCAATTATTAAACCCATTGCGAAACACTCGTGCTTGGTTTACCCTGTTTCAGTTATAGTATGATTTACTCATTCACTGAGATGTGGTAATCTCACCCCTCTTTTGTTTCCTCCCCACAGATAGTCAAAGAGACTTTGATCCAGCTACAGCTTCGTAGGAGGCTGAAGATAGTGTTGGTGAGCCCCAGTTTGGGCAAGGCTCTTTTGTACTGTTTGTTTAGTTTAGTTATGTCTAGAGTATCTCCATGAACATACAGGCAGGATCCTCGCTTCTTGCGTATTTTGATGTGTTGTTTGAAAAATGGTTTTATATTTTACAATAATGTTGGTATTATGAGGCCTTGGGCCAAGTTGAATCACATGAATATTATGAGGCCATGGGCCAAGTTGAATCAGAATGTTGGATTCATGAGATATCATGAGATATATATATATACATATATACAGTATTTTCTGATATTGGATGTGGCATATGTGGCCAGTTATATTTATTATGTACTCTGGATTGTGTGCTGGATGTTTGTGCATGCTATGTGTTAGGCTTGCGGCTAGGGGGAAACCCTTATGTCGTGCCGGTCATGTGTTCCATCATTTGGGGCCGTGACATTATTAGTGAAAAAAGGAATATGTATAGATTTTTAGTTTCGTAAATGCATTGTATATATGCAATTTGTATTGGATTTAGTCTTTTATTTTATTTTCACGAAACTTGCATGTATTGCGTGTCTATGGTCAAATTGTATTTAAAGTATGTTTAATCTTGTCTTTATCTATACTATAGTCAAATTCTTGACAAGTATGATAATTTTTTTCTTGTGTTTTATATGTAATTCACATCATATTTATACTCATTTTAGATTGTATAAAATATATTTTTTCATTTATGTATATGACAATTATGCTTGATCTTGGTAATATATATATATATATATATATATATATATATATATATATATATATATATATATATATATATATATATATATATATATATATATATATTAAATAAAAATATTTTATTAATTTTTAAGTTTTTATTTTTACATATTATTACATTTTTATTATGAAATATAAAATTAAATAAAAAATATAAATAATTTTATAATATCAATTGCACAAATTTTAATAAAAAAAATTTAAATAAAGCTTTTAGTGGCGACTATTTTCTGTTGCCACTAAAATTGGGATTTCGTGATAATCTATAAAAAAAATTATTTTTAGTGGCGATAAATTTAATCGCCACTAAAAACTTTTTAGTGGCGACTATGATTGTCGCCACTGCAGTTGTTTCAGTGGCGACTTTCGTGGTCGCCACTGAAGACTTTAGGGTTAGGGGTTTCTGTGGCGACCTATATGGTCACCACTGAAGACGTTTCAAGGGTTTCAGTGGCCACTTGTGTAGTCGCCACTGAAAGCTCTTCAGTGGCGACTACACAAGTGGCCACTGAAGACATTTCAATGGCGACCACACAAGTCGCCACTAAAAGTATAATTAATAGGTTTTAGTGGCGATTTTTTTAATTTTAGTGGCAAAAAAATTTTTTTGGTGGCCAGAAATGTCGCCACTAAAAAGGTAGTTTCTGTGGCGCTCATAGATGTCGCCACCGAAGATATAATTATTGGTGGCGACATTATTTTTGTCGCCACTGAAAGTTTTAGTGACGGTCGCATAGGTGGCGACTTTTTAGTGGCGAATTGTCGCCACGAAAAGGTATTAGTGGCGATTTTTAAACTTTCAGTGGCGAAAAAAGTCGCCACCGAAAGTCAAATTTCTTGTAGTGGTATTTTTCTTTTGTAGGCACATTTTAATGTGTCTAGCCTCCACAAGAAATTAATTTTGCAATCACTTGGAGCAAAGTGGAGAGTAGCATGGTACAATATATTTCGCCTGAAGTACATTGGAACGAAAACCAGAGATGATTTATGTAATGAAGTCCCGTCGGGCATCCCACATAATCAGTGGGTGACCTTCATCGACTATCGCACTTAAGGTGAAATTCAGGATAATTACTAATATTCATTTTTTGAAATATATTATTTTTTACAAAGTGTGACTAATTAATATATTTATGCGATTAAATATGATGTGACAACTAAGAATAGACAAACAGAAGACGTCAGATGATGCCGCATTCCACTGGGTCGAAGAGCCTTGCGTGTAAGAAGGCTGATATGGTAAGTTTCTCTTTCTCAGTATTTTAACTTAATTCTAAGAAAACACTAATTTATATAATATACAATCTAATGATTGTTTAAATTTTTAGGAAGTTGAGGTTAGGGGTCTAGTGACCCGATGCAATGTATAGACGATAGTTCATAAAAGGGTTGACAGATCATACATCAACGATGAAGTTCAAGTAACTGCTGTAAGTATAAACATGTTATTAACTACTTAAAATGCAATAAATTTATTTGTTTTTCTGTTAATTTTTAAAATTATTCATTGTTTGCTTTTCTATTTTGCAGGAAAAAATTGCCTCGATCTAGTAAGAGAATAGCTCTTCCCAAGAGATTTCAACAGCTAATTCACTTGTGAAAACTCTGGGAACTAAGGAGCATTCAGGTCGCGTTCGAGGATTTGGGTTGGACGTTTGCCCAAGCCAAGTCTTCGATCGTGGCATAGTTGAGTTGAGCTCACACTCTAGGCCTTCGTACGAGAAGTTACAGATTAAGGTGGCTCAGCTTAAAGTGGCAATAGAGGAACGGGACACAGAGTAGCAGCGACGAGAGGCTGACCAAGCAGCGTGTAAGGCTGAACGATCAGCACGTGATGCTGACATCGAAGCACGATAGCAAGAGATGGAGGCAGCTATGGCGTTCCCGCTTTAGAACTTTCAGGGTCAAGTGCCACCTGAAATTGTCCTCCCTCACAGTTCAGGTCCTAGGGTAATTTGTCAACACATATCAATAATTAAACTCTTTTGCTATCATTTTATTTAATCCCAAAATGTTTACACGATGATATTGTTTTTTCGGACCCTAGTGATCATAGTAGTGAGCATCAGCCTCGTCAACGATCCCAGGATCCAAGACCATGATTTCATTGTGTATGATACATTTATTTGTTAATTCTATAGGCTATACATTGTAATTTAAATTTCTCAACACCTATTATTTTTTTGTACAATTTTTATTTTTTATATGTCATTTGCATTTGAATATTTATTTATATTAACAATTTCGATAACTGCCGATAAATTTGAAACAAAAAATCTCACATTATGACGTTATTTTCACGCATCGTTTAAAAAGAATCCCAAAATATATCAAATTGATCTACTGAATAATAGTAATACAAAATTCAACAAGAATGTAAATTAAATAAAGTTAATATATATTTTGTGAATTTAACGACGGTTCATAAACTGTCGTTAGGACTCGTCTTAGGGATGGTTCACATATTGTTTTTAGGCCGAGTTATAGCAACGGTTGAAAAACTGTCGCGAAAATCAATCTTAATAATGGGTAGTAAATTGTTGTTAGGACGTGTTTAACCATGAGCTGAAGATCGACGCTAAGACTCGTCTTAGTGACGGTTTCAAAATCGTCATGATGACGCGTCTTAACAACGCTATTCTCCGGTTGTTCTAAACCGTCGCAATCCCTATGGTTCCACAACGGTTTAAAAAATCATTGTTAAGGGTCTTAGCGACGGCTAAATCGTTGCTATAAGCATTAAAAAACTGTTGCTAAATCACGTGTTTCTTGTAATGTATAGACTAAGGTCTGATTTAGTTTGTGAAAATAAACTAATGGAATCAAAATTCAAATTTCATTCCATGAGTTTATTGTGTTTGGTTTCCAAAAATATGAACCTAGGGAATGCATATTCCCTCTTATATGGGACATAGGATTTGAAACAAGTAGAATGGAATGAAAAAGACTAAAATACATTTCCCAGATTTAAATTAAATTTTTCAATACTTTGTTAATATTATTAATATTTTAAATAAAAATTAGTTCAAACTTTTATATGAATAATTATTTATTTTATTTTTTATTTATAGTATTTTAAAATAATTTTTTAGGTTAAAATAATATTATATTAATATTTTTATTCTGCACAAGTATTTTTATTTTTTTGTCAATTTTTTATTCTATTTCTACATTATTTATAGCATACCAAATACAAAAAAGTAATGAAAATTTCATTTATTTTCACGTTGTATCAAACGTAATTTTAATAACAACATTTCATTTTATTCTAATTCTTATTTCCATCTTCTTCTTTTGCTAACATCCAAATGAGAGCTAAGTATTTTTTTCCTTTAATCTTACTTTATGTATTGTGTAATTGAAAAATATTAAGTAAAATGTTATAACAAAAGTTTATTTGTTAAAAGAAAAAAAATTCAAGAGCCAGCTTAATTAGCCCAACTTTCCTAAAGATCCTTTCAAATTGGTTTGAAAAATGTTTGCTTTTATTTTTTGGATAAATGAAAAAATCACATTAATACAAGATCAAGCATTAAGGCCAGTAAACAAAAAACAAAGATAGGATAGATAAATTCTACAGTTTTTAAAATTATAAAACAAATAACTAGTACTGTAAATAAAAAAATAAAGAGACAACACGCCTCTCAAAACCTAATCTACCAAATATTACATTTTAAAAAATCAAAACTACAGCTGATACAACAATAAAATAAAGAAGAAGAAAAGACGCATATTGAAGAGGCAATACACTTCTCAAACTCTTTTTAAAAAAATTTTATACAGTCATAATGTCACGGCTCCAAATGATGGAACACATGACCGGCACGGCATAAGGGTTTCCCCCTAGCCGCAAGCCTAACACATAGCATGCACAAACATCCAGCACACAATCCAGAGTATATAATAAATATAACTAGCCACATATGCCACATCCAATATAAGAAAATACTGTATATATATATATATATATATATATATATATATATATATATATATATATATATATATATATATATATTTCATGAATCCAACATCCTTGATTCAACTTGGCCCATGGCCTCATAGTACAAACATTATTGTAAAACTTAATTTGTAGTAAAGTCGGTCGAGTTGGCCCTTGGCTTGAGCCATACAACTGGGGACAGTCCCTCTTCATGTGTCCAGGTTGGTTGCAATGATAGCAGACAATCATCTCCCTGCGGCACTGACCAAAGTGATGGTTGCCACAAATAGGGCATTGTGGCCTGTTCTACTAAATGGCTCTTGATCCTAGTTGACCCGGATACCTGGTGTTTCCTTGGCTAAGACCTAGCCTACCACTCGCATCTGGTCTCTGGTTGGGGTTCCCAACATTCTGTGGTGCTGGGCGCTGCTGGCTCTGGAATCGGGGTCCTTGGGAATGAGAACTTTGCCCTCCTTTGGAGCTCCCGTCCCTATCCCTCTTTCTCAGCTTGGCACTCTCGACATCGGCCAAATGCCTAGTCTCCATCATTCTTGCACAGTCCACAGCCTCTGCATAGTTCGGGAATTGCTTCATCTGGGGTGCCACTGATTGAAACAATGCTGGCATCAACCCCTGGATAAATTTCTTGATCATGTCTTTTTCAGTAGGGACCATGTGCGGTGCATACGGCATCAGCTGTGTGAAGCGGTAGTCATACTTCGTGACTGACATACCGGAAGTCTGCTTCAATTCCACAAATTCCTGACACTTGGCATCTCGTATACTCTGAGGCACAAACCTCTCCATGAAGACTTCCTTGAACTCTGGCCATCTCAAAGGTGACGTTGTAGCTCCCCTTCCGCGCATCATGGTCTTGAACCATACCTGCGCTATACCAGACAACTGGAAGGATGCCAACTCTACTGAGCGGATCTCTGAACACTTAAGAACCTCGCAGATCTTCTCAGTATCCTCTATAAACTCCTGGGGATCTTCACTAGCCAACAACCCCTTGAAGGTTGGCGGTTTCAGCTTCAGGAACTCAGATAGTTCCACTTCCCTCTCAGCGGGTCTCGCATGCCGCTCCACGGACCTAACTGGTTCTGGAACGGAGGTAGTTGTTTCGGGCTGTTGCGGGTCCCTTCTATCTTGCCCATCCCTTCTTTCAGCTAGATTTTTTATTGCCCGCTGCATACCCTGCATGGTTACCAGCATCTGGGCTATCATATCATCCCGGGGGTGAGAAGACATTTCCCCCGTCCTGGGAGTCTCAGCTTGCTCACTGGTCAACTCAGCTTGTTCGGCTGCTTCAGCAGCCCTTACACCCCTGCCACTGTCTCGTGCACTGGCTCTAGGTCGGCCTCTGCCACGACCTCTACCTCAGCCTCTGCCACGACCTCTACCTCGGCCTCTAGGCACGGGTACTGCGGACTGAGCAGACTCTTCAGCTATCTGCTCTTGAACCGCGGGTTGCCTAACCTTTGATCTTGTTCTTGGTGGCATTTCGCTATAAAACAGAAATAGCCCAACCATCACTTAACCATGCCAACATAGCATACTATAAACTGACTAACTTAAACAACCAGACAACATCCTATCGAACCCCTTTAGCAGCACCGTGAGTATAAGCATGTCCGGATTCATACCCATACTCAAAGTCCTACCTAAAGGTCTGTTACTCCATGAACACAGGGAAACTTAATGCTCTGATACCAACTTTGTCACGGCCCCAAATGATGGAACACATGATCGGCACGGCATAAGGGTTTCCCCCTAGCCGCAAGCCTAACACATAGCATGCACAAACATCCAGCACACAATCCAGAGTACATAATAAATATAACTGGCCACATACGCCACATCCAATATAAGAAAATACTGTATATATATATATATATATATATATATATATATATATATATATATATATATATTTCATGAATCCAACATCCTTGATTCAACTTGGCCCATGGCCTCATAGTACAAACATTATTGTAAAACTTAAAACCATTTTTCAAACAACACAAGAAGCGAGGATCCTGCCTGTAAGTTCATGGAGATACACTAGACATAAACTTAAACTATACAACCAATACAACGGAATCTTGCCCAAACTAATGCTCACCAATGCTATATTTAGCCTCCTATGGAGCTGTAGCTGGATCAGTGTTTCTTTGACTGTCTGTGGGGAGAAAACAGAAGAGGGGTGAGATTACCACATCTCAGTGAATGGGTAAATCATACTATAACAGAAACAGGGCAAACTAAGCACGAATATTTCGCAATTAATTAAATAATTGAAATCAAAGTATAGAAAACATTAAACATTTAACCGTAATTTATTGAAAGAATGCTAAACAGTTCAAATGATAAATCAGGATTAAATCAATAACTGTAAGCAAATCAATTATGCATGGTAAGTAATAAATGAAGATACTTATGCAAGAACAATGATGAATGAGGTATTTTAGAAACATTTAATATTTAAGAAAAATGCACTAATTTATTGGAGGTCTTTCCTAACAGATCTATCATCTCCCCCAAGCACACAGCAAGGGTAGGGTAATCACTGTAGGCGTAGACATAAGTCCACCCTAAATCCCTGTGTCTTAGGCAGTCATATGCCCGTCACAGTATCCTAGGCCGAAGCCTTAACATGATCATGGTGCACCAGGGCTAGCACTATCTGCGGCTAGCTAACAGTGATCTAAAAGGGTCCCTCCAATAGAAAACATTTGAAATATGCTATTCAAGAGTTTAAAGGAAAAAAATTTCAATAACTTTACAATAAAACTATAATTCTCCATCTAGCTCTTTTCATGCATAAAATTCTATTCTAAAATATATCTTATCCATGAATTCCCATGGAGACTTTTAAAATCATAAACTTTCCCTTTTTAAACATAAATCGTCCGTAGACGTTACATAGATACTTATCATGCATCAAATCACTTCATGGCTAACTTAGTTCATTTCTATGACTAAGTTCGCATTTCTATAAATCTAGCTCAAATGGAGAATTAATAGTCTAGATGCTTGCCCTGCATACCTAGGGTTCAATTAGGATTGAAATTTACAATTTCTAACATGGTTGGAACATATTGGTTTTCAAAGCGGTAAAACAATTTAACATACATTCCAACTAGTTAAAATCATACGAGAGAGTTATAAATCAAATTCCTAAAACATGCGCTATAGTATGAAAAACCCACTCACCGTACTAGAAGTCCAACAACGAGAATTTCACCTCGTGGTGGCTCAACAACCTAGAAAATATAGACATAATATGAAAATTAGATAAATTCTAAACGTCACTATTCTCGCCGAAAAATACTATTCACTCGCCGAAAAATACTATTCATGCCGAAACCTAAAAACCCTATATTCGAGCATAGAAACTAATTCTAAGACTATCTACGGGAAGAATTTCGGTAAAAACGAAGCCTAAAACGCAATTGGACGGAGTTTTACCTTTGGAGGTACTATTCATGCGATTTTTCAGCGACCTTTCGGCGACTTTCTGGCGAAATTGATCGGTGGGTTTTGAAGTACTCGTTGCCACGAGTCCAATGGTCTAGACGGTTCGTCAATCAGAGGTCCGTAGCTCCAGATATGAGGGTTTGAAAATCGAAGGAGAAAATGGAAAATGAGGGGGGCTGTTTTTTTTTCCTTTCTGCTTCTCTGGTACCCGAGACATATATGTGCAGCGCTACAGTAATTTTTTTTTTAAATAATAATAATTATTAAATAATTTATAATATGATTTTCTTTTATAAAAATTCATATAAAATTCCGTTTTTCATCATAAAATATCCCAAAAATTTCTAAAAATTTCCTTTCTCATAAACCTTTAATTAAACTCTTACATCATAATTTTTCTTGATAAAAATCGTAATAAAACAAATTTCTAAACAAATATCTTTATTCATATTAAAAGAAAGAGTATTTCTAAAAATACCATAAAAATTCAATAGAAGTCGGTATAATTATTTTAAGCAACACAATACTTCTTTTACTTAAAAATTCACTTACTTTTAACAAATCATAATTATTTCTACATAAATAAAAATATATTTGCTTATAGCGCGCCAAAACATAACTTCTAATATTTTTTTTAATTCTTTAATCTATGTAATAAATATACATATTTTCTATGGTTCTTATCTCTATTGTCAAAATTCTCTCTTTTATTTTAAATTTTCTTTTCGTTAAATTTTACGGTTATTACACGTAAGTTTGGTGTTGTAGATCTAATTTTTTCCACTTAAATTCAAGTTCAATATGTAGATTTGTAAAAATAAAATGTATTCTTTAAAACTTTGATATCTCTCTTATAATAAGAAAAAGAAAACTTTCTTAAAGAAAGAAAAATACTCTCCTAAAGGAACAAACCTTTCTTAAAAAAAAGAAATTTAAAAAACAGAGAAAACAAGGAATAAAAATAAGAAGAGAGAAAAGATGAGGAAATAGGCAGCGATCCCCCTGTATTTTGGGGGGTTTTTGAATGAAGCTTTGGTAGGTTCCCCCGAAGTCGCAACAGGTTAGAAAAAGAGGGTGAAAAAAAAATTGTTGGCTTAATCCGCTCTATTATAGGTCTGTGCTTGCCCCACTCCCAAGGCTTGGCCCTTCTCTATATTTTCCCTTAGTCGTTTTTTCAAAAATGACATCAAAATTTTGTGTCTTAGGTGATACGATTTTTTTTTTACATTTTTTATTTACAAAAAAAAAATTGTTCGCAACTTGAAGAGTTTATTCTTAAAATTTTAATAGTATGTAAAAATAATTTTAAAAATTAAAAAAAAATTATTCAAAGTACTAATACTATTTTTTTACAAGTATTTTTTTTTATTTTCTTATCAATTCACTTACAAACATAAACAAAATGACATCAATTTTAACTTTAAATCGACAATAAAAAAAATTTGATTATCTTTTCAGACCTTAGATCAGATAATGGGTTCCAGACACAGATGCCCTCCAACTCACAAGGATCATCACTGACGAAAACGTAAAGGACAAATTGTACTGCCTGCTAACTAAATTGCAGGGCTTAAAGAGCGAGAACCAAGTACCTTTTGCTTTAAATGCATCACGGTGATCAAACCCAAGCATGTAAATGGGTATGTCTAAACCAAAGCAACATTAAATTCTGCTATCTACCACATTCAAGTTTTCACCGACCTCCTGTCCTGCAATCAGGCCAGCGGGAACCAGAAATTCTTGTATATATTAATCGCTAAGTATATATATAATTTGGTATAGGATCATCCCTCTTTTTTTAATTGTTTGAAAATTATTATATAAGATACATAATATTTAAAATTTTATATTTAATATAAAAATTAAAAAATATACAAATAATATTTTATAAAAACATTATGAAGTCGCGTTACCTATAAATTTTAAATTATATCTCATGGAATTTAAATTGGTAGTATGATATTGAAGTTTCCTAAAATAATACTAAAGAGATATTTTTTCGTAATCTCATATTTTATAATATTTTAAATATCATAATACAAGATATGAAGATGTAAAATATTATATTATTTAATATTATTATATTTAGTGCGATAATTAAAAATTATTATAAAAGTATAATTAATATTTTGAGAGTTATATAATGTAAACACATACACTTACAGATATAGAGATAAACATAAAAACACATTACACACGTCCTTATCCACATATATGGACACGCAGAGACACGTATATATAAATTTGTATACATACGCATGCGTATTTACACGTGCATAGACACATAAACGCACAAACGCCGACTGGCACTGTGGCACACATATGGGTGCGTACGTATTCATTAAATTGCTTCATATCACTCCGTGGTCCATTTTCTACGGAGCACTAACTTAGGAGGGTAAAATAGAGGCGGGAAAAGAAACGGTGATGCGATGATCTCACACATGTGACGTGATTATCACACGCACACACACAAAGAGGATGACGCATTGACGTGACACATACACACATATTTTGAAATACAAAAATTCCTAAGGTAAAAATACAATTTAAAAACTGGTACTTTATATTGGGCACAGCAGGTATTATCATTAAAAATAAATGTGGAATAATCAATAAAAATAATATCAAAAAATTTAACGTAATTCACCTTTAATTTTTAGACTATGTCTACGGAACTAAATCTGAATAAATTTTTTACTATAAAATAACAGGTACAAAGAGAGTTTTTTTCAGAATAAATCTAGAGGTTACAACTGAGATCTAACTAAAATAATAACACAAAGTGTTTCCCACAATACCCCAAGAGTATTTCCTCACTATTTAGAAATGATTTCTTAAATATTACACCAAACTCTCCCCTATTTTTCTCTCCTCAAAGAACTTCTCTGACTTCTTTTCAGACTGCTCTTTGCTGCCTGATTACTCTGCTTATTGGTGTGTCTTAAGCCTTCCGTTCCTTGCCTGCAAGGATACGCCTAAAATCTTTGACTAATTTGGTGCAGTAGGTGAATTCGATGCCTAACTTCCTATTTCTTTTGCTTCTGCGGCTGCATTTTTTGTTTCTCTTCTTCAATTTCTACTTGAAAGTCATGATGTGGGCCCTCTATGTTGGAGGGACCCACCCATCACTTACAAATCTCCCCCTCCCGACTACATAGAGGATTTCATCATTCTTGCAGTTAATCGACAGAACTCAAACTTCTCTCTTGGTAGAATCTTTGTCAACATGTCTGATCCATTTTTATCAGTATGAATCTTTTCAAGCTGTAATAGTTTCTTCTCTAATACATCCCTAATCCAATGATATCTCACATCAATATGCTTAGATCTTGAATAAAAAGAAGAATTCTTACCAATATGAATAACACTCTGATTATCACAAAACAGTTGATATCTGTCTTGCTGAAAATCAAGTACATTTAAGAACTTCTTCATCCACAGCAGCTCCTTGCACGCTTCTGTTACTGTAATAAACTTTGCTTCGGTAGTCGAAAGAGTAACACACTTTTGCAACTTTGATTGCCATGACATAGCTCCCCCTGCAAATGTAATCAGATAACCTGAAGTAGACTTTTTTGAGTCTACATCACCAACTATATCTACATCTGTGTAGGCGACTAACACAGGATTGGTATCTCCAAAACATAAGCATATTTTGGAAGTACCACGTAGATATCTGAAAATTCACTTCACTGCAACCCAATGTTCCTTACCAGGATTAGAAAGGAACTGGCTCACTACTCCAACTGAGTGAGTAATATCTGACTGTGTACATACCATGGCATACATTATACTTCCAACTGCTAAAGCATATGGAACCTTGTCCATTTCTTCCTTCTCCTCATCTATAGAGAGACTTTGTTTAGAACTTAGTCTAAAGTGATTAGCAAGAGGATAACTAACCGCTTTAACCTTGTCTATATTAAACCTCTGAAGTACTTTCTCAATGTACTTCTCTTGTGACAACCATACTTTCTTAGCGCATCTATCTCTAGTAATCTTCATGCCAAGAATTTGTTTTGCTGGCCCCAAGTCCTTCATGGCAAAAGACTTGTTCAATTGTATTTTCAAACAATTGATTCTGGAAATATTCTGACCAACTATCAGCATATCATCCACATACAACAAAAGGATAATAAAATCATCATCAAAAAAATTATGTACAAAGACACAATGGTTTGAAGTAGTCTTTTTGTAACCTTACTCCCCCATAACAGACTCAAACTTCTTATACCATTGTTTTGGTACCTGTTTCAAGCCATAAAGACTTTTCTTCAGTTTGCAAATATAATCCTCTTTTCCTTTCTGCTTGAAACCCTTTGGCTGCTCCATGTATATCTCTTCCTCCAAATCATCATGAATAAAGACAGTTTTCACATCCATCTGTTCAACCTCCAAGTCAAGACTCGCTGCTAAGTCCAGCACTATACTTATGGATGTCATTTTCACAACTGGTGAAAAAATCTCGTCAAAATCAATGCATTTTCTTTGGTTGAATCCTTTAACAACCAATCTAACTTTAAATCTCGGATGGAGACTGTGTTCATCATGCTTGATCTTGAACACCCATTTATTTTCTCTTTTGCCTTTCGGCAAATTCACCAGCTCAAATGTTTTGTTCTCATGCAAGGACTTCATTTCATCTTGCATGGCTTCTCTCCATTTCTATTTATGCTCATCTTCCATAGCTTCTTCAAAGCTATCAAGTTCTCCCTCGTCAGTGAGTGTTTCATACTCATCATCAGGATATCTAGTAGAAGGTTGTCTTATTCTACTGCTTCTCCTCAATCGATTTGGGGAAGGCACAGGTGTTAGTAATTGATGGTGAGTATTATCATCATCTTCTTCTAATTCAGCCTCTATGGGAGCATCATCAAACAGATTGTCATCTCCAACTTGCCTCGGCACCACTGTTGGAGGAATTAATCTCAAGTTTGTTGAGTCGCCATTGGAATCAGGAATATCCTTCTCTATTTTGTTTACGTCTTCAATGGTCTGATCTTCAACAAACACTGTATCACGACTTCTAATGAGCTTTTTCTGGACCGGATCATAGAATCTATAGCCAAATTGATCTTGACCATAGCCAATAAATATACACTGTCGTGTCTTGGCATCGAGCTTGGCTTTCTCATCCTTAGGGATATGCACGAAGGCTTTACAACCAAACACCCGCAGATAATCATAAGAAACATCCTTTCCTAACCACACTTTCTCTGGTGTATCATACTGTAGAGGAACACACGATGATAAATTCAATACGTGTACAACTGTAAGCAAGGTTTCACCCCAAAAAGTTTTGGGTAACTTTGCATGTGAGAGTAAACATCTGACTCTCTCCATCAAAGTTTTATTCATCCTCTCAGCTAAGCCATTTAACAGTGGTGTTTTTGGAGGCGTCATCTAATGCCAAATACCATGCTCTTTACAATAAGCATCAAATGGTCTAGTATACTCTCCACCATTGTTTGTCCGGATGCATTTTAACTTCTTCTCAGCCTGTCTCTTAGCTGAGGTATAAAACTGTTTGAAGACATCTAACACCTGATATTTTGTCTTCAATGTATATGTCCACGTCTTCCTAGAATAATCATCAATGAAAGTCACAAAGTATTGAGCACCACCAAATGACTTTGGCATTGGTCCACACAGATCTGATTGTATCAGATCTAACACATTCTTTATTCTAGAAGGAGGGGAACTTTTGAAAGCAACTCTGTTCTACTTTCCTGCCAAGCAATCAGCACATTTCTCCAAATGTACTTAATCCATTCCATATAGCATTTTCTTTTTGGCCAAACATGTCATACTTTTCTCACTCATATGGCCAAGTCTCATGTGCCACAACTCAACTATATTTTCTTTCTCCACGGAATTCACAATGTCGTTGGAGAGCTTTGTATGCATAACATACAATGTTGAGTCTTCTCTACCTCTGGCCACCACCAAAGCACCTTTAGTGAGTTTCCATTGGCCATTCATGAACATGTTGTAGAAGCCTACATCATCAAGTTTGTCAGTAGAAACCAAATTCAGGCAAATATCTGAAATATGCCTAACATCTCTCAACACTAATTTGGTGACGTTCATCGTCTCTAAGCAGATATCTCCTCTGCCAACAACTTTTAGTAAGTTGTCATTTCTCATCTTAACAACACCGAAATCTCCTTCTATGTAAGATGAGAAGAATTCTCTACGAGGTGTAGTATGAATAGTAACTCTACTGTCAATCACCCAACTGGTCTCATGGGTTGTAAGATTGACAATATCATCATTATAAACGACATTGAATTTGTTTATGGCATTTGTCTGCTTATCATCACTGTTGTTATCTTTCTTCACTTCCTTGCCTTTGTTCTTATCCTGCTTGAACTTTCGGCAGAATCTTTTGATATGCCCTTTCTTCTTGTAGTAATGGCATTCAATATTGGCATATTTGTTTGACTTTCCTCTGCTTTTATCTATAGGCTTTGTATGCCTAAACTGACTCTTCCCTTTGGATTCTGTAACCAGAACATCTGATTGTGATGAAGAGGTTGAATATTGTGATCTTCTTCTCATCTCTTCATTCAGAATACTGCTTTTGACAGATTCCATATTCACGACACCGTTAGGCGTTGAGTTGGTAATTGAGATCTTCAAAGTCTCCCACGACTCTGGTAAGGAGGCGAGTACCATGAGAGTAAGTATTTCATCGTCAAACTTTATACCCATCCCCGACAACTGGTCCACGATCCCTTGCATCTCGTTCAAGTGATCTGCTACAGAAGTACCTTCTCAGTATTTCACGTGCATCAATTTTGTTAAATAGAACAATTTGTTGTTGCCGGTCTTTGAAGCATACAGCTCTTCCAGCTTCTACCACAGCGTTTGTGCATGAGTCTCATTGCAAATGTGATTGTACACATTATCTTCGACAAACTGTCAGATGAATCCACACACTTGCTCATGCTCAAATTTCTAATCTTCATCAGATTTGGCATTGAGTTTAGTTGTAGTAAACACCAATAGATGGAATTCCATCACAAACAGGAGATCTTTCATTTTGTTTCTCCAGATGTGGTAGTTTGTGCCATTTAAGTTGATCATCTTGTTGGTCTTTGCCTCCATTTTGAGCAGTATGAATAGTACTGTACGTATGAATAGTATCGTATGTATGAATAGTTTCGTACGTATGAACAGTGCCCCGTATAACTTTCTTCAGCCAATAGTAATTTTAATAAAATCTTTTCTGATATGGAAGATCAGTCAATACTACAACCATAGAGCATATTGGAAATTTTAAAGGAATAACTACCACAGCTCTGATACCACTTGTTGGGCACAGCGGGTATTACCAGTAAGAATAAATACGGAATAATCAACAAAAATAATATTAAAAAATTTAACGTGGTTCACCTTTGATTTTTAGGCTACGTCCACGGGACCAAATCCGAATAAATCTTTCACTATAAAATAGCAGGTGCAAAGAGAGTGTTCTCCAGAATAAATCTAGAGTGATCTGCTACAGAAGTACCTTCTCAGTATTTCACGTGCATCAATTTTGTTAAATAGAACAATTTGTTGTTGCCGGTCTTTGAAGCATACAGCTCTTCCAGCTTCTACCACAGCGTTTGTGCATGAGTCTCATTGCAAATGTGATTGTACACATTATCTTCGACAAACTGTCAGATGAATCCACACACTTGCTCATGCTCAAATTTCTAATCTTCATCAGATTTGGCATTGAGTTTAGTTGTAGTAAACACCAATAGATGGAATTCCATCACAAACAGGAGATCTTTCATTTTGTTTCTCCAGATGTGGTAGTTTGTGCCATTTAAGTTGATCATCTTGTTGGTCTTTGCCTCCATTTTGAGCAGTATGAATAGTACTGTACGTATGAATAGTATCGTATGTATGAATAGTTTCGTACGTATGAACAGTGCCCCGTATAACTTTCTTCAGCCAATAGTAATTTTAATAAAATCTTTTCTGATATGGAAGATCAGTCAATACTACAACCATAGAGCATATTGGAAATTTTAAAGGAATAACTACCACAGCTCTGATACCACTTGTTGGGCACAGCGGGTATTACCAGTAAGAATAAATACGGAATAATCAACAAAAATAATATTAAAAAATTTAACGTGGTTCACCTTTGATTTTTAGGCTACGTCCACGGGACCAAATCCGAATAAATCTTTCACTATAAAATAGCAGGTGCAAAGAGAGTGTTCTCCAGAATAAATCTAGAGTGATCTGCTACAGAAGTACCTTCTCAGTATTTCACGTGCATCAATTTTGTTAAATAGAACAATTTGTTGTTGCCGGTCTTTGAAGCATACAGCTCTTCCAGCTTCTACCACAGCGTTTGTGCATGAGTCTCATTGCAAATGTGATTGTACACATTATCTTCGACAAACTGTCAGATGAATCCACACACTTGCTCATGCTCAAATTTCTAATCTTCATCAGATTTGGCATTGAGTTTAGTTGTAGTAAACACCAATAGATGGAATTCCATCACAAACAGGAGATCTTTCATTTTGTTTCTCCAGATGTGGTAGTTTGTGCCATTTAAGTTGATCATCTTGTTGGTCTTTGCCTCCATTTTGAGCAGTATGAATAGTACTGTACGTATGAATAGTATCGTATGTATGAATAGTTTCGTACGTATGAACAGTGCCCCGTATAACTTTCTTCAGCCAATAGTAATTTTAATAAAATCTTTTCTGATATGGAAGATCAGTCAATACTACAACCATAGAGCATATTGGAAATTTTAAAGGAATAACTACCACAGCTCTGATACCACTTGTTGGGCACAGCGGGTATTACCAGTAAGAATAAATACGGAATAATCAACAAAAATAATATTAAAAAATTTAACGTGGTTCACCTTTGATTTTTAGGCTACGTCCACGGGACCAAATCCGAATAAATCTTTCACTATAAAATAGCAGGTGCAAAGAGAGTGTTCTCCAGAATAAATCTAGAGTGATCTGCTACAGAAGTACCTTCTCAGTATTTCACGTGCATCAATTTTGTTAAATAGAACAATTTGTTGTTGCCGGTCTTTGAAGCATACAGCTCTTCCAGCTTCTACCACAGCGTTTGTGCATGAGTCTCATTGCAAATGTGATTGTACACATTATCTTCGACAAACTGTCAGATGAATCCACACACTTGCTCATGCTCAAATTTCTAATCTTCATCAGATTTGGCATTGAGTTTAGTTGTAGTAAACACCAATAGATGGAATTCCATCACAAACAGGAGATCTTTCATTTTGTTTCTCCAGATGTGGTAGTTTGTGCCATTTAAGTTGATCATCTTGTTGGTCTTTGCCTCCATTTTGAGCAGTATGAATAGTACTGTACGTATGAATAGTATCGTATGTATGAATAGTTTCGTACGTATGAACAGTGCCCCGTATAACTTTCTTCAGCCAATAGTAATTTTAATAAAATCTTTTCTGATATGGAAGATCAGTCAATACTACAACCATAGAGCATATTGGAAATTTTAAAGGAATAACTACCACAGCTCTGATACCACTTGTTGGGCACAGCGGGTATTACCAGTAAGAATAAATACGGAATAATCAACAAAAATAATATTAAAAAATTTAACGTGGTTCACCTTTGATTTTTAGGCTACGTCCACGGGACCAAATCCGAATAAATCTTTCACTATAAAATAGCAGGTGCAAAGAGAGTGTTCTCCAGAATAAATCTAGAGTGATCTGCTACAGAAGTACCTTCTCAGTATTTCACGTGCATCAATTTTGTTAAATAGAACAATTTGTTGTTGCCGGTCTTTGAAGCATACAGCTCTTCCAGCTTCTACCACAGCGTTTGTGCATGAGTCTCATTGCAAATGTGATTGTACACATTATCTTCGACAAACTGTCAGATGAATCCACACACTTGCTCATGCTCAAATTTCTAATCTTCATCAGATTTGGCATTGAGTTTAGTTGTAGTAAACACCAATAGATGGAATTCCATCACAAACAGGAGATCTTTCATTTTGTTTCTCCAGATGTGGTAGTTTGTGCCATTTAAGTTGATCATCTTGTTGGTCTTTGCCTCCATTTTGAGCAGTATGAATAGTACTGTACGTATGAATAGTATCGTATGTATGAATAGTTTCGTACGTATGAACAGTGCCCCGTATAACTTTCTTCAGCCAATAGTAATTTTAATAAAATCTTTTCTGATATGGAAGATCAGTCAATACTACAACCATAGAGCATATTGGAAATTTTAAAGGAATAACTACCACAGCTCTGATACCACTTGTTGGGCACAGCGGGTATTACCAGTAAGAATAAATACGGAATAATCAACAAAAATAATATTAAAAAATTTAACGTGGTTCACCTTTGATTTTTAGGCTACGTCCACGGGACCAAATCCGAATAAATCTTTCACTATAAAATAGCAGGTGCAAAGAGAGTGTTCTCCAGAATAAATCTAGAGTGATCTGCTACAGAAGTACCTTCTCAGTATTTCACGTGCATCAATTTTGTTAAATAGAACAATTTGTTGTTGCCGGTCTTTGAAGCATACAGCTCTTCCAGCTTCTACCACAGCGTTTGTGCATGAGTCTCATTGCAAATGTGATTGTACACATTATCTTCGACAAACTGTCAGATGAATCCACACACTTGCTCATGCTCAAATTTCTAATCTTCATCAGATTTGGCATTGAGTTTAGTTGTAGTAAACACCAATAGATGGAATTCCATCACAAACAGGAGATCTTTCATTTTGTTTCTCCAGATGTGGTAGTTTGTGCCATTTAAGTTGATCATCTTGTTGGTCTTTGCCTCCATTTTGAGCAGTATGAATAGTACTGTACGTATGAATAGTATCGTATGTATGAATAGTTTCGTACGTATGAACAGTGCCCCGTATAACTTTCTTCAGCCAATAGTAATTTTAATAAAATCTTTTCTGATATGGAAGATCAGTCAATACTACAACCATAGAGCATATTGGAAATTTTAAAGGAATAACTACCACAGCTCTGATACCACTTGTTGGGCACAGCGGGTATTACCAGTAAGAATAAATACGGAATAATCAACAAAAATAATATTAAAAAATTTAACGTGGTTCACCTTTGATTTTTAGGCTACGTCCACGGGACCAAATCCGAATAAATCTTTCACTATAAAATAGCAGGTGCAAAGAGAGTGTTCTCCAGAATAAATCTAGAGTGATCTGCTACAGAAGTACCTTCTCAGTATTTCACGTGCATCAATTTTGTTAAATAGAACAATTTGTTGTTGCCGGTCTTTGAAGCATACAGCTCTTCCAGCTTCTACCACAGCGTTTGTGCATGAGTCTCATTGCAAATGTGATTGTACACATTATCTTCGACAAACTGTCAGATGAATCCACACACTTGCTCATGCTCAAATTTCTAATCTTCATCAGATTTGGCATTGAGTTTAGTTGTAGTAAACACCAATAGATGGAATTCCATCACAAACAGGAGATCTTTCATTTTGTTTCTCCAGATGTGGTAGTTTGTGCCATTTAAGTTGATCATCTTGTTGGTCTTTGCCTCCATTTTGAGCAGTATGAATAGTACTGTACGTATGAATAGTATCGTATGTATGAATAGTTTCGTACGTATGAACAGTGCCCCGTATAACTTTCTTCAGCCAATAGTAATTTTAATAAAATCTTTTCTGATATGGAAGATCAGTCAATACTACAACCATAGAGCATATTGGAAATTTTAAAGGAATAACTACCACAGCTCTGATACCACTTGTTGGGCACAGCGGGTATTACCAGTAAGAATAAATACGGAATAATCAACAAAAATAATATTAAAAAATTTAACGTGGTTCACCTTTGATTTTTAGGCTACGTCCACGGGACCAAATCCGAATAAATCTTTCACTATAAAATAGCAGGTGCAAAGAGAGTCTTCTCCAGAATAAATCTAGAGGCTACAATTAAGATTTAATCAAAATAATAACACAAAGTGTTTTCCACAATACCCCAAGAGTATTTCCTCACTATTTTGTCACTCACTATTTAGAAATTATTTTCTAAATATTACTCCAAACTCTCCCCTATTTTTCTCTCCTCAGATAACTTCTCTGACTTCTCTTCATGCTACTCTTTGCTGCCTGATTACTCTGCTTATTGGTGTGTCTTAAGCCTTCCATTCCTTGCCTAGATGCGCCTAAAATCTTTGACTAATTTGGTGCAATAGGTGAATTCAGTGCCTAACTTCCTATCCCTTTTGCTGCTGCAGCTGCATTTTTCGTTTCTCTTCTTCAATTTCTACTTGAAAGTCATGGTGTGGGCCCTCTATGTTGGAGGAACCCACCCATCACTTACACTTCAAGCTATTTTCGTTTAGTTATTTTATGATTTAAAAATTTATATTTAATTGTATGCATAACTTAAGCTTTTTTTTTAATTGACATAAATGATTCTATTTCATTAAACTAAAAATAAGAGAACTCTCACTACTAGAAAAATGAAATTTAGAGACGGAAATTAGAGACGGAATAAATTCCGTCTCTAATAGAGACGGAAATAGAGACGGATCTGGGAAGTTAGAGACGGATGGAAACGTTTGCAATGTAGAGACGGAATTTAGAGACGGAAATATTCTGTCTCTAAAATTCCATCTCTAAACTTGTTTAGAGACGGAATTAGAGACGGAAAATATTCCGTCTCTGTTTTAGAGACGGAATATTCCGTCTCTGTTTTAGAGACGGAATATTCCGTCTCTAACTCTACAGAGGAACAGAGACGGAATATTCCGTCTCTAATTCCGTCTCTAAATAGCTGAGAGACGAAATTAGAGACGAAAAATATTTCGTCTCTGTTTTAGAGACGGAATATTTTCCGTCTCTGACTCAGAGAGGGACAGAGACGGAATATTCCGTCTCTAATTCCGTCTCTAATATATTTGTGTATATAAATTTTTTATCTCTTATTTTATATCAAATTTTCGAAATAATATTTAAATTATTAGTAAAATTAGTTAGAATTCAGATAATTTATTAAAAAATTTAAGTTTCGTTTAGTTTGTAGAAATAAGTTGATGGAATGGAAATTAAGATTCTCTTACATTAATTTATTGTGTTTGTTTGATATAGTTGACTATTATTTTTATTCTCACGATATATAAATTCTTTTCTTTATAAAAATTATTTTATCTTAAAAAACTTATAAAAAAAGAACAAGTAAAATAAAATAAAAAAAGAGGTTAAAATATATAAATGATGAATAGATATATTTTATTAATATATTTTATTTTACAAATTTTTCATATTTACTTTCATTTTACATTTTTCAGAATTGATAAGTAGATATATTTTATTAATATTATGAGAAATGATTTAATAATTTTGAAAAGAAATAAACATTAATGAAGAATAAAGACATGTCCTCCTAATAAATATATGTACGCTTAATTTTGAATATAATGTAATTTTGATTACAATGATTTTGAATATTACAGATATATAGATATACGAACAAACTATATACTACATAATGATTTTTACAAATTAAGCGAAATATAAAACTTTCTCTAACGATGATTATATATATATATAATAATCGTTTTGAGAGAAATTTAAGTTCTGATTAATTTGTAAAAATAAGTTGATGTAATGAAAATCAATATTCCCTTACATTAATTTATTGTGTTTGGTTGATATAATTGACTATAATTTTTATTCCCACGATATACAGATTCTTTTGTATATAGGAGATGATTTTATCTTGAAAAATTTATAGAAAAGAAAAAAGTGAAATAAAATAAATAAAAAAGTTAAAAGAGATAAATGATGAGTAGATATATTTTATTGTAGGAATTTTTCATAATTACTTTCATTTAACAGTTTTTAGAATTGATGAATAGATATATTTTATTAATAGTATGAAAAATAATTTAATAATTTCAAAAAGAAATAAGCATTTATGAAAAATAAAGACATGTCTAAACAAACATGAGAAAAAGCCACTTAATCATGAGAAATAAGCATTTATTATTTTTAAATAGATAATAAATTTATAAATAAACAATTTTTTTTGAAAATTTGGATTATTTTCTTTTTGAATTTATTGTAATATATTTTTAAATTTTAATATTTTGAACAAATTATTTTAAAATTTATATTGTCTTTAAAAATTAAAAAGAAAATAAACTTAAGAAATATAAAGATACTTTAAAATACTGTAAAAAATGCTATTTTTTGAATCAATGCCCGTATCCTTGCAAAAAACTTAATATGTGAACAAAATAAAAAAATTTTAAATCAGATATATCAGATAGAAATCTATATTTAAATTTATATTTAAAAATATAATAAATTTAAGATTTTAAAATATGCAAACTTAAACTTAATTATTTTAAAAATTTTAAATAGAAATTTTTTTTCACGTTGAGATTGTTAATATGAAATTTATTCATATAATATCAAAATAAAACTTTAAAAGTCAAACCACTTAAAAGGTAGAGTTTCTACTTTGGTTGATTTACATGATGCCACACCTAAAATTGCTCTATACAAGAAGCCTTGCGCCTACCCACGTGGTGTGAAATAAAATAGATTGCAATATGAAACGGCCCTTTTGCCCTATTGCCAGTATTGTATAACATTATGATCAACCTTACTTATTTTTACAGTCAAGTAAAATAAATATTTTACAAAAAAAATTATAAAAAATGTACTACATATATAATAAGTAGACCCCTTTAATCTTAGAGTTTATTTGGGTGAATAAATTTTACATATTTTTTACAAAGTTTTTTTTAGACTGACTTTTTTTACTAGATGAATGAATATTGGTTTTTTTTGGACAAAAGGTCGAAGTCCAATCACTAAACATATATAAAGTTTAAATTGGAAGATATAAGATTAGTCTAAAAAAAATACAAAAAATTAAATCACTAAAAAGATATAAAATTTAAATTAAAAAATAGCAATTAAAAAAAACACAAATAATGAGGCCCACTTGAAGATTGAATTGCAGGCCTGGACATGATAGAGTCCAAGCCCGATGGACTTAACCCATCACAGTCTCTTCCATTTCCAGATTCTCATCGTGCCCTAAGCCTCTTGCCTCCCGAGACTTGGCATCCCCCGAGAATTCCCTTACCTCCCGAGACCCCCATAGCCTCATTGTGCCCTAAGCCTCTTGCCTCCCGAGACCTGGCATCTCCCGAGAACTCCCTTGCCTCTCGAGACCCCCATAGCCTCATTGTGCCCTAAGCTTGCCTCCCGAGACCTGGCATCTCCCGAGAACTCCCTTGCCTCCCGAGACCCCCATAGCCTCATCGTGCCCTAGCCTCTCTCGAGAACTCCTTGCCTCCCGAGTAGCCCCCATAGTGGAGGGTTTAAATCACACTCACAATCGAGCCCCTCGTGAACTGCTCTTCGGTGTTTGCCTCTTCGTTTGTGTGCCCTAGCCACTCGCCCTGCTCTCCGGCCTTCTTCTGTGACCTCCCTATTCTTTACAGCTATCGGTGAAAACAGAGACAACATTCACCCTTGATTGGGTGGTCGGGACTTCCCAGTCTCTCTGTGAGTTCAGTGTTCCTTCTTGCTTTTTGGTCATTATTCTACTTCTCTGTCCCGTGGATTTCTGATTTTTGGTCATCTCATAAACTTTAATGCTCTAAGTTTTCCTTGATTTACTGTAATATTACCATTAGCTGTGCATTGCTGAAATTTTGTTATTCAAGAAAAGTGAGATGATAAAATTCAATTGAAAATATATAGTTTAAAGAAGAATAGAATGTACATGAATGAAAAAATATATTATAAATGTGAGGTAAGTCCCTCCATTTTCATTTCAGTATATCAATTTTGGTCATACAATCTTTTACTCTGTTTTCAAATTTCTTTGGGCCCTTCAAACTCCACAATAAGTTTTGTGGACTTGAACTTTGCAGAATTGTTTGCTAGTGGATAAGGATATTAGGAGTTTAGGGGAAATGTCCCTATATCTATATATGGGTGTCTCTGTCCATCCTTTTTGTGGTCGATATGGTCTAAATTTTGAATTGAAGTTATAAGTATCTAAACCACCACAACATATTTTCAAGTTCAGCAGAAAGAGAAGAGAGCGAGAAAGGAGAGTCACTGACAATCAATGGGTATGTAATACTTGCCCTGTAATATCCTTTTATGAATTGAATGAGGCTAGAAATATTTTATTTGACAATCATGATGATTTTTTGTATTGTGTTTTCTTTTCCTGCTCTTGTTCCTGCATTGTATGAAATAAGTTGATGAAGTGTGATTGCTTCTTAACTATCTAGAGCAGATGGAAAATCAATAAAGAATTTGGGAAAAGGATGCTCTCATTTTTTTAAAAGTACATTTTGTCCAGTCTAGTTTTTATGTCATTCATAAAATTAATAATTTTTTTACATAATGTTAATGTGGACGAAAAGAAGTAAGATGAGTGGAGAAATGGACCAATATAAGGTAAATGGTCTGTTTTGAAGTTGACATTGGCTGGTAGTTGTATGAATAATATTTAAACTCTTGATCATGAAAATTTACAAAGATAACTGCTTTACAAATAATCATTAAACCCCACATTTGAGGTTTTAATGCACACAGCATCCCTCCCTAAACAACACCACAGCCTTAAACTCTTCTCTAGAAACAGAACACTTAAAACTAGTGCATAACAAGTTTCCCTATGAAAATCAAGTGACAAATGCTATTCACACCTAGGAAATGGCATAACTACTTCTTCTTTTTTCTTTTTAACCGCATAAAAGTAGTTATGCCATAGCCTTGGTGTGAAATGTGAATGGCATTTTGACCCTTGAAATGTGAGTATCGCAGGGTAACTATTCCCTTTTCCTATATAAACTCAATTGCTCTTTCTCTTATTTTATCGTAGTCCTTTCCCGATGTTTAATTCTCTCAAGGATATTTTATCCATGGAGAGATTAAGTACTAACGGGTTAAAAGATCATGGACAACGCCACACTTCTTGTTCCAAATATTTGGACTCCATTTACATTGGATTGGTTGTCCTGTGAGGGTTTTGGTCACCCATCTCAATAGATTCCTCATGGGTTGTGGAATTCTTTGAAGCTCCTTCATTGCCACAGTACTGGGGCAATGCAGTTAATATTGTATGTCATATAGCGTGGCAATAAAGGAGCTTTGAACAATCACACCATCGATGAGGAATCTCTTGAGATGGGTGCTTCAAAACCTTCACAAGAGAAGCAATTCAATGCAAAGGAAGCTTAAGAAGATCACGCCTATGGATGAGGAATCTATGTAGATGGCTGCCACAAAGCCAAGAGTCCTAATGAAGGTCATGGGAGAAAATAAGAGCAATGTCCATGATCTTTGAACCTGTAGGTACCTAATCTCCAATGCTCAATGGATAAAATATCTTTGATATAGGAGAAGCTTTAAACACAGCATGAATTTTTTTATCATCAAGAATCAAGATGTTTCTGATCTTTAAATTTGATTTGTAGATTACTAGACTATATGTGGGCAGTGTAATATGATTTTTCATTAGAGATTCAATCTTCTGGATAATACATAACAAGAAGAACTTTGGACCGCCTTTAAAATCAATTTATGATAAAATGAGAATGCAGGAACTTCAAAGTACTGTTTAGTGTTGAATTCATAACAAATATATAGAGCTCTGTATTATTTCAATTTGGTCATTGGATCCGATGATTACAAACTGTTTCACTGTTAAAGAGAAAATAAGTGAAATGAGCCACTTCATGGATCCCCAGGAACAGTTCTTGTGTTCACCATCGTTTTTATATTTTTTTCCATTTGTTGTGAGTTTATTTGATGTCTCTTTTTCCCCTTTTTGATTTTTGTGCAAGACTAGGGTACCCTTTTCAATTCATCTAGCAATCTCAGGAGGTTTTAAGCTATTTTATTCAAGTGTTAGTCTATGTTTTTTTATATTTATAACCAATTAATTTGATCAAATAAGTTTTGGCAATGCTTAGAAAGAGATGTAATGTAATGTGGCACTTTTATTATTATGTCTCACTTTCAGTTCTGTTTATTGATTGTACATCATAATTCATAAGTAAATTAACAAAGCGTAATTAATTCTAATGGTCTGCATGGATACTCAATTCAATGCTGGAAGCTGGAATTTTTGCATTGAAAATGATTTAGTGTATGTTGATACCTATTCAAAATGAATTTTAATGTATGTTGCTTTAGCCATTGCATATGTAATTTTTTTTTCATGACATCATTGTCTTTTGTTTTGTTATTGCAGAGAAAAATAAATAAATTTCTTGAGTACAAGAAGGCTGGAAAAAGTTTCATTGCAGAAGTTCGCAGTAGGAAGGACTATCGGAACCCTGACTTTTTGTTGCATGCAGTGAGGTATCAGGATATTGACCAAATAGGGTCCTGTTTCAGTAAAGATGTATTTGACCCTCATGGGTATGATCCAAGCGACTAGTATGATGAAATAGGTCCTTAACTATTTCTTCTCCGCATCTATTTTGTTGTGGTTCTCTATGTTTGTGTTTTTTGCTCGTATTTTAACTAATTTTGTCAACTATACATACTTTTGTTGAACGGAATTACAGCAAAGAATATAAAATAACTTGTTAGTAATTATATGGCCAAAGAATATCTTATTACTTGTATTCATAATAGGTACCTACCTTGATAAAGAACTAAACCAAAGGAAGGAATAATTTCTTTGTATTATATGGTTTTGGTAGCAGCAGAGATCTTCAGTTTTCAAAATTTATTTAAGGAGTCTTCATTTTCTTCTCTTCCTCACTCACTTTATGGCATCAGCTCTTGTATTGTGGCAATCATTGTCTTCTTGGTTTCCTTGAATTTGTTGAAGCACTTCTTGTGGAATTGCTTAATTGCTTGCAATATTCACCATTAATATTGTTCTGATATATATTTAGGCACAGAAGTTTTCGTTGCCCTTTGGATTGAGGAATCATCACAGTTCTTTGTTGTGAAAGATTGTTCCTCAACTGTGCTTGAGTACTACACTTGATCTAAGGTAAATAATATAATACATTAATGCAAATTTGTTGTTTTTTGTTTATTTAGATCCAGATTTTGATAAACTATATATATATTAAAGGTTTGCGTTTGAGTGCTACTATAAGATAAATAATGCACTAATACAATTTTTTTGTTTTATTTTTTATTTAGATCTTGGTTTTGTTAAGCATTTGTGAAAAAGGAAATTAGGAAATTTATATTAAATATGTCTCTTAAGATACATTAAATCGATCCCCACTATATCCACTATTGATGCTTTTTGATACTTTGATGAAGAACTCAGCAATTGCAAGAATCCGTAACTTTGATACTTTTCTCCTTTTTTTCTCAATGTTTCTTCCTTTCTCAGATACTTCCTCTGGTCCTGTCCTTCACCAACAAAGTATTAAGAGGATACTATATATTAGTGGCTTTACATATACTATCATGCATGCCAATTTATTTTTATATTTATGAAAAAAATTATAAAACAAGTAAATGAAAATTTTGAATATATAAGTAACTAGCCATTGAGACATTCATTTTCTAGAGCTCAAAAGTACCCATTATCTTTTAAACACCCATAACAAAAAATACCAGAAAGTTTCAAAGTCATATATATAAGTATAGACAATACATACAAATACCTGTTGCCATATATTTTGCTTTAATTAATGTTTTAATTTGAATGGAAGGGCTTACTTCCAATTGACTAGTGGGATCTTTATTGTGTGAACTCTTTTTATATCTCACTAATTAATCATATTTGCTTCCTTTATTCTTTGTCTTTAATTTAGTTGCATATTCCTTGAGGTAAATACTCGCAATGCAAATTAGTTCTTGAATTTAAACTTAAAGTTGTTCTTAACATTGGAGCAAAGCCTCTTTGACCATGGGGTAAGAAATTCAATCCTGATTGCTCTTATTTTTTATAATTCAAAGAAATTTCTCACAAAGTAAGTAAACCTAAAAGACTATCGTATTAAGAGTGTTTTAAAAATTATAATAAAAACATTTATGGACCTTCCCTTAACAATTCAAGCACTTGAGTTGAAATGGTCTTTTAACAATCAACACACATATAGCTAGGTGTGGACGATGCAGTATGCATAAGTGTAGGTTGAAGACCATAGGACAAAGAAAAGAGCATTTAGCTTACATCAGTTGGTTGAAGCCTTCTCATTTTTCATTATCATATGGAACATTTTAGTCTGGTCTTCCTCAATCATCTCCCCAAGTATATCAGCCTTTTCTTTTGAATATTCTGCACTGCACTGCTTTTCCTCTTGCTGCCACCCCAAGTATTGCATCTGCTGATATGAACAAAGTTATCAAATATTTACTGATACAACAAACAAAATATTTAAGTAGGAGATCATAGTTAGCATCACTAACTAAATTTATTGATGGCTTTGTGTACCCCCAGAGTTAATAAACCACACACAATTCTTTTAGGTTCACACTTTTCTTTGTTCTATTCTAGAATAGATTTTTCATATCTTCCTTTGCCTGATAATGAATGCATGTAGCAAAAATTGTAAAAATGCATATTATCTCCATCTACACAAACACATGCACAGATTCTGCCCCACCCTTTCTACTTGAGCAATTATGATGAGCATTCCATGCATTATGGTAAAAGAAATCTAAAGTTTAGGAACTCAAAGCAGCAGAACATTTTAATGATTTGGGAGATTCTTTTGAAAGTTGATTTCTATTCACATTATGCCTTTGATGTTGGTATTAGTTCAATATGTTATTATAATTTGTGCTATATTGAATTAAGATGTTTCTGTATGCCTAAAAATAGGATGGAAGTTCCTGAACATCGTAAGTGGATGGATAATAGGGTGGGTCCTGATAAGAGATCAGTTACAGATGAGTTTATGGCAGGAGTTGTTGAGTTTATAGAGTTTGTTTGTAGTCAAGATCATTTTAAAAGTGTAGGAAAGTTGAGGTGTCCTTGTAAAAAATGCAAGTGTCAGAAGTATTGTTCAGTTGATGAAGTGAAAACCCATCTTTGTATGAAGGGATTTATGAGTAATTATTATTATTGGACCAACCATGATGAACCAAGACCTCTCTTTCCACCAGTGGTTTCAAGAAACTCATATTATGGAAGTAGTGACTTTCAGGCATGCTTTAATGATCAGGAACAGATGGTAATGGATGCTGCTGGACCATCTATTGGTAATTATATAGAGCAACAAGGTTTTGCTCATTGCGAACAGAGGGATGAAGAACCTAACCCAGAAGCCAAATTTTTTTTTTATATGTTAGAAGCTGCGCATGCTCCTTTATATGACGGTTGTCAAAATTATTCTGAATTGTCAGCTGCAGTGGAAGCTTTGGGTATCAAGTCGGACTTCAATATTTCTGAGAATTGTTTCAATCGGTGGGTACAATTTATGGGAAATGCATTGCCAAATGAAAATCGTATGCCTAAAAACCTCTACCGTGCAAAGAAATCAGTGGAGCAATTAGGATTGGGTTGTATAAAAATTCACTGTTGTCGAAACGGATGCATGATTTATTATAGTCCTCTTGATTTGGAGCTTCGTGATTATAAATTTTGTGGTGAAGAGCGTTACAAAAGAGTCATCAGAAATGGTAAAGTAAGAGAGCTTCCAGTGAAAAAAATGTGGTATTTTCCACTTATTCCAAGGCTGCAAAGACTTTATTCGTCAATGCAAACTGCAAGTCAAATGAGATGGCATCGGGAAACTGTGAGGGCAACAGGCTCTTTGTCTCATCCATCTGATGGCGAAGCCTGGAAAAAATTCGATGAAAAATATCCTGAATTTGCAGTGGACCCTCGAAATGTGAGGTTAGGTTTGTGCGCTAATGGATTTACTCCATTTGATAAAACAGGTCGGACTTATTCATGTTGGCCAGTTATTGTTACCCCTTACAATCTTCCCCCTTGGATGTGTATGAGAAGAGAGTTCTTGTTCTTGACCATTATAATCCCTGGTCCTTCCAATCCAAAGAATAGAATTGATGTGTATTTGCAACCACTTATAGATGACCTCAAACTTTTATGGAATACTGGTGTCACGACTTATGATGTCTCACTAAAATAGAACTTCAACATGAAAGCTTGTTTATTGTGGACCATCAATGACTTTCCTGCATATGGGATGCTTTCAGGTTGGATGACAATGGGAAAACTTGCTTGTCTAATATGTATGGAGTGTTCAAAGGCATTTACCCTTCGACATAGTCGGAAGACGTCTTTCTTTGATTGTCATCGACAATTCTTGCCACTTGATCATAGTTATAGAAGGAATAAGAATGCTTTTCGGAAGAGACATACTGAAACATCTTTACCTCCACCTCGATTAACAGGTGAAGAAGTGTTGGAAAGGGTTAGACATATGCCTAGCATAACTAAAGAGACATATGATAACATCCCAGGGTATGGAGTTATTCACAACTGGACGAAGCAATCTATATTTTGGGAGTTACCGTATTGGAAAACAAATCTTCTTCCACACAATCTAGATGTTATGCATATTGAGAGAAATGTCTTCTTGAATATTTTATACACAGTGATGGACACTAAAGGTAAGACAAAAGACAATTTTAATGCAAGGCTCGACTTGGCGGAAATTTGTAGACGGAATGAATTAGAGCTGCAGGATGGAAGAGATGGCAAGCTAATTAAACCCAAAGCAAAATACACATTAACTAAGCAACAAAGATTAGCTGTGTGTGAATGGGTCAAAAAATTGAAACTGCCAGACGGATATGCCTCTACATTATCAAGGTGTGTTGACATGAGAGAAGCAAAGTTGTTTGGCCTAAAAAGTCATGATTGTCATGTGTTTATGCAACGCTTGCTCCCAATTGCATTCAAAGTATTGCCAAAGCCTATTTGGAACGCACTCACAGAATTTAGTCAGTTCTTTCGAGAATTGACTTCCCCATTGTTGCGAGAGGATACTTTACTTGTGATGGAGCAAAACATTCCAGTCATTCTTTGTAAATTAGAACAAATTTTTCCTCCAAGTTTTTTTGACTCAATGGAACACCTTCCAATTCATTTGCCATACGAAGCAAGGGTTGGAGGTCCAGTACAATATCGATGGATGTATCCATTTGAAAGGTAGAGTTACGTCTCCTTTTTGTTTTTTAAATTATGGAATCGTATTCGTAGTACTAAATGTATCAATTAACTGTATTAGGTTTATTCGCACACTAAAAGACAAGGTGAAGAACACAGCTGCAGTTGAAGGATCAATTTGTGAAGCTTATTTGGCAGAAGAGACCTCTACATTTGCATCCTACTATTATCCACCTGATGTTCCATGTAGAAGGACTCAAGTACCACGAAATGATGATGGAGGTCAAGGTTCTTCAAATAGGCCACCGCTTTCTATCTTTAATTATCCTGGCCGTCCAACCGGAAGATGCATATCCTTCATGTTAGAAGAAAAGGACTTGCAAATCGCACATTTATATGTTCTTCTAAATTGTCCTGAAGTGGAGCCATTTTTAACGTAAATAAAATGCTCATTTAAGTGTTACATAATATATATATATATATATATATATATATATATATATATATATATATATATATATATATATATCACTATAAATTGTTCTAACATGTTTTCTAAATGTAGCACATATACTAATATGTTACAAGATTGTGGGATGGGTGACTCGGAAGTGGACAGACAAATCTCCACAATGTTTCCTATTTGGTTTAAAGAATACGTATGTTGCACGAATTCTCCTTAATTTCTTATTTTCTAATATTTTGCTTCTTATGTGAGACTAACTTAAATATTTGATGACTAGGTGTTAAATAATAATGTTGAAGATGCCTTTCTAAAGAGTTTGGCATGGGGTCCTCAAAGAAAAGCCAACAAATGGCCATCATATTATGTAAATGGTTATAAATTTAATACAAAAGATCATGGCCAAGGTATGGGTACAACAAATTTTGGTGTATGTTGTCCAGGTGGTACGGATGAAACAACAGAAAATAATTATTATGGGGTTTTAACAGACATTATTGAAGTACACTATACAGGATGGCCTATAAAGGTGTTAGTTCTATTCAAATGTGCTTGGTTTGATCCCACCTTAAATCATGGAACAAAGGTAGATAACTATGGGATTGTTGATGTTAGAACATCCAGGAGATATAAAAATTATGACCCTTTTATATTTGCACAACAAGCAATGCAAGTATATTATACACAATATCCTGAAGGGCAACGTGATTGGTTAGTAGTGATCAAAACTAAGGCACGAAACACAATACAAACTGCAATAGAAACTAAAATGTCTGAAAATGATGCTCCATACCAAGAAGAGTCATCAATGCAATCGCCTGTAATAGTTGCAAATGATAATCTCGAGCAGAGTCTTGTTGATATTGAAGGCCCTGTGGATGAAGTATATGGTTCTTCTTTGAACCTACATGAAGTAGATGTGGATGAAGAAGATACTGAGGAAGAAGGAGAATGGGAAGATGAAGAAGAAGAGGAAGAAGAAGAGGAAGAAGACGAGGAAGAGAATGATAATGATGAAGATGTTTAGGTATTGTTAGGTTTCATTTTACTAAGTGTATTATGTAGATCATATATTATGTATTTTTGAAGTAGATTATAAATCTATGGTAGTATGGTTATGAGTTTCATTATCATTGTCTTTTGTAATTATTTTTATTTTTTATTATTGTCATTAAATTTTATTGAAATAGATGATTATGATTATCTTTTTGTCTATAGATGACAGGTAGAGGAAGGGGTAGAGGTAGAGGCCGAGGACGGGTTATCTCTCAGCCATATACATAGCCAGACACATCACCTGTTGCTGACATAGCTCACCTTGACCAGATCCACACTGGACATACACCTACTTTATCTCCCTTTTCCCAGACTTGTCATACTTCTACTCCATCTTCCCATTCACAAGCATCTCATTCTAGTGCCTCATCTCCTCATCTTTCTAGTACAGTTGCCCCTACTCTACCTACACATACTATATGTGTCCCATCTCCTAATCAATCCGCATGTCCAAATGTTGAGCCAGTTCCTTTCACACACACTATTCAGTGGGGAACAAGGGAAATAGATGGTCGAATTTGGATTAGATCTGCACCCGGGAACACGTAAGTAATATGTGTGTGTGTGTGTGTTTTTTTTTGTCAGTATATTTATTTAAATTGATATCTATACTTTCAGGTTTTATCCTGACATCTTGACAAGAGGTGTCATCACAACAATTTTCAAGAAAAAATTTGAAGGTGCTTGGGCTAGTTGGGGAAAAGTTGATAAAAATACCATTCAAATGTGGTTCGAGGAGTTCAAGGTAATATGTAACATTTCGTATCATATTTATTGATATCTTTTTTTAAAATGTGTGAATGTTATGTTAATTTGTTTACTTTCTTTGTTTAGGCAAATTTTAAATGGTTGGACAATGATGAGCACAATATTAAAAGGGCATTTGACAGCAGGGGATCAATAGCCTTGAAAAATGCATTGTTTAAGGTGCGTAGCGGTGAGGACAAAGGTGCTTGGATTCCAGCAGAGAAGCTACAACAATTAAGGGCTGAATGGGATAGTGAAGACTGGCAAGGTAAAGCCAGAAAAAATAAACAAAATAGACTCTCTAAAGAAGGACTTAATGTACATAGTGGAGGGTCTATATCTGCACGAGAGCATGCCAAACGAATGGTGAATACTTTCTCTAAAAAATATAGTGATTTAAGTTCTTACTTTAATATTATTTAACTTTTTATTATTTTAGAAGGTGCAATTGAATAAAGAACCAACATGTTTTGAGTTGTATGAGCGCCTTCACCGGCCCAAAGGAAAGCCATCACAGTGGTTCAACGACCAGCAAGGAAGAATTGCTGTATGTAGTCACTAACTACTATTTTATTTTCATTTCTTTACAAATATTTATTTTGTTTTATCATTTTAATTTTTCAGGAAATGTATCGAACAAAAATAGCTGAGAGACAGTCCACATCTCCGGGAGATGAGGGTTCTAGCCAACACTCCACTCAACATTCAGACAATGTTGTTTATTTGGATGTGGTTGGCGGCATGAACAATAAAGGACGGATATATGGACTGGGATCTCAAGCACATACTGTATTGGCAGCAACTTCTTCTTCTAAGTCTTTTGCTTCTGATGAAGTCTCAGCAAGTTCCTCTTCTGTTGTGAATGCAAAAATTGAGGCTTTATCTGCACGGCTCAAACAGAGTGAAGATGAAAATTTTATGTTAAAGCAAAAGGTTGAAGAATGGGATCGGATGTTTCGGCGCCTCATGATAAATGGTAGTATAAGAATGCCCTCCTCGTCTCCACCTAGAGAAGAAGAGAATAATAACAATGACCAAAATAGTAATGCTGCTGATGGATCATGATAGTTTGTGTTATTTATGACTCAGTGTTATGTATGTTTGATTGGTGATATTGTCATGTAATCTGATGGGATTATTAAAATTGTTGTTGATATGTTTATGGATGATAAGGTTTGACATTATGTAAAATGTATGTTGATATTTCTGCTTGAAATGGTTGGTTTTTGGCTGTTGTATTGGTTGATAGGTTTCAGATTTTTAAGAATTTTTTTTTTATTATCCTGATATTAGAGACGGATTTAGAGACGGAATATTCCGTCTCTAAAATGTCAAACGAATCTGGATATAGAGACGGAAAATTCCGTCTCTGAAGGTAGAGACGGAATATTCTGTCTCTGAAGGTAGAGACGGAATATTCCGTCTCTAACCTCAGAGACGGAATATTCCGTCTCTACATTCAGAGACGGAAAATTACGTCTCAGAAGTCAGAGACGGAATATTCCGTCTCTACATTCAGAGACGGAATTAAAAAAAAAATAGAGACGGATATATAAATTTTAGAGACGGAAACATTCCGTCTCTAATTAGAGACGGAATAGCAATTCCGTCTCTAAATGGTAGCGACCCCTCTTTTAGAGACGAAATTTTTTCCGTCTCTGATTCCGTCTCTAACTACGTTAGAGACGGAATTTTTCCTATTTAGAGACGGAAAAATTCCGTCTCTAAATATGATTTTCCTAGTAGTGTCTTTAATACATTATAAAAATATTTTATGAAATGCTAAAGAATACAATTAACTTTACAAAATATGACCCAAACTGTTAAAAAATATCTGATTAGTAAAATTAAAATTAAAATTAAACCCTAGAAGAAAAATATAGCTTAACATAAAAAAATTTTAAAATTAAGTAGATAACTTAAAAAAAGAGATAATATACTTCTCAATTTTTTTCAAATTTTTTTTACAAATTCTTTTCTTTTCTAATTTACTTGCATTGTTGAAAATAGGATGAAATGAATTGAAGTTTTTTTTTACCAAGAGACAAAGACTACTACTTTGAAAAGACAAAAGCTTGCAAAATAATAAAATAAATAAAAGAACATCGCTTTCACGAAGGGAGAGGACAACAAAGAAGAAATCAAGCAGAGAAAAGATGGGAGGAAATAAAAAAGAAAAGAAAGAGGGGAAGTAGTTTAAAGGACAACGAAAACTGATCTATGGAAAATAAAATTTTGAGAGAGACGTTATAAACAAGTTACTCCTTATATTTATAATTAGTTATTCTCATATTTTCTTGAGACTTAATATGCTCTGAGAATATGAAAATGGTGTTTAAATACTATATTTGTTAGAGGAGAAATTGCAAGAAGCCAAACCCAAGTAGCATTCAAAGTTTTGCGAAAATTAAATATATTAAATGATAATAAAGGTAAAATGTTGTTGACTCAAAATTATTGTATGAAAGAAGACTTGACTTGTATTTGTATAAATAGGCCAATCTACAGAGGGACACAGTATAGCACATATTTGGACTTTCCCTTCTAATCTTTACAAGCAAACACAAGAATAGGTAGAGTCCTCCTATTTATGAAGGGTTTGTTACTTTTGTGTGTGTCTATTATACTATTATACCTCATCTTTTAACTTATGTGTTTGCTCATTCTTTTCATAGACAAGTTTAATTTTATGGATTTCGAGGAAATGGCGAAATGGTCAGATTTTCATTCCGAAATTGAATCCCCAACTACACCTCTCATTCAGGTACTGCTATATATGAATACATTTTTTTTTTGTGATAAAAAAATTAGAATGAGGGGAGACTACTGCATTCTAAGACTAAAATATATCATAAATCTCAGTGAAAACATATAATTTACAAATAGCTTATCAAGAAAGATGGCTGACAGTAAAAATTGAACTTATGTCTTACAGATAAAGTGTTGAATTCAGATGCCTAATTATGATCCCCTTTTTCATTTTGCTCATGGATACGTCAAATTTAATAGAAGGAGGATGATGTCATCCTTAACGTTGAAGAGATGCTAACAGAAAGCGAAGAACCTTCTCTATCGACCAGATCATGTTGCATCTAGAAGGTGCCACATGAAGTTCGTCACCAAAAGGAAGATGCTTATATATACTCCAAAGTTTGTTTCAATCGGCCTCCTTCATCACGGCAATCCCATGCTGCAAAACAATGAAACACACAAGCAGCTACTTTTCAAAAAATTCATACAAAGAGATAAGCGAAGATTGCATTATTTGGTTAGCTTTGTGAAAAATAAAGAACCAAAAGTTCGTGCTTGTTACTCAGAAAACATCAAGTTTACCAAGGAGGAGTTTGGGAAGCTAATATTAATAGATGCTAGTTTCATAATTGCACTCTTCCTGTTGGAGCACTACAATGATTGGTTAGAGGAAGACTCTTACCTGAAACAACCGTGGTTGAAGGCTAGTATAACGTTGGATTTGTTATTACTTGAGAATCAGCTTCCATTCTTTATTGTTGAAGAGCTATTCAATCTGGCCTTTCCCTCTTGCATTTTTCGTACCCTCCCTCCATTCACTAAGCTCACATTTGACTTCTTTAGCCATTTTAATTCACAGAACTTGGATTCTATTCCTGAGATCAGGATAAAACACTTCACGGATCTTCTTAGAAGGTTTCACTTGCAGAAAAAAAAAGCCCCTAGACAAGATATTGATGAGGTTGGAATCCATGATCTTTTATACAATACTAGAGCAAATGATTTATTTAAAGCAGGAGTGAAATTCAAGGCAAACACAAATAGAAAATGTTTACTGGACTTGAAGTTTTCAGGAAGTGTTTTTGAAATCCCACATATTTTAGTGGACAACAGCACTGAAACTTTGTTTCGTAATATGATAGCTCTAGAGCAATTTAACTATCTTGATGAAACCTACATTGCTGACTATTCTCTGGTATTGGATCGCCTTATCAACAAGAACATAGATGTGGATGTCCTGACTAAAGTGAAAATAATCAGCAATAATCTTGGTGATAGTTCTGATGTGGTTACACTATTTAATGGTCTCAGCCAAAATATTATCCGCTCGACTGTCAATTCACAATATTTTGATATTTGCAAGAGGTTGAATGACTTCTATAAAAATCCTTGTAACAACATGATGGTCACTTTGAGACGTGATTATTGCAAACACCCCTTGGCAAGTTATGGCTTCCATTGCTGGAATTATACTCCTTATTCTCACCCTTGTTCAAACAATATTTTCTATTATCAAATAGTGTCGTATTTTTATTCAATGTTGACTTGTCACAGTAGTAGCGGTTGTTTGATTTTCAAGAAACGGAGCATGTTTGATTCTTGGAGATGCCAACTTAGGGATGACATGGTTCTTTTATCCAATTGAGTGAAAAATGTCCGTACTGTTGTAGTTTTAAATCTAGTTTAATTTGTGGATGTCTTGGCACTTCGTAATTAATGTTCAATCTCCACTTTCATTTAACATATCTTTGTTATCCATTAAACAGACATTGTAATTCTAATTATGCTAATTTACTTTTGAGAAGTAATGCCACCCCTTTCTGTAGATTTCATATTCAAACACCCAAACATGCATAGATGAAAAGTGTGATTAACAATTCATTAATATAAATTAATCAAGGTTACACATTTATAAGTAATTACAAGTGGTTATCACGTAGTCTTAGATTGTTATTAATTAATTATTCCATTGTAATTGTCTATTAATTTGTTAGATTCTAAGATCGTTAATTATTCCTCTCACTTACAAAATAACTCCTCATTTAGGTGGTCGTTGTGTGCTGGGAACTAGTCACATGCAAAGCCAATTCTATAGTAATTTTAAATATTTAAATTTATGACATGTTCTTATAAGATTAAATATAAAAAATTAAATTAAGAACAAAATATTTAGATTTTAAAAATTGACTTTAACTTTTTAGGTCACAATACTTTATATATAATAGCATGAAAATCTTAAAAAAAAAATTATATATTAGAAGTGGGTGGTTCTTACTCATAACTATTTGTAGTTGAAGACTTGACCGTTAACTCTATTTTTTTTTTAAATATCAACTTGGACCTGACATTTTTATTACATATTTAATAATTTTATGATTATCAAATTATAAATACTTCATAAACTATTGCTCAACCATTTGAAAGTTCTGAAATCTAAAATCTTTAATTAACCGTTAAAAATTAAGTACTAAAACATGTTATATATCTTATTTTTTATTTTTAAATAAAAAATTATAAAATTAGTTACATTTATATTCTTTAAATAAAAAATAAAAAAGTAAAACGGAAATGAATATAGAGTAATTAGTCCTACGGACTATTACCATATATATTTATTTGTGTTTATAGCTTTCACATTGATAGCTCGTTTATATTCCTACGCCACAGATACTTAAGAATATTTTTATAAATGAGATTCTATTTGTACTCATTATTCTCACAATTTTTTTTTTAAAAAAAACTCCTTTTGATCTATATAGATGTTATAATAGGAAATATTGTTCCAACTATGGTGAAAATAATTATTGTAATTCCAGCAATGGAAGCAACAGTTTGTCATGGTGTCCTGCAATAACAATAATCACTTCTCTCAGTGTGGCCTTCTTCTTATTGCAAATATCTCTATAGAAGGCATTCAAACTCTTACAAATATCATGATATTCAAGATTAGGATGGCAACGAGGCCTTATTCACAAAGATCTCCGCAAAGAATGCTCCGAACAAAAATTTCTTTGTGAGAACAACCAAGAGAGTAAAATTTTTCCATCAAAGATTCACAAATGGGGACTATACTCCTCGCCTAGCAAGGTCAACGAATGCCTTTATAATCACACACACACACACGGATATATATATATATATATATATATATATATATATATATATATATATATATATATATATATATATATATATATATATATATATATATATATATATATATATATATATATATATATATATATATTATTTGAGTTGTTCTATTGCTTTTAATTTAAATATTAAGATATGTTTCTTAAATTAGTATTTTATCTTATTTTTTAAATTTGATTAAATTTTACTTTATATATTTTTTAGTAATTTTTATTTCTATTCGGGGGTCCTCGTAGATCCCCGCATTCTGTGGAGAATGAGAACAAGACAAATTTATTCCCCCACTAGGGGAAGTAGGGGTGGGGATGGGGGAGCAGGGGGCTTGCAGGGAGGGTTTCTCGCCCCCACTTCGTCCCATGGCCATCCCTATTCAGGATCAAAGTTCACACGTACTATATATATATATATTTCACATGACCGTTAAATAGTTAACCACATTATTGCTATGACCTAAACTATTGAGGATTATTTCCCTATGAACCGAAGCATCCACATCTCTACTTGTGTTGATAAGGTCATCTAAGAAAATAAAATAGTCAATAAAGTAGCACTCGAAAGGATAGTGATATTGCTCTAAAGCTATCATATTAAAAACATAATTTCAGAACCATCCTCCACCAAAATCTATGGGATCTCAAGAAAGTGCCCAAAAATCTTCAAGTTTAGCAAGAATTTGCTTTGTTTGCCTTTAAATTCACTCCTGCTTCATGTAACTCGCTTGCACTATAAACAACATTATTACTTGTCTCTTCAAACTCAATTCTATACAAGGTTTCTTTCTATCAAGATTAAAATGAGAGGTTCTAAGAAAATTCGCAAAGTGCTTTATGGAAATATTTGAATCAGGCTTCAAATTGTGTCTATTATGATCACTAAAGAAGTGGAAACGTGAGCTTACAAAATGAAGGGAGGTATTCACAAGTGTTAGGAGCAAACACTTGATCGAATAGTTCTTCAAGACTTAAAAAAGGAAGCTATTCTCAAGTAACAAAAAATTCACTTTTATATAACCGACAATTAATGAGTTGGAATGGCCATTAAAAAACTTGCGACCCCAAAAAAAGACTAAACATTCGAATATTAAAAGATATTATTGTAGAGAATACTAAAATCCATAATCACTATAAAGTCCGCAAAGGATTAGATACACAATTCTTGAGGAGATCATAAGTTCACACAAAAAAAAAAAAATCTACTTACATAATGTTCAAGACTTCCCACAATAGCATCACAAGACCTCTCAAAGAAGCTCTCGAAGAATTTAATTATGAAAATAGCATTCCCTAATATCAGCTTCTGGCTAAACTGTGATGGGAGGTTCTTCTTTACATAACATGTTTCCAGTATCATTTTTCAAAACAATAATCAGCAATCTCATAAATAAACGTAAAAAGAATTTAATAAACAAATTAATAAATTCTACACAAACAGAAGGACAATTAATGATATGTATTATGGACAACCTCTTATTCGACTAAACTGACCAATCCTTATGAAGTAGGCTAGATCGACTGCTTCCGTCAAGCCTATTTGGCCTTAGCACACTCCGAATGTCTAAGGACTATTGTACTATAGACAAGCACACCTTGGATAGTAAAAACATCACTCTAACAAAAAATGTCACGTTTGTTCTACAATATGATAGTATGATCTTCTGTATAGACCGTACATTAGGAATGGAGCCAATTAGAGACTTTGCACGTATCAATATAAAATTACAAAATAACCTTGTTCCCTCCGATAAATAAAACTTTTCCCCTCTCAGGTATGAATTTTTGGCTTATTACTCACTTATTGTCACATATACTGACTTGAGCGTTGGAGTGTCCTATAAGAGCCCCTCTTGACTGACTGGTTTAGCTTGAGGTAGTGCAAGGGACCCTAGTTAAAGAGTATCCATAAAGTATAACTACATAATCTCTTGATTACTTTGGAAAAGTTATAAGTTAAAATACCATAATGTGCTCCTATATTTTCGTATGTAGATTTTATAGAAGTAGCGGTGAAGTCTTTAATACACTATTATGAGAACGTAAACAGGGTAAGTGGATTCATTAAGAATTTAATAGTTATCTTTTATAATTTTAAGTTATGTTTATTAATTGTTTAAGAATAATGTGACTCTTACTTTGGTGCTATTTTATAACAAAAATTCTAAATTTTTATGTGAGTAAAAGAAAATTTAAAAGAGCTTGCAAAATTGTTGTCACCGTTAATAATTATTATTTTCAAAATTAAAATTATATATTTAACTAACTAAATAAAATGATGAAATTTATTAATTATATTCACTCATAGTACAAAATTTCTCAAGAAAAATGGAGACTAAAATTCTTTTTAATCTTACTCTATATGTGTTGGGTGATTTAAAAATAATAAATAAAATGTCAAAACAAAGGATTATTTGTTAAAAGAAAAAAAGAAAATTCAAGAGGCCAGCTTAGCCCAATCTACTTCAACACAATAGCCGAATCCTTTCAGATATAGCCTTCAAAAATTTGGCGTAATCCAATGTATTATCAGGCTGGGCTTACCCCACCCCCTAGGCTTGGCCCTAATAGTATTTTTAACAATGACTTCATTTTGTTTTTGTGACACAATTATTATAAAAATAATTTTAGTCAAAATTTGAAGGCATTAATTTTATAGTATTATTCTTTTGTGAAAATATCTTAAAAAATAAAAACAAATTTTATTAGTAAAATTATTTTTTGTACAAATATTTATTTTACAAAATTTAAATTTTAAAAAAACTTATTAAATATCGAATTTATATTTATTTATCAATGACCTTAAGAATGATCAATTTTAACTTTGTGCTGACCGTAAATAATTTTGACTATCATTTCAGACTTCAAATCTAAATCAGATAATGAATTCCAAACATAGATACACTGCAACCCACGAGAATCATCAGTGACGAAAACGTCAATGACATCAATTTAAATTTAAATAAACAAAAATTGAGCCTCGTCAACCTTTTGAAATTGAAAAGGGTGGGTTTAAAGGCCCTATAGAGATACTAACTTTCCCTTTCAATCATTGAATTGCTTTTTATCACTCCGTAGTCCATTTTCTACAGAGTACTAAATTAGGAGGTAGAAATAATGAAGGCAGGTAAAGACTAGGTAAAAAGAGTTTCATAGATATTTCCAACTTTGGACCATGTCATGTACTATGCTTCCTTAAATTGAGCGCATGTCCAAGTTCTTGTTTCAAAATTATCAACATGCTGTGATGATCAAATTGGTAATTGTTTGAAAATCAAGTAAAATTCTAAGGTAAAATACAATTTATTCTCTTGTACTTTAGGCTATTTTCATTTAGTTATTCCACAGTTCAAATTAATTTCTTTAAATTTCACGTAATTTTTTCAAAAATACTTTAAACTAAGAAATTTGGGATATGAGGAAAGAATTAAATGATGTTGAATTCAACTATTAGGCAAGAATTTGGATGATGCAAGAATTTGAAAAATGTTAAGCTCGGTTTGCATTAGAGATTTTAAGATAGAATAGGAAGAAAATTGAAGAAATTGGAGAGGTCAGATTGATCACATTAGACAAGAATTTGATAAGTATGGAAGTTGGCAGGAAAGATAGGGGGGTAAGGGATTTTGATAAGAAATGGAAGGAAATTTGGGGAAATTGAGAAACCGTGTAAGATTTGGAGAAGTGGCAAGAATCAAAGCTAGCGTCAATTGGGAAGAGATTCAATCAGGGAAGGAGGGTAGTTTATGGTTGAGGGCCCCCCAAAAAAAACTCAAAATTTCTTAATAATAATTTATCATTTTTTATTTAAATATAGATATATTAAAACTTAATTTCCCTCAACTAAAAGGTCGTTTTAATTAAAATTCTTGTAACTCAGTTTTGTAAAAAAAAAAATAAAAAAATGACTATAAATAATTCTTTATAATTTTTTATTATAGATTATACATTATATTTGACTATTTTGATTTTTTAATTATTACGTATAAATTTTAGTTTTTTTTTTTTACTTTAGCCCTTCAATGAAAATTGTTTAACTCCATCCTCAGATTCAATGTCTTTGAGAGAAAATTGAAAAAAAATTAAGAAAATTATATGCGATTTAAAAATTTTCATTTGCTATTTAACAAAACAAAAATACATCATGTTTTGTGCTAACGAATCAAACCTGAAGATAATAGAATATTCACTTTTAAATCATATTAAACTGTAGTTTACCCTAAGATTTAATTAAGGCTCACTTGGAGGGATCAACAATAATAAATGTAAATGAGAAAAAGGTTAATCTCCTGTCTATTTAAAGGGGGGATACCTTTAATAGTCAAAAGAAAGTCCGATTCATCATTGTAACTACAATCATATTATTGCTATTGCGGTGGTTCAGTTACCGCATAGATTCGTAAAGGGTTTGGGTAATTTATATTTTATAGTTTTAAGGTTGTGCTTACCCTCATGTACCTAAAAAGTTACAATATTCAAATAATGTACTCTCTTTTTTAAATGACAAACTAAACAAATACTTTTTTTTCTGAAATAGGAACTACACAATTTTTTAAAATATAAAAATGGCAATGAATGACTCAAAAGAAAAAGGCCAACAACACTTATTTGCCTATAAAAAAAATATTAAAAAAATAAAAAAAATTTGTATTTATCTGAGAAAAAAATCGAAAATTTTCTTTAAATCTCTTATAAAACACAAATTCAAGAGATTAATTTACTTCAAAAAAAAAGGAAGAAATTTGGAATAAAATTAAGCCTTGATATTGTTTACTAGTATAACATTTCATTTTTATTTAATTGACAATGACTTTGGGCCCCTCGCCCTGGTACAAAGCAGACATAACTTCAAAAAAAAAAAAACTCAGACCACATATTGAATGCCTTTCGGTGGTGAATACTGACTGGCTCCTTTCTTGTCTCCACACTTTTGCCAAATTCCTTGTCAAGAGTAATGCCACTTTGCAATAGCATTTGTTTTGAGTATTTTTATAAATTAATCAATCAACAAATACAGAAAATTAAATCTAAAGAGTTTTAAAAGTATTTTCAAAAATTTAAGAGTTCTTTAAATTTTTTTTTATTGCATCTTCACTCTTGATTCTGTCGTTTTGAATTTATGTAAACTTGATATATTTCACGTTTTTATATCTTCACATTTTTTAAAAAAAATTTTATTTTGAATCAACTTAAATAAATAAGAGTTTAACTTAAAAATCAAGTAATTAATCCAAAATACAAGCACTCATTTTTAAAAATAAATTCAGAAGATCACTTTTAATTATTTTTTTATATAGTCATGTATGTAGTTACTCACAATTATAACTACAATAATGGTGAAAACAACATCCTTTCGTTATCTGAACTAAGTTAAGTTTTCACAAGGTTCCATGAATTGACCAATTAAAATGACGGTGATCGTCTTAAGCAGACATTATGAGCACTTATCTATGCTTCCAAAGCCCATTTTCGACATGTTGTAGGTTTCTGAACCCCTATAGTGAACGACGATAAGACAAAGTTTCTCCTTCATTGTGAAAAATAGGGATAGAGAGACAATAGCGGCAAAAATGAAAACAATTAAAATATTAAAATAGTTAAATATAATAAATTTTTAAATTTTAAACTAATTTATAAATTATTTTTATCAAATAAAATTTAAATAATTTTTATTTAAAAAATAAAAAAAATATTAATTATACGTAATAATTAAAAACAAAAAATAGTTAAATATAATATATAATTTAGAAATTAAAAAAATTTATAAAAAATTACTTACAATTATTTTTAAAATTTTTTTTAATAAAATTGAATTATAAGAATTTTCATTAAAATAATTTTTTAATTGAAATAATTAAATTATAATATATTTACATTTAAATAATAAATAATATATTATTATTAAACATGTTTTTAATATATTATAACAACTTTTGAACATATTTGAGGGGCTACAGCCCCCACTAACCTCAACGACCCTTGGCCCCTCCTTTAAATGCATCATAATGGCCTGAAATCAAACTGACTAAACAAAGCAACATTAAATTCTACCATCTACCGTCTTTCTCACCTCACTAGTCTTCCCTGAAATCAAACTGAACTACTTTCTTTTTCTTGTGTGCTTCCACTATAGCATCAAGCTTCTTCATTTGAAGCAGCTCGTTCAAGTTTCAACCTATATGTGGTCGAGAAACCCAACGTTCATGGAAGCCAAACGACACCATTAGCACCTTATAGTCGATCCAAACAAACAGGTTGATTCTTCCTCGATTATACTCTTAATTTCTTAAACTAGTGATCTGTTGAAATATGTTGTATGCCGGTTTTTTCCCAAAACCAGTGTCCCTTTTTTTGTGTCATAAATTGCCCGGTTGAGGAACAGTTGAACTAAAACTAGTTTTATTGTAATTTTTAATATTTTATTTTTCATCACATTTTTTTTAACTTGCTCGAGAGTTTTTAATTTTTTTTAAAACTTTTTTAAGAGAATGAGGATTGGTGTGATTCAAAACTTTAACTATTTCAACATAAAGTTTGGTACTATATTATAAATCAGTTTAATTCAAAATTTTAAATTAATAAATGAAATTCTTAATAATTTTATTAAATTTTTGTGGAATCAAACTCGTTGACTTTTTTTGGCAAGGTTTCACATTGATAATCTCCACATGTGGATGTGTTATATATTATTTTAAAAAAGGCATTGACAAATTTGAGGTCAAGGAAAAATAATCATAATCCCGAATCATTAACCACATTTTTTTTATTGATTCTTCGCAGGTCCAAGTAGTTGATATATTATAGATCGTTGGGTCAGGTCCAATTAGCCAACAGGTAAATACATTATATAATATTTTTTATATTCATCTGCAAGGTGCTCGGTAAACAATAATATATAGAAATATTATAATTAGTATTTCAATCTTCAAAAGAAAGAGTAAATTAATATAGTCATTGAATTTGTAAATTTACTTTACTTTAATCTTTAAATTCAATTGCATGCATAAGTTACTCCTGTTTTTTTCCCAGTTGAGAAGGATAATTTTGTTTCACTGAAATTAAAATAGGAGAAGAATTCCTCCATACATTATAAAAAGATTTGATGAAATGCTAAAGAACATAATCAACCTTATAAAATATTACCAAAATTGCTAAAAAAATTACTGACTGATAAGAAAGCAAAGATAATAACTAAATCTTAGGAGAAAGACATGGGTCAACCTCAAAAAGTAAAACATTGACTAGATAACATAAACAGAGAAATAGCACACTTATTGATATTCTTTTAAGATTAAATCTTTTACGAGTCTTTTTATTTCTCGATCCACTTGTATTGTTTGAGAATATGATTAAATGAATTGCAAATTTTCAAATATTTTATCAATGAAATGAAGACTCTTACTTTAAAAAGACAAAAACTTCGGAAAGACGACAAAGAAGAATTTTGATAGGGGAAAGATGAGAGAAATAGGGGTTAAGGACAACGACGACTAATCTAAGAAAAAGAGGATTTCAAGAGATAGAGAGCGAGCTCCGCTAGGTCAGTTAGATTATTAAAACTTACTCCTTATATTGTTATAAGTTGGTTATTCTCATATTTTTTAATATTGAACTGGTTGTTGAGATGTATGTGAGGTAATCTAAACACCAGTTGAGTATTAAAAAATTGATATACGGAAAGAAAAGCATAAGAGTTAATGTACTCTAAGAATATGGAAATGGTAGTTTCAAAACTTATTTATGTTTTAATACTATTACTTAGAGGAGAAATTTCAAGAAGCCAACCCCAAGTGTAAATTAGGAGGAAGATTGTCACTGCCATGGATGTGGTTTATGCACTCAAGAGACAGGGGAGAACCCTCTATGGGTTTGGCGGTTGAAGTTTAATCTTCTAAACTTTTGGTTGATTACGTAAAGGGAAGAAATTTGTGCCTGAAAAAAAGGTTTTATAGTAAATTAGGTACTTGAGTTACTTTCTATGGGGTAATGCTAGTACACTCAAATTTCTTCTGTTATTTTCCCTCTTTCTTCTACGTTTCGTTGATAGTGTTCAGGAGATTTTTTTTTTGAAAAACATAATTCTATTAGCTTCTTTATGTCTAATGGTTTGATGCATGAAAAATGATTTTATGTCTAAAAGTTTACCATTCTGAGCTAGTCAATTTCAAAATTCAAGCTATCTGTGAAGGATTCCTAGTTTAAACCTCTGTTCCAATCGATACTTGCATACCCTGTATTACATAATAATTACCAATTCTAAACAATGCACATGCTTTGAAGATTGAGTTAATATTTTAAAATTTATACTTGGTCTTCATTTGGCTACCTTGAGCTAAATTACAATAGATTAACTGAAATGGTGGAAAGATAATATATAATAGTGGGAGATGCACCTATAATGGGTTTCTTAGTTTCTGCTGCCCATTGAACCTCTGTTATCTTAGTAGAGACAGAATTTTCTGTCTCTAAAGTCAGAGACGAAAAATTGTGTCTCTGAAGAGACGATAATCTAACCAAATTTAGAGATGAATTTTTTACTTTTAGAGATGGAATATTTTCGTCTTTAATTAGAGATATAATATAAATTCTGCTTTTAAATATTAGCGACTGCATATTTAGAGACAAATTTTTTCGCCTCTGATTCTGTCTCTAACAGAGTTAGAGACGGAATTCTCTTTGTTTAAAGACAGAAAAATTCGGTCTTGAAACTGAATTTTTCTAGTAGTGAAAATTTTGTGAAACTTAAATATATTAAATGATAATAAAGGTGAAATGATGTTGACTCAAAATTATTGTATGAAAGAAGACTTGACTCGTATTTGTATAAATAGGCTAATCTATAGAGGGACACAGTATAGCACATACTTGGAGTTTCCCTTCTAATCTTTACAAACAAACACAAGAATAGGTAGAATCCTCCTACTTATGAAGGGTTTGTTACCTTTGTTTGTGTCTATTATACTATTATACCTCATCTTTTAACTTTTGTGTTTGCTCATTATTTTCATAAAGAAGTTTAATTTGGTGAATTTTGAGGAAATGGCGAAACGGTCAGAACTTCATTCCGAAGCTGAATCCCTGACTAAACCTCTCATTCAGGTACTTTTGTATATGAATACGTTTTTTTTATGACAGAAAAATTTAGAATAAAGAAAAACTAATTCATTCTAAAATTAAAATATATCATAAATCTCAGTAAGAACATATAATTTACAAATTGCTTATTAAGAAAGACAACTGGCAGTAAAAATTGAACTCGTGTCTTATAGATAAAGTGTTTTAATTTTTATCAGCTGAATCAACTTTCATTAGCTATGAATAGTTTAAATTTAACACTCGGATGCTTAATTATGATCGCTTTTTCATTTTGCTCATGGATATGTCAAAATTAATAGAAGGAGGATGATGTCATCCTTAACATTGAAGACATGCTGACGGAAAGTAAAGAAGCTTCTTTATCAACCACATTATGTTGCATCTACAAGGTGCCACATGAAATTCGTCACCAAAAGGAAGATGCTTATACTCCAAAGGTTGTTTCTATCGGCCCTCTTCATCATGACAATTGCATGCTGCAAAACATGGAAACACATAAGCAACTACTTTTCAAAAAATTCATACAAAAAGCTGAGCCAAGCTTTGATGATTTGGTCAGCTTTGTAAAAAGTTCAGAACCAAAAGTTCGTGCTTGTTACTCGGAGAACATCAAATATGCCAAGAAGGAGTTTGTGAAGCTAATATTAATAGATGCTAGTTTCATAATTGCACTCTTCCTGTTGGAGCACGACAATGATTGGTTAGAGGAAGGCTCTTACCTGAAACAGCCTTGGTGGATGGTTCATATAACATTGGATTTGTTATTACTTGAGAATCAGCTTCCATTTTTTATTGTTGAAGAGCTATTCAACCTGGCCTTTCCCTCTCACGTTTTTCGTACCTTCCCTCCATTTATTGAGCTCACATTTGACTTCTTTAGCCATTTTAATTCACAGAGATTGGATTCTGGTCCTCAGACCAACATAAAACACTTCACAGATCTTCTTAGAATGTTTCACTTGCAAAAAATGGAAGCCCCCAGACAGCGTATTGATGAGGCTGGAATCCATGATCTTCTATACAATACTAGTGCAAATGATTTATTTAAAGCAGGAGTGAAGTTCAAGGCAAACACAAATAGCAAATGCTTACTGGACTTGAAGTTTGCAGGAAGTGCTTTTGAAATCCCACAGATTTTAGTGGACAACAGCACTGAAATTGTGTTTCGTAATATGATAGCTCTTGAACAATTTAAATATCCAGATGAAACCTACATTGCTGACTATGCTCTTGTATTGGATCGCCTTATCAACAAGAGCATAGATGTGGATGTCTTGACTAAAGTGAAAATAATCAGCAACAATCTTGGTGATAGTTCTGATGTGGCTAGACTATTTAATGGTCTTGGCCAAAATATTCTCCTCTTGACTGTCAATTCACAATATTTTAATATTTGCAAGGGGTTGAATGACTTCTATAAAAATCCTTGTAACAACATGATGGTCACTTTGAGACGTGATTATTGCAACACCCCTTGGAGTGTTATGGCTTCCATTGCTGGAATTGTACTTCTTATTCTCACCCTTGTTCAAACAATATTTACTGTTTTCTAATAGTGTTGTGTATTTTTACCCAATGTGGTGGCTGTTTGAACTTCAAGAAATGACACAGGTTTGATTTTTGAAGACGCCAACTTGGGAAAAGCTTTACTCTTGGCACTTCTAGTCTTTCATTCAATTGAGTGGAAAATACCGTTGTTAGTCATTAAAAAAAATGGTGTTGTAGTTTTAAATCTTGTGTAATTTGAGTGTTTGGTGGATTTCTTGGCACTTTCTAATGTTCAATCTCTACTTTCATTTAACATATCTATGTTATCTATCCATACTAGACATTGTAACTCAAATTATGCTAATTTACTTTGAGAAGTAAACGCCACTCCGGAAGATTTCACATTCAAAAACTCAAACATAGAATAAAAGAGTGAATCACAATTCATGAATATAAATTAATCAAGATTACACATTTATAAGTAATTATAAGTGGTCAACACACAGTCTTAGATTGTTATTAATTAATTATTCCATTGTAATTATCTATGAATGTGTTAGATCCAAAGATTATTAGTTATTCCTCTCAATTAATCACTCCTCATATTACCTACATGCTTGTAACTCAAGTGATAAGGAACTTTGAGCTGAATGATTAAAAGACCTCTGCAATGTCATGAGTTTCAACTTATAAAAAAATATTTATAGGGATGAGCAAATTTTAAAAAAAAATCAGTTGTATAACTTTTATAATTAAGAAAAAGTCTGTCTTACACTTACAGTGTTTATTGCTTTCATTTGTAGCTTTTTTGTTCCTTCTTTGCGTTTTCTGTATTGTTTATGGCTATATTATTTCTTTTGGGTAGCTATCTAAGATAATGATGAAAAATGATTCCTTGTTCTTTCTAATGCCTTTTAGTTAATCAACTGAATAATTTTAATTGAGGCCTTGACAAAGGCAAGGAGACTAGTGCTATTTATTGGTGCCTTTGGTGAAAAAGCTAGCTTTGTACATGTTTTATAAAATAGCTTTCATAGAGTTCGATTCTGATATGGATGTAATGAAGGCCTGGTCCTAGAAACCAGGCAAGATCAAGGTTGAAGTGACCAAGGTAGATTGTAGGAATTATCTGTTACAGATTTATAGACAAGGCAAACAAGATCGAGAGTGAATTGAGTGTTATCAAAAGTTTGCAATTTCAAAATCTTATTATCAAAATATTTATGACAGAAGTTATTTTATGTTAGAACAAAACAACAAATATAACATTTTCAATTTGTTTAGTAGTTAGTTATCATAAGATTTATATAAAAAAATATTGAGCAATAAATTATCAATATTATTGGGACTCGACCCAAAATATCAAAATACAAAGCATCGATCAAATAACAACTTGAAATATAAAGAGGATAGAGAGAAGCAAACTAAAATTTATTTTGGTTTAGTGTCAATCCAAGCTTTCATTCAATTTTCAAGCAACCACTTGAGATTTTTTTTTTTCACTAATCCACAATTTTAAACAAGCACTTGTGATCTTTTACAATCTTCAATTTAATTTAGAGTTGTTTCTCTCTCTAAAACAGGGCACACACTCTTCCTAGAGGCATGTCACTTCAAAAGCTTCACTACTTATGTTCAATACTTTAAGGGAGACACTTCGCTTGCTTTACAGTTATATTGTAAAAGAGAAGAGTATAAGCGTATAACTGAGAGAAACTCTCTTAAATAGTATATTTGATTAAGCAAGCTTGGTTCAATAGAGTGTTTCACTCTCTAAGACCTTAGAATAAGTTGGAATTCACATTTTAGCTCTTCATTCTACATAAAAAGATGTTTGGAGGTCATATATATGAGGCTCTATGAAAACTAACTGCTAGATACACAAAAGACAATTAAAGATGCTGCAGAAACCTTTTCATACAACAAGTAACAACATATCTGAACACACAATTGTTGGTTATAAAATGTACTATTTCTTAAAAGTCAAAAGCTAATAAGTTAATGATTCTTACCAACAGACGACTGTTGGCCTCTAGTTTTCATTATAAAAAAAAAAATCTCAAGCAACAAACAAGTGTTCTCAAATTTAAAATTGTCATAATTTTTTCATTTTAACTCCGTTTTGAGTAAATAACTTATTGTTAAAAATATCTTTGAGTCTACATGCAAATGGATCAAGTGAGATATAAGTAAAACAAACATATATCACACTATCTTTTAATTCCAAACATGTATATTTTGAAGAATAAAGTCTTGAGCCAAGAAATGCTAATCTTAATCATTAAGTTTCACATAAAAAAAATCTTATAATAAATATACTTATTTAAGTTCATGGCTAAGAAGATGCAACTAAGCTTTTTATGCCTTCAAAAATTTTATTTTTTCAACTCTTAGAACATCTTTCTTACTTGTTATTTTTTTTTAGTTAAGTATGATATTAATATTTCATGTTTTAGTGCTTATTTTTTTAACTTTGGACTAATTTACGCAAAAAAAAAAAAATTAATTTACAAACTAAATAGTTAGTCTAATTTATAATTAAAAGAACAATATACATGATATGATAATATTATATAATATAAACAAGTTTATCATGCATATAAAATTATTAGAAACATATATCTAATTTGTATTATATATATAATTTCACAATACATATAAATGATTGGAATAATGCATATATAGCTCATGGTAATTAAGTAAGAACATTTACTAATATATTTGTCACACTTTTGTAATTATCCAAATTTAAACATAGAACGATAGAACTAACATTATATTCCCCAAATTTTCAAAAAAAAACAAGATAATTAAATTTAAAAATATGAAAAATACAAAATGCTTTCTTTTTCTGACATGAAAATAAATGCATGCTAGCTGTCTTTGAAAGGTAGCAGATTTCCATTGAAACCTACATCAGACTCAAAATAGACAAAAACATCCGAACAAAAGATTTTGAATGTTAAAGCATACCAATAGCTTTTGAGGGTTAAATTCGTAAAAGAGAAGAAGGAATGGATACATTTCCCATCTCACAAATCTACCCTCATGGGTAAAAGTAAACTACTTTATTTTTCTTGTGTGCTTCCATTATAGCATCAAGCATCTTCCTTTGAAGCAGCTCTGTCAAGTTTCAACCTTTAAGTGGTCAAGAAACCCAAAGTTCATGGAAGCCATCTTCGCGACACAATGAACGACACCATTAGTACCTTACAGTTGATCTAAACAAACGAGTAGATTCTTCCTCGATTATACTCTTAATTTCTGAAATTAGTGATCTGCTGAAATATGTTGTATGCCGGTTTTTTCCCAAAACCAGTGTCTCTTTTTTTGTCATAAATTGCCCGGTTGATACCGCTAGCTAGCTAGGATGCTTCTAATCTGAATTCTGTGATGGTCAAGTCAAGGAACATTTGAACTTATAAATTTAAGGTGATGAATGAAGATTTGCCAATAGTTTTATTGTAATTTTTAATATTTTATCAGTTTAATTCAAAATTTTAAATTAATGAATAAAAGTCTGTTAATAATTTTATTAAATTTTTGTAGAATCAAACTCGTTGAATTTTTTGGCAAGGTTTCACATTGATAATCTCCACACGTGGATGTGTTATATATTATTTAAAAAAAGGCATTGACAAATTTGAGGTCAAGGAAAAATAATCATAATCACGAATCATTAACCGCATTTTTTTTTTTTATTGATTCTTCGCAGTTCCAAGTAGTTGATATATTATAGATCGTTGGGTCAGGTCCAATTAGCCAGCAGGTAAATACATTATATAATATTTCGTATATTCATCTGCAAGGTGCTCCGTAAACAAAAATATATAGAAATATTATAATTAGTATTTCAATCTTAAAAAGAAAGAGTAAATTAATATAGTCATTGAATTTGTAAATTTACTTTACTTTAATCTTTAAATTCAATTGCATGCATAAGTTACTCCTTTTTTTTCCAGTTGAGAAGGATAATTTTATTTCACTGAAATGAAAATAGGAGAAGAATTCCTCCATACATTATAAAAAGATTTGATGAAATGCTAAAGGACATAATCAACCTTACAAAATATTACCAAAATTGCTAAAAAATGACTGACTGATAAGAAAGCAAAGATAATAACTAAATCTTAGCAGAAAGACATGGCTCAACCTCGAAAAGTAAAACATTGACTAGATAACAAAAACAGAGAAATAGCACACTTATTGATATTCTCTTAAGCTTAAATCTTTTACGAGTCTTTTTATTTCTCGATCCACTTGCATTGTTTGAGAATATGATGAAATGAATTGCAAATTTTCAAATATTTTATCAATGAAATGAAAACTCTTACTCTGGAAAGACAAAACTTCAAAAAGAAAGAATATAAAAGACAACAAAGAAGAACTTGGATAGGGAAAAAATGAGAGAAAATAAAATAGAAAAAAATGAGAGAAATAGGGGTTAAGGACAATGACGACTGATCTAGAAAAAAAGAGGATTTCAAGATATAGAGAGCGAGCACTGCTAGGTCACTCAGATTATAAACAACTTACTCCTTATATTGTTATAAATTAGTTATTCTCATATTTTTTAATATTGAACTGGTTGTTGAGATGTATGTGAGGTAGTCTAAACAACAGTTGAGTATAATAATAAAAAATTGATATACAAAAAGAAAAGCATAAGAGTTAATATGCTCTAAGAATATGAAATTGGTAGTTTCAAAGCTTATTTATGTTTTAATACTATTACTTAGAGGAGAAATTGCAAGAAGCCAACCCCAAGTGTAATTTATGTGAAAATTAAACATATTAAATGATAATAAAGGTAAAATGTTTGTTGTCTCAAGATTATTGTATTAAAAAAGACTTGACTTTTAGTTGAATAAATTGGCTAATCTACTGTGGGATACAGTATAGCACATACTTGGACATTCTCCTAATCTTTACAGGCAAACACAAGAATACGTGTGGAGTCCTCCTACTTATAAAGGGTTTGTTACCTTTGTTTGTATGTATTATACTATTATTCCTCACCTTTTAACTTCTGTGTTTGCTCACTCTTTTCATAGACAAGTTTAATTTGGTAGATTTCAAGCATGGACGACAATCATGCTGCCAATCAAAATGGATTAGGAATGGAGGAACGGGAAGAACTACTTCATCCCACACTTCTTGATCAGGTACATATGAATGCATGTTTTTTTTATCCAAAAAAATTAAAATGTGGAGAGGCTACTTCATTCCAAGATAAAGTGTTTCGATCCTTATAAATGAAACTAACTTTGGTTCACTATGAATACATCCTTTTAAATTTAAGACTCAGATGTTTAATTATGAAGAAGGGGAGATTACTATATTCTAAGACTAAAATATATTATAAGTCTCAGTGGAAACATATAATTTGCAAATCGTTTATTAAAAAAGATAGCTGGTAGCAAAAATTAAACTCATTTCTTATAGATATAAAATGTTTTGATTTTTATAAGCTGAATCATGGCTATGAATACACAGTTTTAAATTTAAAATTCAGAAGCTTAACTATGATCCCTTTTTTTATTTTGCTCATGGATACGTCAAATTTAACAGATGGAGGATAATGTCGTCCTTGACATCAAAGCAATGCTAATGGGAATCGAAGAGCCTTTTTTTATCAATCAGAACATCCTGCATCTACAAGGTGCCATATGACATTCGTCAGCAAAATAAAGATGCATATACTCCAAAGGTTGTTTCAATCGGCCCTCTTCATTATGCCAATCCAACGTTGCAAAACATGGAAACACACAAGCTGATACTTTTCAAAAAATTCATACAAGGAACTATGACAAGTTTGGATGATTTGGTTAGCTTTGTGAAAAGTTTAGAACCAAGAGTCCGTCCTTGTTACTCGAAAAAAATTAGGCTTACCAAGGAGGAGTTTGTGAAGCTGGTGTTAATAGATGCAAGCTCCATAATTTCACTCTTTTTATTGGATCACGACAATGATTGGTTAGAGGAAGACTCTTACCTGAGACAACCACAGTTGTTGGCTAATATAACATTGGATTTGTTATTACTTGAGGATCAGCTTCCGTTCTTTATCGTTGACGAGCTATTCAATCCGGCCTTTCCCTCTCACATTCGTGGCAAACTCCCTTTATTTATTGAGCTCACATTTTACTTCTTTAGTGATTTTAATACACAGATCTTGAAGCCTAGTCTTGGGATTCGCATAAAACACTTCATAGATCTTCTTAGAATGTTTCTCTTGCCAAGAAAGAAAGTTCCCAGACGATCTACTGATGAAGCTAGAATCCATAATCTTTTATACAATACCAGTGCACATGGTTTATTTGTAGCAAGAGTGAAGTTCAAAGTAAGCACACGCAAATGCTTACTAGACTTGAAGTTTTCAAAAGGCGTTCTTGAGATCCCACAAATTTCAGTGACCAACATTACTGAAGCTTTGTTTCGTAATATGATAGCTTTAGAGCAATTTAACTATCCTTATGAAACCTACATTAGAAACTATGTTTTCGTATTGGATCGCCTTATTAACACGAGGAAAGATGTGGATATCCGGATTAGAGCGAAAATAATCAACAACAATCTAGGTGAGAGTGGTGATGTGGCTATACTATTTAATGGCGTCGGCCAAAGTATTTCCCTGTTGAATGTTGGTTTAGACTATTTTGATATTTGCAAACAGTTGAGTAAGTTCTATAAAGATCCTTATGAGCACTTCCAAAATCCTTATAACTACATGATGTTCACTTTGAGACGCGATTATTGCAACACTCCTTGGCAAGCTCTGGCTTCCGTTGCTGGAATTGTACTCCTTATTCTCACCCTTGTTCAAACAATTTTTACTATTATCAAATAGTGTTGTAGTTTTAGTGAATGTTGATTGGTACAATGTCTGTTTGAACTCTAGAAATGGCACAAGTTCGATTTCTAAATATATTAACTTGGGAAGGATTTTATTCTTCTGGCGAAGGGAATTAATTTTCCATTCAATTGAGTGAAGAATATCTTTGGTAGTCACAAAAAAAAATATTGTTGTAGTTTTAAATCTTGTGTAATTTGAGTGTTTGGTGAATTTTTTAGCACTTGGTAATGTTCAATCTCTTCTTTTATTGAACATATCTATGTTATCTATCTATAACAAGCTTTATAATTTTAATTATGCTAATTTACTTTGAGAAGTAACACTGCTTGTTTGTGAAGAATTCATAATACACTCTAATATAGATGAAAAGAGTGATTAACAATTTTTTGAATATAAATTAATCAAGATTAGACATTTATTAGTAACTACAAGTGGTTAAAATTGTTATTTATTAACTATTCCATTGTAATTATCTATGAATGTGTTAGATCCAAAGATTATTAATTATTCCTCTTACTTAATCACTCCTCATATCACCCACAATTTTATAATTCAAGTAATAAGTAATTTTAAATTTAACAATTGAAGAATTTTTACAATATTAGAAATTTGAACTTGTGAAAAATGGATAATTTTAGTACTTCAAATAAAATTATTCTTATACTTAAAATATAGAGTTATGCATATCACGTAAAAATTCACTCCTCATTGAGCTATTCCATGTGAATTGGAAATTAGTCGCATGCAAAGCCAATTCCATAGTAATTTTAAGTATATGAAATGTTCTTATAATGTTGAATAATAAATTAAATTAACAACAAAATATTTAGATATTAAAAATTGACTTGAGCTTTTTAGGTCACAATACGTCATATATAATAGCTAGCATAGCCATCTTCCAAATATATATATATATATATATATACACACACACACTATACCAAAATGTCATGATATTGTTAGCGAAGTAGCTCTAAGTCGTAATTATTTATAGTTGAAGACTTGACGGTTTATCTTTCTCCCTCTCTCTTTCCAAGTCCTTGGGCCTCTTTATACTATAAAAAACAAAAAACTAATTATTATTATTTTTTAAATATCAACTTGGACCTGACATTTTTATTACATATTTTGGCTTCACAAATTCATTCTGGCTAAACTCGATGTTTTCCAAGTAATAAGCACAAACCCTTGTATCTAAATGTTTCACAAAGTTGTTATCCAAGATTTTTTGGATAGCTTCTATTTCTATGAATTAAGGTCAATGATCACATTATTCTCCATCTATCAAGCTGGAAAGGATTAGCAATCTTAATTACAAGATATTAAGCATAAGGAAAATAAGAAAAATACTAATTAATAAACAATTAAAAAAAACCTTCACAATAAGCAAAATACTAGCTGAAGATTGTTCATAAAGTATAACTACCTAATCTATTGGTTGTACTTTGGAAAAGTTATAAGCTAAAATCCTACAATGTGTTCCTTTATTCTATATGTAGTTATAGAAGTAACGGTAAAGTCTTTAGTACACTGTTATGAGAATGCAAACTCAACAAATGGGTTTATTAAGAATTTAACGGTCATCCACTTTTATGATTTTAAGTTATGTTTAATAACTGTTTAAGAATAATATGACTCTTATTTTGGTGTTATTTTATAACAAAAATTCTAAAGTTTTATGTGAGTAAAATTATATATTTAAAGCAGCTTGCAAAATTGTTGTCATGGCTAATAATTATTATTTTTAAAATTAAATTATTTATTAAATTGACTAAATCAAATAATGAAAATTCTTAATTATATTCACTCATATTACAAAAATTCTCAAGAAAAATGGATACTAACATTTTTATTTTTTATCCTACTCTATGTCTTGCGTGATTTAAAAATAATAAATAAAATGTCAAAACAAATGATTATTTGTTAAAAGAAAAATTCCAGAGGCCAGCTCAGCCCAATCTACTTCAACCCAATAGCCAAAAATACTCTCAGATAGGCTTGAAATATGTGGGCTTAATCCACTGTATTATCGGGCTGGGCTTACCCCACTCCCTAGGCTTGGCCCTTACCTATATTTTACCCTAAAATAGTTTTCTGAAAATGACATCAATTTTTTTTTGTGACACGGTTATTATAAAAATAATTTTATTCAAAATTTAAAGTCATTAATTTTATAGTATTATTCGTTTGTGAAAATATTCTGAAAAACAAAAAAAAATTCAATAGTAAACTTTTTTTTACAAACATTTTTCTTGCAAAATTAGAATTTTACAAAATTTAATTAAACATTAAATTTAAATTTATTTATCAATTAAGTCATAATTATAAAAAAAATGATATAAATTTTACCTTTGCTGTCCGTTTGATACGTTGAATTACATTGATAGAATAAGAATTTAAATTTTATTTTATTAATTAATTATGTTTAATTGACAAAAGTAAAATTATTTAAAATATTTATTCTCTTTTGCATAAAAAAATAGTTTATTTTAAAAAAATAATAAAAATGAAAAAAATGATTAGAATAAAAGTGAAAAAGAATAAAATATTTTGTTTATTATTGATAAATAAAATAAAATAAATCATTTTTAAATATTTATTAATATTTTTAATAAAATTTATTTCAAATTTTTATATTACTATTTATTTATTTAAGTCAAAATAATATTAATTTAATAATTTTATTTTTTAAAAAATATTTTTTATTTTTTTATTAAATTTTTTATTTTATTATTATATTATTTAAAAAATATTAAATATAAAAAAAAAATTATAATATAATTAAAATAGTTTTAATAATAATATTTTATTTTATTTTATTTTATTGATAATTATGACTCCTCTCGGAACGGAGCTAACAAATTTTGACTATCATTTCATACCACATCAGAATCGGATAGTGGATTCCAGACATAGATGCACCGCAACCCACAAGGCTCGTCACCGACGAGAACGTCAACGACAAATTGCACAGTTTTCCTAACCATCCCAATCAATATTTTGGAGCTGGTGCTGCTGCCTCCTGCTAGCTAACTTGCGGGGCTTAATGAGGGAGGACCAAGTACTTTTTGTTTTAAATGCGTCATAATAGCCTTTTGATTAAAACCCAAGCATGTTACTCTGTTTGACTTAACCAAAGCAACATTAAATTCCACCATCTACCACCTTCCAAGTCTTCACCGAGCTGGTGTCCTGAAGTTAGGCCAACGGGGGACCATAAATTCTTGTATATATTAAGTGTAAGTAGATAGAGGGCTTGGTTGATTTAAAAAAAAATTATATTTAATAATTGTTTTACAAAATAAAAAAATTTATTTTGAAAATATGGTTTTTTAAGTGTTCTGAAAATTAAAAATTAAAAATAAAACAATTATCCTTTATTTGTTATTTTTTTAAAATAAATTGTTTTTTTACAATAATAACACAAAATAATTTTTATACGAATTTTTTATTTTAAAAATAATTTTAAAAAAAATAGGCCCATAATTTGGTACAATTTTATCTCTTTTTCATTTTAAATATTATAATATAAAATATCAAAGTGTCATAATATTTAAATTTTTGACGTCTAATATAATAATTAAAATTTGTTATAAAAAATATAAAAATAATATTTTATAAAAGTATTGTCATGTGTGTTACCTATAATTTTTAAATTATAGTGACATTCTATGATTTTGGGGTTTTATAGAATAACACCAAGGAGGCATTTTCACGTTTGGATATTATATTATGAAATGGTATCATATAAAATACTATGTTATTTAATATTATTGTGTTTAATATATAATTAGAAATTATCACAAAAAAACATAATTAATATTTTCAAAGTTTACCAAACCAAAAAAAAGTGTGATGTGAGCGTCTTCCAATGATAAAATATACTCTATTTTTAATTAATTTATTATTTTGAGTTTTATATTAGTAAATGTATATCAAAATGTTTATTAGCAAAATTATAAATTAAAAAAAATGAAATCTTGTCATTTCACTACTTAACAAGCTTACTCATTATAAAATTAAATTTTTTTTTTGGAAAGGTGTTTTTTCTTTAAATTTTACCATAAAATGTTCTTAAATCAATTTATACGTTAATTAACACTATAATTTTTTTAAGTAATTTTTAAAATATATTTTTTATATCAACTAAATATATTTTAAAAAATAAATTCTATTAAATGATAATTTCAAAATTTAAATTTGAATGAACAAATTAAGCCTAGTCAACCTTTTGAAATAGGGATGGGCGGGTTTAAATGCCCTATAGATACTCAAGCTTTCCCTTTCAATCATTAAATTGCTATTTATCACTCCGTAGTCCATTTTCTGCAGAGCACTAAATTAGGAGGAAGAAATAATGAAGGCAGGAAAAGACTAAAGATAAAGGGTTTCATAGATATTTCCAACTTGGACCGCGTCGTGTACTATGCTTCCTTAAATTGCATGTTCAAGATCATGAATATGATCTGGTTACAATTTTAGATCTTGTATTTCTTTTTTAGCAAAGTTGGCTTTTCGTCGTGTTTGTTCAAACTCTAAATGAGGAGCGCGTATTCAACCTTGGTGTCAAAAAGTTCATTTCCCATCCTGAACTCTCTTGTATATGACAGTTGGTTTTGTTGACATTTTTGCACCTCTTCGTACTCTGCCGACAGAAATATATACTACAATTTTTATTGTGTCATGTTGTGTATTATAGTGATAGTGATTCTATGAAAATATCATGTTAGACCAAGTATTTTTTTTTTGTTCATAACATGAGAATTTTTATACATTTTAAATATAAAAATAATTTTACTAGAAATATTTAAGTATTTTTTCACAAGTTCAAAATTTTAATATTGTAAAGACCTTTCAACCATTGATTTGAGTCACAAGTTTATAAGTATGTTAAACCCAGTATTAAAGACCCAATGGAAGAGATGGGGACATACAAGTTTTCTCATATTTACCGTGATTAGGGTATTAGATTATGATTCATCAACTTAACACTGATTGATCACAGTAATAATTACTGTTTAAATATTAAAAAAAATTAATTTATTATCGGTAGACAATTATTTTATTCTATTTAAATTATAATATATAGTGAAAATAATATTTTTTAAATTTATTTTTATTATGTGTTATTATTTAAAAATCTTTGATGAATAAAAAATTATTTATTGATAATAAATCAAATATCAATTTATTAAAAAATAGCAAAAGTGAGGCATGTAGCAAGACAAGAACGTGAACTAAAAAGACAACCGTTTGGATTTGTCTATAAAAGATATATTAAAGAATTAAAAACTCACATATTTTCTTAAAAAAATATTGAAAGATTTGTTTAAATAGTTTATAAAAAATAAATTTAAGAGATTTCTTTATAAGAGAGAGAGAGAGAGAGAGAGAGAGAGAGAGAATAAGGAAGGAGATAAGCTCCATTTTTAACAAATGATGACAACAAAATAAGTCTTGCGTTACATGGTCTTAACTTTAAATGTATTTATTACTATAAGCAACCTGTACTCTTTTCATTTTTATTTAGTTGACATTGACTTTGGACCCTTCGCCCTGGTCATTATCATACAAAGTAGCTACAACTTCAAAGATAAACTCAGACCATATATTGAATGCCTTTAAGTGGTAAATAGTGACTGGGTTCTGTCTAGCCTCCACATTTTGACAAATTCCTTAACATTTGGGAAATTTTTATTTTGAGTATTTTTACAATTTAATCAATTAATAAATTCAAAAAAATAAATTTAAAGAGTTTTAAAAATATTTTCAAAAACTCAAAGGGTTTTTAAGTTTTTTCTATTAAAAGAATTTTAAAATTGAAAAAATTTAAGAGATAAACACATCTTCAACTTTGATTCTTTTACATTGAATTCGTTTAAGCTTGGTGCATTTCAAGCTTTTATGTCTTTTACTTCTTTTTTGTTTTTTGTTTTTCTGGAATATCTTTCTTCACACTTCTTAATTTAGACCAACTTACACAAATAAGAGTATAATTTATAAATTAAATAGTTAGTAAAAAATACAAGGGGCTCATTTGTCAACATAGATTTAGAAAATCACACTTAACTTTGTTTGTTGTAAAGTCATGTATGTAATTACTATAGTAGGTTGAACACACACGACTCATATTGTGAATCGTGCACGTCGGTTTGATTCGTAAGGCCATTGATACAAATTAGTGGGCGAATTAGACGATTATGCGATTCTAATCTTAAGCTTTGATGTTGCACAACCATATCTGTTGTGCAACATCCTATTCATCGTCTCCATGTTTTGCAACCTTTTTATTTTATTTTTTAACCTTAAAGCCAAAACGTTGTGTTGTGGATAATTGACTCCAATTCCTCCAAAACATAGTGTTTTACTCAAGAAAGAAACAATTCCTTCTTTTCTTGTTTTATTAGTGGTGTAGTTTGTAAGTGGAAGTCTTTTAATTTATTTAAATAATATTTTCTTTTAAATTACAAAAACAAAAAATAATTTTAGAGAAATCTTTTAAGACTGATGGTTAATTATGTTTAAAATTATTAAAATAAATTTATTATTTTAAATATTTTATTTATATTATTTATTTATTTATATTTTATATTATATTTTTTAATGTGACTGTAAATCTTAAAATTCAATATAATTTATAATTAAAAATTAAATCATTTAATTCACGATTTAACTAATGTGATAATTACTCACAATAATTGTGGAAACAACACCATTTCATTACCTAAACTAAGGTCTTGTTTGATTGATAGAAATAAGGGGGATAGAATGAAAATTTAGATTCCCATTTCATCAGATGTGGTGTTTAGTTGGTAGAATACAATCATTATAGAATGCACATTACTTTAAATGATGGAATGCACACTATCTTTAAAAATGAATGAAAAAAGAGAGAATAGAATGAAATGATATTATTATTATTATTATTATTATTATTATTATTATTATTATTATTATTATTATTATTATTATTATTATAATATTGACATTAGAGTTAAAATTTATATCAATATCAAATTAAATACTGACACGTAACAAAATATTACTAAAAATATTAACACAACCAACTGACTTTATCAGATGTCAATATTTAATATAGTGTTAGTAAAAATTTTAACTTTATCGTCAGTATATTTAATAATAATTTAATTTTAAAATAAATAAAAAATTATATTTTTTGTCTCGCGATAATCTGTTATATTGAATTTATTATATTATTTTTTATTTAGTCAATTACCTTAGTTTATATATGTCTATATTAGTAATTGTATATTTATAACTTAAAATATTTAAGTATAATAAATATGAAAAATTTAAAATTGATGTATTATATATAATTTAAATACTATAGAGAAATCAATTTTTATTTATTTATCTCATACTAGAAAATTTTATATAAGTTTCTAAGTACCTGAAAAATCAAGATAACTATATACTAAACACCACTCGTAAGATATAGTATTTGAATTTAATAATATATTGTTTTATTTTAAAAAAAATTAATTGAATTTCTAAGAAAATTTTCAAATATAGAGATGTTGTAGGTTTCCAAACCCCTATAATGAATGAAGATGGAGGAAATTTCTCTCGCCTTGTGGAAAATAGGGATAGAGAGACGAGAGTGGCAAAAACAGAAAGAGGGGAAGGCCCACCCTTCTCTGTCCCACCCTTCACATTGCCATCTCTACGTTGATATTAAATATTAGAACGGTTTAAATCATGAGTTCAATTCCCACCATTTTCCTTTCTAAATTTCCAGTGCATCGCATTCTTTTATTTAAATAAAAAGAAGAAGAGGATTTATACTTTGTTATGCTCAAATTACACCGTAGGAAAATACAATTCCAAAATAAAGTCAGAGGCAAGCCAGAGATGATGGTGCTGCCGGCCTTCTCATTCAACTTCACATTATATCCGCGTGAATTTAATGCTCCTAACAAACACTCCCAACTGTAAAAGCTAATATAGCATGGCCTATCTCTTGCTTCTACTATATATAGGATTACCCATCTCAGAAGTTATATGCATTCAGAGACTCAACAAACACCTACCTACCTACACTGACTTCCACTCTTCACTTCCCCACTAGCTCCAATTTTGTTGCTTCAATGGCAGTTGGGAAGCTCTTAAGGAAGTGGATGATGAATTTAGTAGCAGTAATGGTGGTTCTGGGTTTGTGGGGTGGGGTTGGAGCTGCACCACAAGTACCTTGCTACTTCATTTTTGGGGATTCTTTGGTTGATAATGGTAATAACAATCAGCTCTCATCTTTGGCCAAAGCTAATTACCGGCCTTATGGGATTGACTTCGCTGGTGGACCAACTGGGAGGTTTTCCAATGGAAAAACTACTGTGGATGTAGTTGGTAAGCCTGCTTCCCATTCATTTTCATATCAAAAATGCATGACGCCAAGTCCCACCCTTCAGGATTACTGCTAAATGCTAATAAACCCAAAGAACTTCTGCTATATTACACTCTTCTCTAAGCTTACTGTTATAGTATAGTACTAAACCAGTTTTACTAGCATGCACCTGTCATCATCAATAATGTCATTATATAGCGATTAATCTATTTTCCTTTAAATAACTATTTAAGATTTTAGTATTCGGTATATGTTTAGATGGGTGATTTCCCTTTTAGTTCAAGTATAAACACTTAAAAAAAAAGTTGTATTTGTATTTGGCACGTGTAAAACACTTGTATTAGACACAACGTAACACTTCAAATTACATATAAACACTTAAAATTTTGTCATATTATGATATCTGGGTATTAGACACAACGTTACCGCATGAACATGATATCTGGGTATAAATGTAAATCAAAGAGCAAATAATTAACTTGCAGTCATATGTAAATCTAAATCAAGAGCAACATAAATCAATCAGTAACATGTAGAAGTCTTTGAACAAAATAAAACTTGAATTCTAGTTTAGGTTTACCTACTTTATATGAGTTAGTCTTCTAATCTTCTTGAGGTGTATATTCTTTTAAATGCACGAGTTTTCTTTAAATCTTATTTGACTAACTGTTGAAATTTAACAGCTGAGCTTTTGGGGTTCAACAATTACATTCCTCCCTATTCGACAGCCAGAGGACAAGACATACTCACTGGAGTCAATTATGCATCAGCAGCTGCTGGGATTCTAGAGGAAACTGGACGGCAACTGGTACCCTTTTTTCATTATTTTCTTCTTCTGTGACACATTATGAAGCACCAATGATTGAAAAACAGTTATATCATATCTACTTGTCAAATACTTATATCAGATATACGACATGACACATCAAATTATACTTAAATACTAAATTTTTGATAGTGTCATGGCGTCCATATTATGTCATGTCCTATATCCGTGTCACTTTTGTGCTCGTTTGGGGTTCAAAAACTGGGATTGAAATGTTGTTACGCTTAAATTCACATCAATGAAAGATACAATTCCACAATAAAGTCAGAGCAACCAAATCACTTTTTTCTTCATTTGGTAACATCTGGTTGATGATGTTCTAAAATATTTCATTTGTTTGTAGGGAGGGCGAATTAGTTTTAGTGGGCAGGTCCAGAATTACCAAAAGACTGTGTCCCAAGTGGTAAACATACTGGGAAATGAGGCCTCAGCAGCAAACTACTTGAACAAGTGCATATACACAATTGGATTGGGTAGCAACGATTACCTTAACAACTATTTCATGCCCGCATTTTATTCCAGCGGCAGGCAGTACACACCAGAACAGTTTGCTGATCTTCTTATTCAATCATATGCTCAGCAACTAAGGGTTCGTCTCTTGCTCCCTCTGTCCCTTCCCTGTTCTTTTCCTTGTATTTTTACCATCTTCAACTACCTATTATAAAATGCAAAACTTCAACTATCCAATAAGGGTAAGGAAAAAAAAGAAGTAAATTACCATTAACTCCTATGTGGTTTGGCTTATAGTCAGTTTGCCCTCTTGTGATTTAAATCATCTGGGAACATACTATTTTGGGGCAAAGGACATAAACTAAAAATCATCTGGTCTGAAGATTTGCTAGTTAAACGCCCATGAAAACTCCACAAGTTAAAGGCTTAACTGTCTGTCTGTGATTCAGAATTTATATAACTATGGAGCAAGGAAAATGGCGTTATTTGGGGTTGGTCAAATAGGTTGCAGCCCTAATGAGCTTGCCCAATATAGCCGAGATGGTAGAACATGCGTGGAAAGAATCAACTCTGCAAACCGAATATTCAACAGCAAATTAAAATCTCTTGTTGATCAGCTCAACAACCAGCTGACTGGTGCAAGATTCATCTACATAAACACCTATGACATTTTTCAAGACATAATAAACAGCCCTTCTTCCTATGGTAACTATTCTCTAGCTTTCCAAAACATTTTCTACTCATAATTTCTTTCACTTTCTCGAGAATCAAAATGTTGGGAAATTGTTCTTATTATCGTCTGTTCCTATCTGGAAATTATTGCATTTCAGGTTTCAGAGTTACAAACAGAGGGTGTTGTGGGGTAGGAAGGAACAATGGTCAAATTACATGTCTACCACTGCAAACTCCATGCCCGAACAGAAGAGAATACCTGTTCTGGGATGCTTTTCATCCTACTGAGGCTGGAAATACCATTGCTGGTAGGAGAGCTTACAGTGCTCAATCGGCCTCCGATGCTTACCCCATTGATATCAGCCGCTTAGCTCAGATGTGAAGATGGACACTGATGAGAGTGGAAGGGGAACTAGTGGGTTATAAAAATGGTTCGCCATTGATGTTGTTGTAATGGGTTATTTCTACCAGGCTTAAGGTGTCTATGTACCTTAGAATTTCCCTTTCTGAATGTTTAGGCATTAAAATTCCAAGTGTAATTGTCCTAAGTTTTATATTATATGAATTAATAATATTAATTTAGTTTTTGGCGACAGAAATTTTGTGGCTACAAGTTTCACATAAAAATAATCTTAAGAGTTAATCATCTCCTTTATGCTTAATTTTCACTTAGCCCTTAATACAGATTTGTCAAAATCTTGCTCAGATTCAAGAATTTGGAAGATGGTTGGGACTTAAAGTCAAGAAGAGAAAATTAGAATTCAGATTCAGTCCAAATACCCCCAGAAACTTTTAAATAAAATACGTATTCAAGTTGGGGCAAATATCTTGGTTCTTATGTAGATGGCAGTTGAAGGGATAGGAAGACAGCAAAAGAGGTTTTGGAGAAGCTAGAATCCAAGTTGGCAGGGTGGAAAGCAGAACTACTATCACAGGCAAAGTAGAATGACGTTAATCCTGTCTATTTTGGCTTCGATTCCAACTTACCAACAAAGAAATTGACGGGTGTGAGAGTATTATGGCTAACTTTTTCAGGGGAGATTCTAAAAATAAGAAGAACATCCAAATGTTCTCTTAGAATAAACTATACCTTCCAAAAGATAAAGGAGGGTGAGCTAGCAAAACAGTATTGGAGGATCTTCGAGAAGCCGAATTCTTTATTCAATTCGATCGTAAAGAAAAAATATGGCACTGCAAATTTTGAAGACCAGTTAAAGTGTCCGTCCTCCTTCTGGAAACAGGTTCACGCTAACTCTTCTCTAATTCATCCTTACCTAAAGAAGATTCCCATGTCTGGTCAGAATATCAAGATAACATCGCAAGCTGGGTTTTCTCTGGAAAAGCTTCCAATTCCTTATGACATCAGCACGGTGGAAGACCTTGTGGATCCGAAACTGAGAGTGTGGAGTAAAGACAAGTTGAATTTGATATACTACAACAATACCAATAAAAAAAATCACCAGCTAGCAAGTTTTGCTCAAAATGATATTTTGGCTTGGTCAAGAGATGTTGAAAGTAAATATAAAACTAAGAGTGGGTACTCGATGTTACTAGGGCTTAGGCCAATTACCAACTCTTTCAAATTTTTCACTTCCTCACGTGGATAAGTTGGTAAAAGAAAGTAAAAAAAAAATAATAGGTAAAATTATTAAAAAAAATTAATTATTAATAATTTTTTAATTAATTTTATTTATAATAAATTATTATAACGTTATTTAATTTATATAATTAACTTCACTTAATAAAAAAATAATTAATAATTATTGCAATATAAACTAATTGGCTATTTGGAAGTTAAAAATGCTCGAGATATGCATTGTTTTTTTTTTTTTGGAAGTGATTGCATTGCATGATAAACCTCTTTTGAGAGACGTCTTATTACATAGAAAATTCAATATTGATGGTAATTGCCCTTTTGGATATAACACTGTGGAGATTGATCATGTCTTTTTAAAATTTCCATTCAATAGAGTAGGATGGTTCAAATTGGATGGGTCATTACGCACGGACATGATTAATCCTCCATCAGTCACTCATTAGCTGAAAATGCTCATCTCTATGTCAAATCATGTAAAAAATTAACTAGGAATAGAAATTTTAAAAGTTACAAGCCTTGTTTATTGACGTACCTATTTTCATAAGAACAAAGTCAAGTTTAAAGGGATCAAACCAAATCCAATAGCAGTTACAGAAAAGGTGAAAAAGCTAAGAAAAGACGTCAAAATCTTCTACCAAACGAAGTTAAGTAGGCCAATGAACAAGCTCAAAGTGGAAACTAGAGATTGCAAGTTGACAGATAAACGAAGCCCAAGTTAAAATGATGCATTCTGTGGATGGTGGTAGCAGAGTAAAAAGAAAATTTTTAAAAGGGTGTGTTTGGTTTAAAAGAAAAGAAGAAAAAAGAGACAACAAAATAAGAGAAAATATTTTTTTTTGTTTAATTTGTAAGAGAAAAAAAAATAAAATAAAATGATTATCATATTATTTTAATTGTATATCACTTATACAGTAAAATAAAATAAGATTATTTTAAAATATTTTTTTTATTAAAATAAAATTTTATTTCTACAGTCTCAACTCAACCTAGACTACGTTTCTACTGAATTTACAGATTTGAAATTTCCCTGCAACTCGTAAGGGCGTGGGTGACTTAACAATGAATCTTTGAATTCAAAATAAGAGAAATAAGAAAAAAAATTGAACTTGACTAATATCTACATAGAATTACCCATTTGCTATCTTCTATGACTATAAATGTGTTTCCTGAACTACCTACTCAATTTTTTTTGGGACAAGTAACAACCTACTCATTGGTTTGATGTTTCCTGTGCAAACCCGAGTCTCCTGTGTCGTGGGCTTATTGCCCTTCAGGCTTTGGCCTTCTGTCCCCAAAACAAAAAAAAAGGAGCAGGGGTATTTTGAGTATTATGAAAATATAGTGAAGGTATTTTTGTCTTTTCACCTCATACCAATTTTCTCTCTTCCAAATCTTTTCACTTTCGGAGAGAAAAAAATTGGGGGAGAGGAGGAATTTTGCTCTCCTATTTCTCCTCCTCTCCCCTCAAAAAATTTTCTCCAAACAAAATATTTTTAAAAAAATTTCTCACCTTCCCTCCTCTCCTCTCCAAATCCTTCAAACCAAACATTATGTTAGATTGAAGGTCCTTAGTATACATTCAACCAAAGGAGAATAATTGGGAAGGAATCATCCTAGAAGGCATACGTGGTGCTCTAAAGTATATATCCGGCTTTTCCTACAGCCACCACTATATATATAAATTGAATTTTTGTCTTTAACCACACTATTTTCACTATTCAAACAACTAATTAATACATTGATTTCTTTAGAGATTTTTTTTTAGTTTTTATTTAATTAAATGATAAGCTCAAAGAATTTAAATTAAAAATTATATTTAGATTAGCTCAAATAAAATAGAATATTGTTAATTTTTATTTAATCATAAGATCTGTCTTTTTTTGGATTAAAGGACATCTTGATTTTTATTTATTTATTTATTTTTGGTACACATGATGAATCCAACCCTTACACTACCCCAAACCACAGGTGGTGACATTGTGGTTATTAATCTAAGTTTTAAGATTTTTTTTTCGTAACATCTAAGTTTTAAGATTAAACATCAATATGAACGGAAAAATGTCTCAGTGGGAACTACTTAACCCAAAACTTTTCAGTCAGCCCAATCTAACCTATATTACAACATCACTCTTGTTTAAAATCGGCTTGGGCTCAAACTACTGACTTCAATTTTTTTTTATCTCGGTAGTCCAAAGAAAAACAAAAGATCGTATTAAATGTCCTCAATCCTATTGGGACAAAAGTAAAAGGAAGGAGATTGTATTGTTTTGTCCTCTATTCTATTAGGGAAGTTTTCTCCTTTCATTAGGAAATATTTTTTTTCAGAAGAAATCCAGTGCTAGTCGAAAGAAAAATTTACAACTTACTCTCCAGATTTGCAGCATTTCAAAGTTGGAAGAAGATATGAATGAAAAAGGAGTCTTAATCTTTCAGAGAAGATTGAGAGGTGTGTTGCCTCTCCTTAAATGACTTCTTTATCGTCTGATGAAATATTCAGTAGTTTATAATTTGGTTAAATATATTATAATTTTATATTTTTGATTAGTACTAATTAGAAGGTGTGTTACCTTTTGATTTGAGATTTCTGCCCTCTTCAAAAGTGCAGGCTTGTTTTATATGTTGTTTTCTTGTTGTGCCTTGCTAAAGCTTCTGTAAGTTTCAGACTCTTGTGCCTGTTTATTGAATATTACGATCTGTTGATCCGTAAAAAAAAAAGTTGGGGGGGGGGGGGTTAAGGAGAATCAAGGGTGTATTTATAGACATTAATGTGAGGTTAATATTTTTTTGACCTTAAAATAATTACGATGTTCAATTTTTTTTTTTTTATAATAGCATCTCTTAAAATTCAAATTTTTAGTTTTTTTTTTAAAACTATGGCCAATCAATTATAGATTTTTTTATGTGCAGTTTTTATTTATGTAAGATAGTTATTTAGGTCAGCTCTTAACTTGACTTACAAAATTTATTAATAAGATTAACAAGAAGTTTTCAAAATTAAGATAGTTTTTAAAGTATTGAAATTATAAAATAAAACTTTGAGAGAAAATTAATTAGCATGAAAATCCTACTTTCCTTTTTCCAATTCAATTTAACTCTGCCAACATAATTAAATACTTTGGTCAAACATTTCTATTTTATTCATTTTCAAAATTAAATCCTCAAATGACTGAAATTTCGCCTTCCATCACATAGAAAACGAATTAAAAATCTACTAACCAATTCCTCTTATTTCACACGTACACAGAAACTAATAATTTCAAAAAACTTGAAAGAGAAAAGCAGCACCTGACTTATATGTAAGAATTTTTATACAGCTATATTGAATCTAAAATAAATTATATAATCATAGATAATATACGTATCTCATGCAGTTGTGATTGAGAAATCGTAGATAAATTATATTATATAAATTAATAATATTAATTTAGTTTTTGACGACAGAAATTTTGTGGCTACAAGTTTCACATAAAAATAATCTTAAGAGTTAATCATCTCCTTTATATATGCTTAATTTTCACTTAGCCCTTAATACAGATTTGTCAAAATCTTGCTCAGATTCAAGAATTTGGAAGATGGTTGGGACTTAAAGTCAAGAAGAGAAAATTAGAATTCAGATTCAGTTCAAATATCCTCAGAAACTTCAAATAAAATATGTATTCAATTTGGGCAAATATCTTGGTTCTCATGTTGATGGCAATTCAAGGGATAGGAAGATGGCAAAAGAGCTTTTGGAGATTCTAAAAATAAGAAGATCCACATGTTCTCTTAGAATAAACTATACCTTCCAAAAGATAAAGGAGGGCAAGCAGTGCACTGCTAGCAAAACAGTATTGGAGGGTCTTCGAGAAGCCGAATTCTCTATTCAATTCAATCGTAAAGAAAAGAAATGGCAATGCCAATTTTGAAAACCAGTTAAAGTGTCCGTCTTCAACCTCCCCCTTCTGGAAACAGGTTCACGCTAACTTTTCTCTAATTCATCCTTACCTAATGTAGATTCCCATGTCTAGTCAGAATATTAAGATAACATCGGAAGCTTGGTTTCCTCTGGAAAAGCTTCCAATTCCTCAAGACATCAACACGGTGGAAGACCTTGTGAATCCAAAACTGGGAGTGTGGAGTAAAGAAAAGTTGAATTTGATATACTACAACAATACCAATAAAAAAAAAATCACCAGCTACCATTTAGCAAGTTTTGCTTAAAATGATATTTTGGCTTGGTCAAGAGATATTGAAGGTAAGTATGCAACTAAGAGCGGGTACTAGATGTTACAAGGCCAATTATCAACCCTGTTAAATTTTTTACTTCCTAATGTGGACCGGTTGGTAGAGGAAGATTGATAAAATCATTAAATTTTTTTTTATTAATTTTATTTATAATAAATTACTATAACATCATTTGATTTATATAATTAATTTTATTTAATAAAAAAAATTTAATAATTATTATTATTGTTATAAGGAAAACTAATTAACTGTTTGAAAGTTAAGAATGCCTTGAGATATGCATTTTTATTTAAAAGTTAATGCATAATGAACTCCTTTTGGGAGAAGTCCTGTTACACAGAAAATTCAATATTGACGGTAGTTGCCCTTTTGGATATATCACTGTAGAGATTGCTCATGTCTTTCCAAAATGCCCATTCAATTGTTCAAATTCATGGGTCATTACGTACGGACATGATTAATCCTCTATCAGTCACTCGCTGGCTGAAAATGCTCTTCTCTATATCAAATCATGCAAAAAATTAACAAGGAATAGAAATTTTAAAGTTACAACCCTTGTTTATTGATGTACCTTTTTTCTTAGGAACAAAGTTAAGTTTAGAGGGGTCAAAACCAAATCCATTTGAAGTTACAAAAAAGGTTAAAAAGCTAAGAAAAAACATCAAACTCTTCTACCAAAGGAAGTTAAGTAGGCCAATGAACCAGCTGAAAGTAGAAAGTAGAGATTGCAAGTTGACAGATAAACGAAACCCAAGTTAAAATGATGCATACTGTGGATGGTGGTAGCAGAGTAAGAGGAAAATTTTCAAAGCTGCCATAATTTCCTTCAGATTCAAGGTGGCCTCCTTAGTATACATTCAACCAAAGGAGAATAACTGGCAAGGAATCATCCTAGGAAAGAATATATACGGCTTTTCCTACAGTCACTACTATATTTTAGTTAATGATGGAACTAATGTTCAAGCAAATTTCCCCCGGGAAGGATGTTAAATTTTTTGTTAATATTATCATATTAAGTTACCAGTGGACAACCAAGTGAGAAACAATTAGCGAGATTTCTAAGGCCTAGTTTATGAACTTAAATGGATGGTATGTGTACGAATCTTCCCCAGTTACTTCAATGCAAAAAAAAAAAAATGTATAGCAGGTATTTGAGTTATTTGAAAATTTTCTCATAACTTCACATTCATTGCAAGGATAATTAGGTAATTTTCTCACAATACATGCAATAAATATAAAATTATAAGAAAATGGTTGAAATACTCTGCATTTATTGTGCGTTTTAAGTGAAAAAAAATGATAACGTTTTAGTTAAAACAAAGAGATTGTTAACCTCCACATAGGTTAGCATTTCCTATTTATTAATCAATGAAAGGAAAAGAAAAAATGAAACATTTGTTAATTGTCTTGTGGATTGTACAAGATCTTAGTTACATTTTTGCTTAGTAAGTTTAAGAAGATTTTAACTTCTTCAAATATACACAAACAAAAACAAACACAAGCATTCTCATTTTTTTAATATATGAATAATCTTGTTTACGGTATTAAAAGTATCTTTTTTATATAATTTTTTTTTTTAAATCAATCTTTTGACATTGTAGAAAAATCTTAACTTTTAAATTCAAATTTACTTAATATTTAAATTACAAATTTGTGGATGATTTCCTCAAATATTTGATTGTGTTCAATTTAATTTTATATTTTTGTAAATATTTTCATATTTTTAAGTTAAAAATGCTTATCTAAATCTCATGTGGCTAATTAAGGGATGAAAAAGTGTATTTTAGGGCATTAATTGAAAGTTTCTTTATCATGGAAGAAAGAAAGGCTTGTTATAGAGTTGTCAATATGCACCGGTTGGGGCCGTCAAAATATTGAGCCAATCTAGCCGTTTTTTAAGATACTAGGGATTCAATTTTTTTCTTAAAGAAAATAACAAGGTGACAAGTTAAAAATTATCACATTTTCAGCACCAGAAGTTGCTACTTATTATATGAACAGGGTAGAAACCATAGAATGGTAGGATCCTACAAATTGAAATTCCATAAAAATGCCCTTTAATCTGGTAAATAATTTCTGTCTTTAACCGCACTATTTTCATTATTCTGATCACCCTGATGGCACTCCATGTTTTTCATTGTTTTTTTTTTTTTAACAAATCGATTACCTCCATATTTTCTTTCTCTACCAGTCTTGCTCTGAGTATTATAATTTAAAGACCTATCTTTAGTTTCAAACACTGGATGACAGAATTTCTTGTAAATGGCTCTATAATTTGACAGTGACACTAAAAATTTATAATCGTGATGTTCTTACACTTCTTCTTTCATTTCATTGTTCTTCATTTTTTTGGGGGGATTTCGGCGGCCATTTGGGTTGGGCTGTTTAACAAAACAGTCCACCACAAAATGGCCCAGAATAGCCCAACTCCATAGACCAAATAGGGGCAATACCAAAAAGCTTTTTAAGTCAAAATGAATTGTCCATTATTGTTCCCCCCCCCCCCCGCCCAAAAAAGAATAGTCCATATGCATGCTAATGCTCACCTCAGTAAAACGAATTAAGTTTGTTTTGACAATGTTAACTAGTTAAAAAGAAAAAAAAGGCAATTCAAACAACTAATTAATACATTGATTTCTTTAGAGATGTTTTTCAAGTTTTTATTTAATTAAATGATAAGCTCAAAGAATTTAAATTAAAAATTATATTTAGATTAGCTCAAATAAAATAGAATATTGTTAATTTTTATTTAATCATACGATCTTTCTTTTTTTGGACCAAAGGAAATCTTGGTTATTTTTTTTATTTTTTGTTTTTTGGTACACACGAGAAATCGATCCCATACACTACCCCAAACCACAGGTGGTGACATTTTGGTTATTAATCGAAGTTTTAAGATTTTTTTTAGACAAAATCAAAGATCATAATATTCAATAAAATAAGTATTACAAAAGCCTTTAGTAAGACAAAAAAAGAGATAAAAATTACATCACAGCTTGTACTTCTAAAGTGTAGAAATTTAGATTATAAGACAACACATTTCACTACTAAAAAGGCAGGACATAGCGACGGTCATTTAACGACGGTCAAAAAAACCATCGTTAAATCAGGTTTTAATGACGGTGAACTTAACCGTCGTAAAATTAGGACATATGACGACGGTTTCCGAAGAACTGTCGTTATATAACGACAATTAAGTACTAACCGTCGTTATATAATGACGGTTTAAGTTGAACCATCGTTCTATAACAACGGTTTTCGATTACCTGTCGTAAAATAACGACGGTTCTACTAGAACCGTCGTAATATCCCACGAAAATGAACTGTTACTGGAAACTGGACCTCTTTCACGACGGTTTCTGAGTAACCATTATAAAATCTCACGAAAATTGGACCATTTATAGGGATTTGCTCCGGTATAACGACGATTGTTTGAACTGTTGTTATACCACGCTCCCATTGGACGACGGTTTGGGGGGAAAATCGTCGTTAAAATTATATTTAATGACGGTTTTTAAAAATCATCCTTAAATCCCGGCTTCTCCTATAAATTGGCCTTACCTCTTTCATTTTCATTACGCAATTTGAATTTCTCTCTATTTCTTCTTACAAACGCTTGTAAGTTTTTTTTCTGTGATTGATTTTTGTGATTTTGGTGGTTCGGATTTATTTACTTTTATTTGAGGTAAATTTTTATATACTTGTATTATTATGAATTATTTTTTATTTAAATTGTAAATTTAATTAAATTTATTAAGTTATTTGTTTTTTAACTTTTGATGCAGATACTTCATTTATATACAGACAGTTGTGATTTAGAGTAATTTATTTTGACATAAGGTATGTATTTTAATTTTAATTATGTTTAATGTTTTGAATTTTTTTTTATATATTTGTATGTTTGATTGAAATAGTTTATGCTTTTCGTTTATTAGAAATTAGATGTTATGTTTTTAGAAAATGATGTATTATGTTATATAGGTTAAATATCTGTTGTTAATTTAAACAAATTAATAGTAAAAAAAAATTAATATTTATATTTATTAATTAGAATAATTAAATAAGTATTAATTATTATTTAAGAAGAATGTCATAATTATTAACTTAGAATTTTATGTTAATAATTATAAGGTGAAACAATTTAAATATGATAACTTAGTTTTTCTTCAAATTAAAGTGACATGTGAACAGAAAATTGTACGAAATATTGCATAATAGATTTAAATATAGCTTTTTATCTGAATAAAATTAAATTGAGATATTACAACATAAGGTGAAACAATGTTAATATGATAACTTAGTTTCTCTTCCAGTTAAAGTGCCATGTGATAAATTTTAACTGAGATATTACAACAATGCTCTGATATCAAGTGTTGTAATATGTCAATAGAATAAATAAGAGTAATTAAATATAGATTAAAAAAAACGTCCAAGAAGAATCTATAGATTAAAGATAAACAGAATTACAACCTACTGGACTCCTTTAATTTTCAGATAGTAATTAAAGTGGTCAGGTTATCAGTCAGCATTTTAAAACGGTACAATCTGTATTGGGCTTAATAATTAAGAAAATAAAAATTTAATTTAATTTTTGTAGTTAAATTAGTTAAATTGTAATATTTATTTTAACTTAAACATAATTAGTTAAATTTAAGTATACAAATTAAGTAGGAATGTTAAATTGTTAAATATAATTAAAAATTATAAAATTTTTCTTTGTCGTATATTATTTAATCCTCGATAAGGGGTTAGATTATGAAGTTATGCATTAAGAATACATTATTCAGCGAATTATTATTTAATGTTTTTGATTTTATAATGGTTTCAGTCATGGATAAGACTTGGATCCATAAACCTTGACACACCCGAGAGTATTTGGAAGGTCTACAAGGATTTTTAGATTTTGCAAATGCTAACTCAGGTGTGGAAGGTCAAATAATCTGCCCATGCCCAAAGTGCAGATTTAAAAAATGGCTAGTTACGGAGGTTGTGCGCCAACACTTGATCGTCAAGTCTTTTCCACAAAGCTACAATTTTTGGAGTATGCACGGAGAAAGAATAACAGAAGATCCTGCTACAAGACATCAAATAGTATTACATAATGTTCCAGAACGTCCAATCGTTCGAAATGACCCTGCGCAGAACATGGTCCGTGAAGTTTTTGAAATTCATCATGAACATGAAAGTGTTGATTTTGTTGACATGCCGGTTCCACCGTCAGGTGAAAGGATGGATGAAGGCACGAGAGATTTTTTTGAATTACTGAAGGATGGACAAGAACCATTGTATGAAGAGTGTGACAAATACTCCAAATTGTCGTTTCTGGTGAATTTGTACCACATCAAGTGTTTGTGCGGGATATTTGACAAGACTATGTCAATGATATTGCAACTATTGGTTGACGTCTTTCCAGATGCAAAGATTTCAACTTCATTTTACGAGGCTAAAAAAATTATTAATAAGTTGGGGTTGAACTACAAAAAAATACATGCCTGTAAAAATGATTGCATGTTCTGGGGAGAAAATAAAAATAAAGATGCTTGTAATAAGTGCAGTGCATCGAGGTGGAAACCGAGGAAAAAAGGGGAGAAGCGGAAGAAGGTGGCTAATAAAGTTCTCAGATACTTTCCATTAAAACCCCGACTACAAAGATTGTTCATGTCTTCTAAGACTGCCGAACATATGAGATGGCATTCCACATACAGAAATAGTGACGGTATGATGAGGTATTCGAGGGATTTCGAGGCATGGAAGAGATTTGACATCTTAAATCCTCAATTTGCATCCGATCTTAGAAATGTGCGTTTGGGCTTTGCTACCAATGGTTTCAATCTATTTGGGAATTTAAGTACAAGTTACAGCATATGGCCAGTCGTAATGATCCCTTACAATCTTTCTCCTTGGATGTGTATGAAGCAGAGTTCTTTTATGCTGTCAATGATAATTCCTAGTAGAAAGGCACCGGGAAATGATATAGATGTATTTCTATAACCGTTGATTGAAGAGTTGAAGGAGCTATGGTTCGACGGTGTGTAGACTTACGATTCATTCAGCAGTGACATGTTCAATATTTATGCTGCTCTCATGTGGACAATCAGTGATTTTCCTGGCCTTGGATGTTTATCAGGTTAGAATACTCATACTGGATTGGCTTGTCCACACTGTAATTTTGATTCAACTACTGTGCGCCTTCCTCATAGTCGGAAATGGTGTTTTATGGGACATCGTCGTTTTCTAAATCGGGGTCATAAATTTCGACTTGCCCGTAACATGTTTGATGGAACAGAAGATAGAAGAAATCCTCCACTGCAGTTGAACGGTGTAGATATTTTCAGATAAATTAATGATATTAACGTTGTATTCGGAAAGAACGGAGAACATGAATGTCGAGAACAGAGGTCTCGAGGTCACAGAGGGATTGAAGCTGGGACTCAACAATGACGAAAAAAGAGTATATTCTTTGAACTTCCATATTGGGCGAACAATTTATTACGGCATAATCTTGATTTGATGCATATCGAAAAAAATGTCTACGATAACATTGTGTATACTTTATTAAATGACACTGACCGTTCAAAAGACCACATCAATACACGAAGAGATTTACAGGAGTTAGGTGTTAGGTCAGAACTTTGGCCAGATGAGAATGGTAAGTATCGGCATGCTTTGTTCACATTGACAAATGCAGGTAAACATATATTTCTCAAAACACTGAAAAACACCTCTGTGCCTGACGGATATTGTAGTAATATTTCTAGATGCATTGATTTAAGATAACGTAAGATTGGGGGGTTGAAAAGTCATGATTGTCATATTCTTATGGAACAACTACTACCCTTTGGCATAAGGAAGGTACTTCCTGAGCAAGTGTCTGCAGTTCTGATCGAGTTCTGTTCGTTCTTTCGACATATTTGTTCTAGAGCTTTAAATGTCAGCGAACTTGATCAACTTCAAAATCGTATTGTTCTGACGCTGTGCCATATGGAGATGATATTTCCTCCTTCCTTCTTCACAGTAATGGTACACTTAACAGTTTACTTGGTCTAAGAAGCCAAGTTAGGTGGACTAGTTCAATATCATTGGATGTATTTAATTGAAAGGTACAAGAATTTAAAAATTCAGATCTATTTTATCGTATTAATGTTTTTTTATTATCAATTTTTTATACCTGGTTGAACGTATGTTGTACAGATACTTGAGTAAGCTTAAGTCATTTATCCGAAATAAAACAAGGCCAGAGGGATCAATAGCCGAGGCATGTGTTGCTGAAGAAGTTTTAATATTTTGTTCAAGGTATTTGGAGGGTGTAGAAACAGTGTTCAATCATCCTATTCAGGTCGACAATCAACCTGATGTGGCGACGTCGGTGGAGGGTACATTGTTTCCACAAGTAAGAAGGTCAGTTGGTGGGTTCAAGTATTTCACACTTTCTTCTCAAGAAAAATTGCAAGCCCATCGGCATGTCTTAATAAATTGTCCGGAAGTTGAGTCTTATCTTCAGTGAGTACACCAAACTTTACTGTTACATTAATATTTATCTAATGAATATGAATCATTAAATTTACCTATCAATTTTTTTACAGAGAATTTAGAGATTGGGTAAGACATAGCTTACGAAGTAGAACCCGATCGTCTTTTGAGATAAATAAAAAAAGTTCATAGGGAGTTTGTTTCCTGGTTCACTCGTCGTGTAAGTATACAATTTACCTAGTCAATTTTTATTTACAGTCTATTATGAGCATAACTCACGGCTCGATTTTTCTTTTCCAGATAGCAAATGATAGTAGTGAGACATTATCAACTGAACTAAAATTTCTGGCAATTGGGCCCTTGGATAGAGCACGCCAATACAATGCATACAATATAAATGGATTTAAATTTCAAACGTTAGAGTGAGACCAAGGGTTGACAACCCAAAATAGTGGAGTTCACGGTATTTTCGGGATGAGGAGTTATGCAAGTAGCAGTGACAAAAATATACAATTCGGTGGAGTGCCGTATTATGGAAAGTTATTGGATATTGTAGAATTGAATTATCACGGTCACTTTACAGTTACTTTATTCAAATGTATGTGAGCCAATACAACAACAATGAGGGGCATTACCACGGATGGTTTCGGGGTGACATCTATCGATTTTTCACGGTTAATTCATACCAGTGAAAATGACGATGATGAGTCGTACATCAAAGCATCCGAAGCGCATCAAGTATATTATGTAGAAGATGCGGTTGACAACAAGTGGAATATGGTTGTATATTTGAAGCCTCGTGATTTATATGAGATGGGCGAGGACGATGATAATATTTCATATGATAGTGATCCGTTGCGCGTTCAAAATTTAGAAAGATTATTTCCAGAAGAAACAGTGAATTTATGTCTATTACGATACTAATTTGACCCTGTAATATCTTGAATATATTTTGAGTTTGTTCCTGAACAATTTATGTTTTTTATGTATTTTGATATATGTTTTTATTATTTTATTATTTTTAAATGAACAATTTATGAAGTGAAATTAATATTATTAATTTTTTTCTGACAGGCATAGTGACGATGCAGAGGGGTAGATCTGGATTTGCGGGCAGAGCGGGTGCGGCGACATCAGCTGGCCGTGTTGATCGCCCGACTAGTAGTAAGGGAGGACAGCCTTGCGATGATGATCCGACGGTTTTAGTAGATGTCCTGTCCACGGTACCTCCGGACTCGAGGGTGCTAGAGTCAAAGGCTGGACCGTCCACACTACCCCCATCTGACGATATAGTTCCGGAGTCAGAGCCCCTCCCGTCCACAATCCCCTCTTACGACGCCCAGGGACCAGATCTTGATTTTGATATCAACTTGGACGTCGATGATTTGTTGGGGGGTGTTGAGGTGGAGTGTCAGATTGCTCAGTAGGAGCGTAGGCACAGGAGATCGTGGACAGTCGATGTTATAGGTATAATATAAAATATTTTTTATATTTATAATAATTAGCGTCCAAATATTGAGTTAACACATTTATTTTATAGTGTAATAGATGAGACCAGTCAGGTGACGCTTAGACAGATGAATGTCCACGATGTTTGGGCGTTACCTCATGGGCACAAGGTGGTTGTTCGGTGTAACGACACCCACCAGCCCATTGGAGACGAAGGTGGTCTCCTTGGTGTCTTCCTCAGTACCATTGAAGATAACTTCCGTTTCTTTCCGATCTCATATAAAGATTGGAGGAGCATTCCCGACGATTACAAGGCCGGAGTGTTTCGTGACACGATACAGGTATGAACTGTTAATTCTTCTTAAGTATACTTTAATATTTTTAATGTTTAACTGAAATTTGTATTATTTTTTGTAGATACATTTTAATGTGACGGCCTTCCTACAAGAAGATCATTTTACAGTCACTTGGAGCCAAGTAGAGAGCCGCACGTTATAATGTGTTTCGGCTCAAGTACGATAGGACGAGATTGAGGGAGGAGTTGCTGAACGACGTACCCTCTGACATTCCAAGGGACCACTGGGCTATGTTCGTTGATTACCGGCTGAACGCGAGGACCAGAGTAATTTTTTATATTAATATTTTCATATATATTTTCTTTCCAAAAATATTGATTAATTAATTAATTTATGCATTTATTTAGGATGTGGCTGCTCAAAATAGACGTAACAGAAGACATATGACGATGCCACATACAATTGGATCCAAGAGTTTTGCACATAGAAGGGCTGAGCTTGTGAGTTTTATTTCAAAAGAATTTTATTCCTTTTTAAATAAAAAACATATTTCTTTAAAAAATTTATTAATTGTTTACTTAATCAAGAGGCGGAGGTTGGGGGCCCAATGACTCGTGGTGATGTATGGACGGCAGCTCATAAAAGGGCTGATGGAACATATATCAACGACGAGGCTCGCGCAGTTGTGGTATGTAAAATTTTGATATTGTTATGTTAATTAAAAATTTTATTTGATTCTTTGTTAATTGTAATAAAAATTTAACGTCTCTTTTTCATTTTATAGAAAAAAATTGCCTCAATCCAACAGGAGGATTGCTCTTCCCAAGAGCTCTCGATAGATGATTCACTTGCGAGAGCCTTGGGAACTACAGAGCACTCGGGTTATGTTCGAGGATTTGGGTTAGGTGTTTGTCCAACCCAAGTCTTCGGGCGTCCCTCTGTTGGGTCGAGCTCATCATCTGTGCCTTCATACACTGAATTACAAACACTGAATTACAAAATGAGGTGGCTCATCTGAAAGCGGCCATACATGAGCGAGACGTCGAGCAACAGCGACGAGAGGCAGAGCAACAGCGACGAGAGGCAGAGCGAGAGGCTCGTGACGCTGACATGATAGCTCGACAGAGACAGATGGAGGCAGCTATGATGTTCTTGCTCCAGAACTTTTCGGGTCAAGTGCTGCCAGACATTGCACTTGTTCCGAGTGCAAATCTTAAGGTAATATTTAAATTCTGAATTTCATAAATAATTGTTATTATTAATATTTTTAATTTCAAAACGCTTATATAATAAAATTGATTTTCAGGTCCCTAGTGATAAAGGCAGTGGACATCAGGAAGATCAGACGCTACAGGGTCCTTGGGGTACGAGTTGAGAGTTGATGATATTTATTGTATATTATTCTTTTTTGTACAAAATTGTATATTGTAGTTTAAAATTTTAAGTCATTATTAAATTTATTTTTATTATTTATTTATGAATGTCATTTACATTATATTATTTATTTTTAAATTCTTAATATATAACTATATTTTAAAAAATTAAATATAATAATCATAAAATTAAACTAAACTAAATTATAATATAAATTATGAAGTTTGAGATCAAAATAAAAAATAAATAAATAATAATGTCAGTTATAAATATTAGAATAAATATATATATTTTAACATATTAAATATGATAATAATAATAATATAAACAAAAATAGTATTGAAAATTAATAAATTTTTAATAAAAATTTACAAAAAGATATAACGACAGTTCTTAGAACCATCGTTATTACATATATAACGATGGTTCGATAACCGTCGTTATATCCAAAAAAGTGAGGACGGTTGTACGAACCGTTGTTACTCTACACATGGAGACGGTCCACTAACCGTCGTTAAGCTAGGAAAGAACCGTCGCTATACCTTGTCTTAACGACGCTATCTCAACGGTTGGTCGAAACCGTCGCAAAACCTATGTCTCAGCGACGGTTATAGCAACCGTCGTTATGGTTGTTAGCGACGGTTCTAACCGTCGCTAAAGCCATTGAATAACTGTCGCTATAGCTCGCTTTTTTGTAGTGTTTTTTTTAACTATTACTAGCCAATATCATAGAATATATTAAAAATTTTATTTAAATACAACTAACTTTAAATACAAAAGAAGAAAAATGAGCTTTTTAAGGAAAGACAACACACCTACTAATCTTCTCTGAAGATTACAATTCTTAATTTTGATATTTCTTTCTAACTTGAGATATTGTAGATTTAGAAAAAAAAAATATAAATATTCTAATCATGATTAACATTGGATCTTCTCTAACAAAAAAAAACTTTCTCTCAATAAAAAAAATACCTTCTAAATAGAAGGAAGATACTTCCTTAATAGAAAAAAAAATTTTAATAGAAGAAAATAACTTTTTTAATGAAAGAAAAACACATTAAAAAATAAAAAGATAAAGTCAAAAAAGAAGGAAGAGAGAAGGGGGTGGAGAGAAAATTGTATTGGCAGCAATCCCCCCGAGCTGTGCATTGGTATGGGAGAAGAGAGCTCCCTAGAGCAGGCTATCAATTTTAAGATTAAACATCAACACGAACGGAAAAATGTCTCAGTGGAGCAACTTAACCCAAACTTTTCAGTCAGCCCAGTCTAACGTATATTACGACATCACTCGTTTAAAATGGGCTTGGGCTCAAACTACTGACTTTATTTTTTTTGTCTGGGTATTCCCAAAACAAAAAGATTGTATTGCATGGCCTCTGTCCTATTGGGACAAAAGTAAAAGGAGATAGTTTTCCTTTTTTTTGGGGGGGGGGGGGGTGTTAACGAGAATCAAGGATATATTTATAGACATTAATGTGAGATTAATATTTTTTTGACTTTAAAATAATTACAATTTTAAACTTTTTTTTATAATAGCATCTCTTAAAATTCAAATTTTTAGTTTTTTTTTTAAAACTATGGCCAATCAATTGTAGATTTTTTCATGTGCAGTTTTTATTTATGTAAGATAGTTATTTAGGTAAGCTCTTAACTTGACTTACGAAATTTATTAATAAGATTAACAAGAAGTTTTTAAAATTAAGATAGTTTTTAAAGTATTGACATTATAAAATAAAACTTTTGAGAGAAAATTAATTAGCATGAAAATCCTACTTTCCTTTTTCCAATTTAATCTAACTCTGCCAACATAATTAAATACTTTAGTCAAGCATTTCTATTTTATTCATTTTCAAAATACTTTAGTCAAGCATTTTTAATGAGATTCAAGGGTGTATTTATAGACATTAATGTGAGATTAATGTATTTATAACATCTCTTAAAATTCAAATTTTTAGTTTTTTTTAAGACTATGGCCAATCAATTGTAGATTTTTTCTTGTGCAGTTTTTATTTATGTAAGATAGTTATTTAGGTAAGTTCTTAACTTGACTTACGAAATTTATTAATAAGATTAACAAGAAGTTTTTAAAATTAAGATAGTTTTTAAAGTATTGAAATTATAAAATAAAAGTTTGAGAGAAAATTAATTAGCATGAAAATCCTACTTTCCTTTTTCCAATTTAATTTAACTCTGCCAACATAATTAAATACTTTAGTCAAGCATTTCTATTTTATTCATTTTCAAAATACTTTAGTCAAGCATTTTTAACGAGAATCAAGGGTGTATTTATAGACATTAATGTGAGATTAATATTTTTTTTTACCTTAAAATAATTACGATTTCAACTTCTTTTTTTATAATAGCATCTCTTAAAATTCAAAATTTAACTTTTTTTAGAAAAAAACTATGGCCAATCAATTGTAGATTTTTTCATGTGCAGTTTTTATTTATGTAAGATAGTTATTTAGGTAAGCTCTTAATTAACTTGACTTACGAAATTTATTAATAAGATTAACAAGAAGTTTTTAAATTATTGAAATTATAAAATAAAATTTTGAGAGAAATTTAATTAGCATGAAAATCCTACTTTCCTTTTTCCAATTTAATTTAACTCTGCCAACATAATTAAATACTTTAGTCCAGCATTTCTATTTTATTCATTTTCAAAATTAAATCCTAAAATAAATGAAATTTCACCTTCCATCACATAGAAAACGAATTAAAATTCTACCAACGTTTCCTCTTATTTCACACGTACACAAAAACTAATAATCTCAAAAAACTTGAAAGAGAAAAGCAGCACCTGAGTTATATGTAAGAATTTTTATACAGCTATATTGAATCTAAAACACTAAATTATATAATCATAGATAATATATGTATCTCATTCAGTCATGATTGAGAAATCTATGACGTGTTTAAGACTCTGTTTGAAAAAAATAATTTATAAGTTAGTTTAAAACTTAAAAGTTAACTAAAAGTCTATAAACTATACACTACTTAAAGTAATGTATAGTTTATAAGCTTTCAGTTAGTTTAAATGACTTAAATAAGTTTGTTTATCAACAGTTCTAATTTAATCAAATAAATTTATAAATTAGTCAAATAAACTATAAGTTAACTTATTGTGATTGCTAAACACACTCTAAGTGCCTACATCTAGGTTCATTCTTCCTTTGCGCATTCTTTTGTTAAGGAACTACTTTAATGAGGGGAATCAAGTTGCAATTGCAGATTAGAGAGGAGACTCGGCCTTCATTTCATTAATATAAATTGACAATTATCTACTTCATCATATACAGGTTGTCAGTCCACTGGTCTTACAAAGCTAAATTGTATCTATTAGAGTACTATTAGGCTTGAGCGTTATAAGATGATACTAAACCCACTTGATCAAATAAACAATAAGTATTAGGATATCATTTAACTACACTTTCTACTCATTTTAATCAAAACAAAAGCCTCAATCAATTAAGTCCAATAATATTCTAACATTATATTCATGAATCATTCAAGAATTACGATTGATCTAACTAACTTGTTAAAGTGTACTTATTTAAATGTTTAACTACACTTCTGGTTCCTTTTTTTTTTAAATAACTGACTTAATTTGGTCTCTCTGTTTTAAAATGCATCACATTATGACCCCTCATGTTTTTTAAGATGTTACGATCAAGTTCTTTCATAAAAAATCCGTTCATATATAAAATATTTTTGATGATGTAACCAATAAAAATATCACATGGATCGCCTCTAATATCATTCTCTATTAGCAACAATTAGGTAGTCGATGTTAGATTTTTAACAGCTATAAAAGAAAAACAAGTATTTATAAATGGACAATTTTTTTTACAAAGAAACTTATTTATAACGTCTGAGAAAATGTGAGGGATCATATTAAATTATTTGTTAATATAGAGAGGATATAAGTGTAATTAAACCTTAGAACAATTTCAACGTCTCAGAATATATGATAATATATGTCTTTGCTGAATAGATTAGAACAATTTCAACGTGGACGTGTCTTTCTATTTTTTATGCCTAATTTGAGTACTTTATGATATGAACATGTCGAAAATAATCAGTTCCAATTGGTATCTCACTGTTCCTTTCTGACCATATTTCCACTGCCTGTCTTTATTCAAACCCATATGATTTGAATGTCTCAAATTGTTTATTATCCTCCACTTGTTCCCACCATGTGTCCCATGCGTCGTTGGCTTTTTTTTGGGGGTCATTTTTCTAGTGAAAAGAAAGTTTAAGATGAGGAGAGATTTCTTCATTTCAAAGTCAAACCACGTCATAAATTTTAGTGAGAGTTTATGGTAATATTTATAAATTATCTATTAAAAATGACTATTAACCTGAGTATTACAAATAACGTTCTCCAATTCATACCAGTTAAACAAATTTAGTTGCCTTTCTTTTTTTTTTTTTACAAAAAGGAAAGAAGAAAAACATCATGGGAACTTGAAACTTTTGAAGCTTTCTTTATTTAATAAATTAATTAGTGATTGGTTAAAAAAATGGGGAATTAAAGAAGATTACAGATCTCATGTAAAATGAGGAACATAAATAAACATCATTATCCCATTTAGTCAATGGAAAAGAAAGCTGAAATGTTGTCCATTACTTCGTTATTTTATCAATAAGAATTAGAAAACTGAAAGTATATGCCAAATATGTCCCAACAAAATGTGTTTCACGAAACATATATTTATATATGGTTAACTTTGTCTAACTATATATAGTTTGTAGATCCAATTTACCTAAGTTGGTTTCTTAATTAAAATACAGAGAGATTTTTAGGCAAACCTGATCTATAAAATATAAATAGATCAAACCAATAATTGAGAAACATTTTAAAAGTGATCTCACTGAAAAATATGTCTGATAGACTTAAATGTCTCTTTATAATTAAATCGGTCTACCTTTCTTTTGTAAATTGCATCTATCCAAAAATTTTGATTAAACTAAAAGAAAATTTAGGTACAATTTTTTTACATATTTGTTATTAAATTCTTCAATAGAATTACGACCCGTTAGCTTCTTTGAAACAAGCAATAATGTATTAGTAAGTAATTAATAATTTAAAAGCTGTCTGAAAACCTAATAACAAATTCTTAAAAAATTGTAAACCTAATATTTGTTTAGACCTGAAACAGCTTTAAGTTGGTTGTTGGTCAAATTAGAAACCATCTTTGTCATTGCATCATCAATATGATTTTATATTTATTCTTTCAGTTTCGCCCATAAATAAACTTGGCAATTCCCACCCTATATATACACCTTAAACTTGAAACCTTTCCATTCTTGAGCTTCTCTCACTCCTAATATATTGGATCACAAACTTTTTCTTTGCCTCATTATTCGTTTCTTTTTTCTTAAGATGGCTTCTGAGACTAAGCCACGGTTGGTGCCAACTCTTCTCTTCTTGGCAGCAATATTCATATTGCAGCATTCGGGTGTTGATGGAGATAACCCCCAAGTGCCTTGCCTTTTCATTTTTGGGGATTCTTTGTCTGATAGTGGAAACAACAACCCCCTTCCTACCGCTGCCAAAGCTAATTACAAACCATATGGCATTGACTTCCCGAACAAAACCCCAACTGGAAGGTTTACCAATGGCAGAACTTCCATTGACATTATCAGTAATCTCTCTCTCTCTCTCTCTCTCTCTCTCTCTCTCTCTCTCTATATATATATATATATATATATATATATATATATATATGGTTTTTATTGATTTAACCATTGAATTGTAATTTAGAAGCAATTATCATACAAAGTGATCTGCATAGACATTAAAGAATTATAAAATATATGCCTTAGAATTTACTTTGAGGTGCCTGTTCTATTGTAAGTTTTTTTTGTTTAAGTAAATTCCGTTCACTTCTCCTAAAATTTGTGAAAATTACACTAAGATCTATTTAGTTTCAAATCAAGAGAAAAATTTCTTGGAAATTTACAAAACTACCATCATAACCCCTCAAGTTTTAATTAAAAAATTACACTAGCATCCTTTATTTTTAGTGTTCATAAATATTAATTTCACATTTTAATGATATGTTATGCATTGAATTAGACTATTTCATGTTTTTAGGGGAAAAAAATACATAAAGTATAAGTTTTATATTAACAATTTTGTGAATAATTTTTTTTTTTGTATAAGTTGAATAAAAGTAGTGCGACTATAGATTTAAAAAACTTTAAGAGAAATGAATATAATTATTCTTTCTTTTTTGTTACCTCTGTTTGCTCCTCAGCTTAATGTTTGTTAATTGCAGCTCAACTTCTGGGTTTTGAGAACTTCATCCCTCCCTTTGCAAATACCAGTGGTTCAGACATACTAAAAGGTGTCAACTATGCATCCGGCGCAGCAGGAATTCTCGTTGAGTCTGGCACGAAACTGGTACCAATCCACAGTCATTTCATATTTTAGGAGGCCTCAAAAGCCTTATGACTTAGTAATAAGAAGTGGAGAAAGAGATATAAGAGAATAATTAAACTCACCTCAATTTTAAAAATTGAAATGGGTGTAGAATGAGCTATAACCTAATTAGTAGTTATTTTCTTTAATTTCTTTACTAGCTAGAATACTTGCTCATATTGATCTTGATTCATTAAATGGCTAGAAAATTTGTGTTAAGATGCTATATAATGTGCATGCAGGGTGCTGATATCAATTTCGGATTACAATTAACAAATCACAGAGAGATAGTTTCCCAAATTGCAGCCAAACTTGGAAGCATTGAGCAAGCGAAACAGCACCTCAATAAGTGCTTATATTATGTGAATATAGGCGCCAATGATTACTTAAACAACTATTTCATGCCCGAGCAATACCCTACAAGCAAGTTCTTCAACTTGGAGCAGTATGCCCAGGATCTTTTAAGGAAATATTCTCTGACATTAAGGGTACCTTACCTAAATATTACTACATTTTCTTTATCTGTGTCTCTTTATCAAAAAACAAAATAGTTGTGCAAAAAGCCTATTAAAACACGTCAAACTGGGCATTTTAGACGGTGGGTGTTAAATATTATAATAATACTCTTCACGAGTTTTCGTTCAACAGTTTAAACTTTTGAGTTGAAATAGTTTTTGAAATAGTCTCTATTATGAAATATTCAAGAGTTCTATCCTTGTCCACCAGCCCCATTCTCTTAATTAAAAATTAAGTTTTGGTACAAGGTATGGTAGGAACGTGTTTTGTCCACACTTCAAGCTCAGTGTTTTTTCCTGGGAGGAGGTATGTTAGATATTATAATATAACTATTTATGTCAGACACTTTAGTAGAACCAACAACCTCTAAAGTGTTTATGAGTCCCTTCATAATTGATTTGATTTACATTACTTTAGTAGTTTTGATCTATTATAAGAATGTCTTGAATTTATCGGATATCACTTTTGGGATCACAACTACAATGGAAAACACTGATTGATTTGAGAGAGAATATTAATGTTTGTGTTTTTGTGGGGATGCAGGGTCTGCATGAAACTGGAGCAAGGAAGTTTGTGTTGGTAGGGGTGGGCCTCTTAGGCTGCACTCCTCATGCCATGTCTAGGGCAAAAAGTTCTTCATGTGTTGAAGAGCAGAATAATGCAGCACTGATTTTTAACTCCAAGCTTAAGTCTTTAGTGGATCTATTCAATAATGAGCTCTCAAATTCCAAATTCATCTTTGTAAAGAGTACTGCAGGCATAATTGGCCAGTCACTTGGTAAATATTCTAATCTTCTTATACTTCATTTCATAGAAATGTAGAGTAAATTACAATAGTTTTCCTTCAATATTTTGAAACTTGCACTCATCCCTTTTAGTTTTAATTTAAATGAAAATATTCATTTTGTTAACATAATTGTCAACGAACCTTCTATGTTTTTTCTCTTAGGCCTAGGAATTCTTAATAGCTTATTTTAATATATTACTTAAATTAGTAAAAGTCAAATTAATATTTATGAAAATTTAAAATGAGAAAAATTGGTGTAGTATTTTGAAAACTTAAAATACAAAAGATAATTTTAATAATATTTTTAAAATTAGAAAGGGTGTGAGTGTAGTTTTATAAAATTCATGGAAGATTTTAGTATAAATTAAAATTGTTAGATGGGTGTGAGTGTAGATTTTATAAATTTTAGAAAATATTTTATTATAAAAGAAAATTAAATGGAAGATGATTATAAGTTTCAATTGGAAAGTGAATGGAATTGACTCTAAAAATTATATTAAAAACTTTATTATTTAACACATTCGTTAATTAGTCATTACGTTATTATTATTATTATTGTAATATATATATATATATATATATATATATATATATATATATATATATATATATATATATATATATTAAAAAGTAAAAGTATTAGCTAAAACACACACAATATTTTCTAGTTGAATTTGTAAGAAAAGAAATATATAAAAAAATAGTTTTGTTTGTTAAAATTTGATGAAAAGGATGTCACCAATTTTTGTGTCTCAATATTGGAATCAAAGTTACTTGTTTTATTATGTTACCTCTCAGATACATAATTTTATTCTTTTTATTTTTGGGTGAAGTATTGAATATTTATTTTCTTAGTGAATTGCTATTTGACCCCTCAAAAGAGCTTTTTTAAAAAAAAAAAAATTTAATCCTTTAAAATTTTACTTTTTCATTCAAAAATTCTTTCATGATAATGAATATTTGACAATTTTTTTTATTCTAACTAAGAATTTTTGTGATTTAAGTAAGAACGTAATTTAGGCAAGTTTTTTTATTTATCTTTGGGTAAATTAAAACTATACTGAATATTAATCGGGTAAATTAAAAACCATCTCTTTTCAGGTTTCAAGGTTTTAAACGCTGGCTGCTGCGAAGTAAGGGAGGACGGGCAGTGTGTTGCTGGAAAAACGCCATGCAAGAACAGGAAGGAGTATGTATTTTGGGATTCATTTCATCCCACTGAGGCTGTGAACTTAATCACTGCAATAGCTTCATATAATGCTTCAAATCCCAGCTTCACTTACCCAATGGATATCAGTCACCTTGTTCAGACCTAAAAATGAAGAAGAAAATTAAAACTGATCCATAATTAATGTCTCATTGATAAGGTTCAGTTTTTGTATTTAATTTGCTCATATATATGGAGATGAATAAGTGAGAGTTAGTAGTTTGCTCGTGTATATGGAAGATACAAGAAATTAATTTCTTTAGATTTGTTTCTATGGAAAATATGAGAAAAAGTTTTCAATCTGTCTTAGTTATTTTCATGACAGATTTAAAAAGTTTTCAGTCTTTTAATCTGTTTTTCTTAATAGATTGGAAGTGTTTTTTTTAGTCCCATTACACTTGGAGTTTGTGTCTCTTTTTAATCAGAGCTTTTGTGTCTCATGTATATATATGGGTTGGACTAGTGATCAAGGAAGTGTGCACATTACCCTGATTATTTGAGTTCAAACTTTGGGGTTAGCATCCAAGAGAATTTATTTTTCTAAATAAATCAGGCTAATGTGAATATTATGCCTTTAAGATTGTCTAAGAAGAGACTTAATTTCGGTTGACGCCTAAATTGGCCCTAAGATACCGTTATCTTCTTTTTTAAAAAAAAAAAAAAAAATCTCTTAGAGCTACCGTCAATAGTTATAGGGGTAGATGCTCTCTGTTTTATCTTTTTTTTTTCTTTTTTCCCCCTCTTTTATCTTGTCTTTTATATTTCAATTTGAGAAAAATCTTTAGATTTGTCTAAAATTGAAAAACTCCAAGTGTGGGAGGGACAACCTTTGTAGCTCAAGCGCAATAGTTTGATACCCAATTAGGAGTATAGGGATACTCGTGTTAGGAGCAACAATAAACAATAACTAAGTTTTTTTTTCATTAGATGGAGTTTAACGCTATCGTTTCGTTGATTCATGCTTAATTATGTAGATACGACAACGTTTTATGTTAGCTGTCACAAGTCTAACACAACTCTCTTCTTTTAAAATTAATTAGGTAATGCTACATATTATTTCTCACGTGTACAAGTTTGAAACAAGCACTAAGCTTATGGCCTCCATTGTTTTACAAAAGATATTTTCTGTATTTTCTATTGTTTAGTTTAAACAGAACATTTGTTAGAAAACAATTTTATATTGTTAATATTCTTTTTCGTAATTGATGTGACCATTTTTGTTAATAATTAAATATAGCTAAAAATTTTATTCAAAGAAAGTCTCTAACAATTACCAAAATAGAGAATAAAAGGGATATGACTATCCAAAACTCTATCAGATAATTAAGTTAAACACCAACAAAAATTAACATTTTTTAAAAGTAAAAATAAAATAATTCAGTATAAAAGTGTTGAATAGCTAGTATAAAATGATAAAAGAGTGTGTTTAGTTTATTTGGTTTCTATTTTCATTTTCATTGAAAATAGAAAACATTACTAAAAATATGTTCGATAAAGTTTAGGAGAAAATATTTTCTGTAAACATTTCTCAGAAGACAGTGAAACAGAAAACGTGTAAAAGCCATTTTCAATTTTTCTAAAAAATAACTGATGGCACTTTTGTAATTTTAGAAGAGAGTCTTTCATAATTATTAAATAAAATAAAATAATATCATAATTTTAAAATATTAAACTCAAAATTAAGTAATATTTATAGCCATCTATATCAATTAAATTTAAAAATAAATATGAACGAAATTTATTAATAAGATTAACTTATAAGATAGTTATTTAGGTAAGCTCTTAATTAACTTGACTTACGAAATTTATTAATAAGATTAACAAGAAGTTTTTAAATTATTGAAATTATAAAATAAAATTTTGAGAGAAATTTAATTAGCATGAAAATCCTACTTTCCTTTTTCCAATTTAATTTAACTCTGCCAACATAATTAAATACTTTAGTCCAGCATTTCTATTTTATTCATTTTCAAAATTAAATCCTAAAATAAATGAAATTTCACCTTCCATCACATAGAAAACGAATTAAAATTCTACCAACGTTTCCTCTTATTTCACACGTACACAAAAACTAATAATCTCAAAAAACTTGAAAGAGAAAAGCAGCACCTGAGTTATATGTAAGAATTTTTATACAGCTATATTGAATCTAAAACACTAAATTATATAATCATAGATAATATATGTATCTCATTCAGTCATGATTGAGAAATCTATGACGTGTTTAAGACTCTGTTTGAAAAAAATAATTTATAAGTTAGTTTAAAACTTAAAAGTTAACTAAAAGTCTATAAACTATACACTACTTAAAGTAATGTATAGTTTATAAGCTTTCAGTTAGTTTAAATGACTTAAATAAGTTTGTTTATCAACAGTTCTAATTTAATCAAATAAATTTATAAATTAGTCAAATAAACTATAAGTTAACTTATTGTGATTGCTAAACACACTCTAAGTGCCTACATCTAGGTTCATTCTTCCTTTGCGCATTCTTTTGTTAAGGAACTACTTTAATGAGGGGAATCAAGTTGCAATTGCAGATTAGAGAGGAGACTCGGCCTTCATTTCATTAATATAAATTGACAATTATCTACTTCATCATATACAGGTTGTCAGTCCACTGGTCTTACAAAGCTAAATTGTATCTATTAGAGTACTATTAGGCTTGAGCGTTATAAGATGATACTAAACCCACTTGATCAAATAAACAATAAGTATTAGGATATCATTTAACTACACTTTCTACTCATTTTAATCAAAACAAAAGCCTCAATCAATTAAGTCCAATAATATTCTAACATTATATTCATGAATCATTCAAGAATTACGATTGATCTAACTAACTTGTTAAAGTGTACTTATTTAAATGTTTAACTACACTTCTGGTTCCTTTTTTTTTTAAATAACTGACTTAATTTGGTCTCTCTGTTTTAAAATGCATCACATTATGACCCCTCATGTTTTTTAAGATGTTACGATCAAGTTCTTTCATAAAAAATCCGTTCATATATAAAATATTTTTGATGATGTAACCAATAAAAATATCACATGGATCGCCTCTAATATCATTCTCTATTAGCAACAATTAGGTAGTCGATGTTAGATTTTTAACAGCTATAAAAGAAAAACAAGTATTTATAAATGGACAATTTTTTTTACAAAGAAACTTATTTATAACGTCTGAGAAAATGTGAGGGATCATATTAAATTATTTGTTAATATAGAGAGGATATAAGTGTAATTAAACCTTAGAACAATTTCAACGTCTCAGAATATATGATAATATATGTCTTTGCTGAATAGATTAGAACAATTTCAACGTGGACGTGTCTTTCTATTTTTTATGCCTAATTTGAGTACTTTATGATATGAACATGTCGAAAATAATCAGTTCCAATTGGTATCTCACTGTTCCTTTCTGACCATATTTCCACTGCCTGTCTTTATTCAAACCCATATGATTTGAATGTCTCAAATTGTTTATTATCCTCCACTTGTTCCCACCATGTGTCCCATGCGTCGTTGGCTTTTTTTTGGGGGTCATTTTTCTAGTGAAAAGAAAGTTTAAGATGAGGAGAGATTTCTTCATTTCAAAGTCAAACCACGTCATAAATTTTAGTGAGAGTTTATGGTAATATTTATAAATTATCTATTAAAAATGACTATTAACCTGAGTATTACAAATAACGTTCTCCAATTCATACCAGTTAAACAAATTTAGTTGCCTTTCTTTTTTTTTTTTTACAAAAAGGAAAGAAGAAAAACATCATGGGAACTTGAAACTTTTGAAGCTTTCTTTATTTAATAAATTAATTAGTGATTGGTTAAAAAAATGGGGAATTAAAGAAGATTACAGATCTCATGTAAAATGAGGAACATAAATAAACATCATTATCCCATTTAGTCAATGGAAAAGAAAGCTGAAATGTTGTCCATTACTTCGTTATTTTATCAATAAGAATTAGAAAACTGAAAGTATATGCCAAATATGTCCCAACAAAATGTGTTTCACGAAACATATATTTATATATGGTTAACTTTGTCTAACTATATATAGTTTGTAGATCCAATTTACCTAAGTTGGTTTCTTAATTAAAATACAGAGAGATTTTTAGGCAAACCTGATCTATAAAATATAAATAGATCAAACCAATAATTGAGAAACATTTTAAAAGTGATCTCACTGAAAAATATGTCTGATAGACTTAAATGTCTCTTTATAATTAAATCGGTCTACCTTTCTTTTGTAAATTGCATCTATCCAAAAATTTTGATTAAACTAAAAGAAAATTTAGGTACAATTTTTTTACATATTTGTTATTAAATTCTTCAATAGAATTACGACCCGTTAGCTTCTTTGAAACAAGCAATAATGTATTAGTAAGTAATTAATAATTTAAAAGCTGTCTGAAAACCTAATAACAAATTCTTAAAAAATTGTAAACCTAATATTTGTTTAGACCTGAAACAGCTTTAAGTTGGTTGTTGGTCAAATTAGAAACCATCTTTGTCATTGCATCATCAATATGATTTTATATTTATTCTTTCAGTTTCGCCCATAAATAAACTTGGCAATTCCCACCCTATATATACACCTTAAACTTGAAACCTTTCCATTCTTGAGCTTCTCTCACTCCTAATATATTGGATCACAAACTTTTTCTTTGCCTCATTATTCGTTTCTTTTTTCTTAAGATGGCTTCTGAGACTAAGCCACGGTTGGTGCCAACTCTTCTCTTCTTGGCAGCAATATTCATATTGCAGCATTCGGGTGTTGATGGAGATAACCCCCAAGTGCCTTGCCTTTTCATTTTTGGGGATTCTTTGTCTGATAGTGGAAACAACAACCCCCTTCCTACCGCTGCCAAAGCTAATTACAAACCATATGGCATTGACTTCCCGAACAAAACCCCAACTGGAAGGTTTACCAATGGCAGAACTTCCATTGACATTATCAGTAATCTCTCTCTCTCTCTCTCTCTCTCTCTCTCTCTCTCTCTCTATATATATATATATATATATATATATATATATGGTTTTTATTGATTTAACCATTGAATTGTAATTTAGAAGCAATTATCATACAAAGTGATCTGCATAGACATTAAAGAATTATAAAATATATGCCTTAGAATTTACTTTGAGGTGCCTGTTCTATTGTAAGTTTTTTTTGTTTAAGTAAATTCCGTTCACTTCTCCTAAAATTTGTGAAAATTACACTAAGATCTATTTAGTTTCAAATCAAGAGAAAAATTTCTTGGAAATTTACAAAACTACCATCATAACCCCTCAAGTTTTAATTAAAAAATTACACTAGCATCCTTTATTTTTAGTGTTCATAAATATTAATTTCACATTTTAATGATATGTTATGCATTGAATTAGACTATTTCATGTTTTTAGGGGAAAAAAATACATAAAGTATAAGTTTTATATTAACAATTTTGTGAATAATTTTTTTTTTTGTATAAGTTGAATAAAAGTAGTGCGACTATAGATTTAAAAAACTTTAAGAGAAATGAATATAATTATTCTTTCTTTTTTGTTACCTCTGTTTGCTCCTCAGCTTAATGTTTGTTAATTGCAGCTCAACTTCTGGGTTTTGAGAACTTCATCCCTCCCTTTGCAAATACCAGTGGTTCAGACATACTAAAAGGTGTCAACTATGCATCCGGCGCAGCAGGAATTCTCGTTGAGTCTGGCACGAAACTGGTACCAATCCACAGTCATTTCATATTTTAGGAGGCCTCAAAAGCCTTATGACTTAGTAATAAGAAGTGGAGAAAGAGATATAAGAGAATAATTAAACTCACCTCAATTTTAAAAATTGAAATGGGTGTAGAATGAGCTATAACCTAATTAGTAGTTATTTTCTTTAATTTCTTTACTAGCTAGAATACTTGCTCATATTGATCTTGATTCATTAAATGGCTAGAAAATTTGTGTTAAGATGCTATATAATGTGCATGCAGGGTGCTGATATCAATTTCGGATTACAATTAACAAATCACAGAGAGATAGTTTCCCAAATTGCAGCCAAACTTGGAAGCATTGAGCAAGCGAAACAGCACCTCAATAAGTGCTTATATTATGTGAATATAGGCGCCAATGATTACTTAAACAACTATTTCATGCCCGAGCAATACCCTACAAGCAAGTTCTTCAACTTGGAGCAGTATGCCCAGGATCTTTTAAGGAAATATTCTCTGACATTAAGGGTACCTTACCTAAATATTACTACATTTTCTTTATCTGTGTCTCTTTATCAAAAAACAAAATAGTTGTGCAAAAAGCCTATTAAAACACGTCAAACTGGGCATTTTAGACGGTGGGTGTTAAATATTATAATAATACTCTTCACGAGTTTTCGTTCAACAGTTTAAACTTTTGAGTTGAAATAGTTTTTGAAATAGTCTCTATTATGAAATATTCAAGAGTTCTATCCTTGTCCACCAGCCCCATTCTCTTAATTAAAAATTAAGTTTTGGTACAAGGTATGGTAGGAACGTGTTTTGTCCACACTTCAAGCTCAGTGTTTTTTCCTGGGAGGAGGTATGTTAGATATTATAATATAACTATTTATGTCAGACACTTTAGTAGAACCAACAACCTCTAAAGTGTTTATGAGTCCCTTCATAATTGATTTGATTTACATTACTTTAGTAGTTTTGATCTATTATAAGAATGTCTTGAATTTATCGGATATCACTTTTGGGATCACAACTACAATGGAAAACACTGATTGATTTGAGAGAGAATATTAATGTTTGTGTTTTTGTGGGGATGCAGGGTCTGCATGAAACTGGAGCAAGGAAGTTTGTGTTGGTAGGGGTGGGCCTCTTAGGCTGCACTCCTCATGCCATGTCTAGGGCAAAAAGTTCTTCATGTGTTGAAGAGCAGAATAATGCAGCACTGATTTTTAACTCCAAGCTTAAGTCTTTAGTGGATCTATTCAATAATGAGCTCTCAAATTCCAAATTCATCTTTGTAAAGAGTACTGCAGGCATAATTGGCCAGTCACTTGGTAAATATTCTAATCTTCTTATACTTCATTTCATAGAAATGTAGAGTAAATTACAATAGTTTTCCTTCAATATTTTGAAACTTGCACTCATCCCTTTTAGTTTTAATTTAAATGAAAATATTCATTTTGTTAACATAATTGTCAACGAACCTTCTATGTTTTTTCTCTTAGGCCTAGGAATTCTTAATAGCTTATTTTAATATATTACTTAAATTAGTAAAAGTCAAATTAATATTTATGAAAATTTAAAATGAGAAAAATTGGTGTAGTATTTTGAAAACTTAAAATACAAAAGATAATTTTAATAATATTTTTAAAATTAGAAAGGGTGTGAGTGTAGTTTTATAAAATTCATGGAAGATTTTAGTATAAATTAAAATTGTTAGATGGGTGTGAGTGTAGATTTTATAAATTTTAGAAAATATTTTATTATAAAAGAAAATTAAATGGAAGATGATTATAAGTTTCAATTGGAAAGTGAATGGAATTGACTCTAAAAATTATATTAAAAACTTTATTATTTAACACATTCGTTAATTAGTCATTACGTTATTATTATTATTATTGTAATATATATATATATATATATATATATATATATATATATATATATATATATTAAAAAGTAAAAGTATTAGCTAAAACACACACAATATTTTCTAGTTGAATTTGTAAGAAAAGAAATATATAAAAAAATAGTTTTGTTTGTTAAAATTTGATGAAAAGGATGTCACCAATTTTTGTGTCTCAATATTGGAATCAAAGTTACTTGTTTTATTATGTTACCTCTCAGATACATAATTTTATTCTTTTTATTTTTGGGTGAAGTATTGAATATTTATTTTCTTAGTGAATTGCTATTTGACCCCTCAAAAGAGCTTTTTAAAAAAAAAAAAAATTTAATCCTTTAAAATTTTACTTTTTCATTCAAAAATTCTTTCATGATAATGAATATTTGACAATTTTTTTTATTCTAACTAAGAATTTTTGTGATTTAAGTAAGAACGTAATTTAGGCAAGTTTTTTTATTTATCTTTGGGTAAATTAAAACTATACTGAATATTAATCGGGTAAATTAAAAACCATCTCTTTTCAGGTTTCAAGGTTTTAAACGCTGGCTGCTGCGAAGTAAGGGAGGACGGGCAGTGTGTTGCTGGAAAAACGCCATGCAAGAACAGGAAGGAGTATGTATTTTGGGATTCATTTCATCCCACTGAGGCTGTGAACTTAATCACTGCAATAGCTTCATATAATGCTTCAAATCCCAGCTTCACTTACCCAATGGATATCAGTCACCTTGTTCAGACCTAAAAATGAAGAAGAAAATTAAAACTGATCCATAATTAATGTCTCATTGATAAGGTTCAGTTTTTGTATTTAATTTGCTCATATATATGGAGATGAATAAGTGAGAGTTAGTAGTTTGCTCGTGTATATGGAAGATACAAGAAATTAATTTCTTTAGATTTGTTTCTATGGAAAATATGAGAAAAAGTTTTCAATCTGTCTTAGTTATTTTCATGACAGATTTAAAAAGTTTTCAGTCTTTTAATCTGTTTTTCTTAATAGATTGGAAGTGTTTTTTTTAGTCCCATTACACTTGGAGTTTGTGTCTCTTTTTAATCAGAGCTTTTGTGTCTCATGTATATATATGGGTTGGACTAGTGATCAAGGAAGTGTGCACATTACCCTGATTATTTGAGTTCAAACTTTGGGGTTAGCATCCAAGAGAATTTATTTTTCTAAATAAATCAGGCTAATGTGAATATTATGCCTTTAAGATTGTCTAAGAAGAGACTTAATTTCGGTTGACGCCTAAATTGGCCCTAAGATACCGTTATCTTCTTTTTTAAAAAAAAAAAAAAAAATCTCTTAGAGCTACCGTCAATAGTTATAGGGGTAGATGCTCTCTGTTTTATCTTTTTTTTTTCTTTTTTCCCCCTCTTTTATCTTGTCTTTTATATTTCAATTTGAGAAAAATCTTTAGATTTGTCTAAAATTGAAAAACTCCAAGTGTGGGAGGGACAACCTTTGTAGCTCAAGCGCAATAGTTTGATACCCAATTAGGAGTATAGGGATACTCGTGTTAGGAGCAACAATAAACAATAACTAAGTTTTTTTTTCATTAGATGGAGTTTAACGCTATCGTTTCGTTGATTCATGCTTAATTATGTAGATACGACAACGTTTTATGTTAGCTGTCACAAGTCTAACACAACTCTCTTCTTTTAAAATTAATTAGGTAATGCTACATATTATTTCTCACGTGTACAAGTTTGAAACAAGCACTAAGCTTATGGCCTCCATTGTTTTACAAAAGATATTTTCTGTATTTTCTATTGTTTAGTTTAAACAGAACATTTGTTAGAAAACAATTTTATATTGTTAATATTCTTTTTCGTAATTGATGTGACCATTTTTGTTAATAATTAAATATAGCTAAAAATTTTATTCAAAGAAAGTCTCTAACAATTACCAAAATAGAGAATAAAAGGGATATGACTATCCAAAACTCTATCAGATAATTAAGTTAAACACCAACAAAAATTAACATTTTTTAAAAGTAAAAATAAAATAATTCAGTATAAAAGTGTTGAATAGCTAGTATAAAATGATAAAAGAGTGTGTTTAGTTTATTTGGTTTCTATTTTCATTTTCATTGAAAATAGAAAACATTACTAAAAATATGTTCGATAAAGTTTAGGAGAAAATATTTTCTGTAAACATTTCTCAGAAGACAGTGAAACAGAAAACGTGTAAAAGCCATTTTCAATTTTTCTAAAAAATAACTGATGGCACTTTTGTAATTTTAGAAGAGAGTCTTTCATAATTATTAAATAAAATAAAATAATATCATAATTTTAAAATATTAAACTCAAAATTAAGTAATATTTATAGCCATCTATATCAATTAAATTTAAAAATAAATATGAACGAATTTTTTATTATTTTTCGAAATAAATGTATTTTTAAAATAATAAAAATTTACAAAAGAAAATATATTTTAAAAATTAAATAAAAATAAAACATAATTTTACAAACCGAACGTAACTACTCTTGCAATGCATGGTGTACGCACATCCCAAAAACCATTACAAGAAACAAGACATTGGTCGTCATTGAATATATTTTTTGTGGTGATTTTTTTTGTCATCAACGTCCAAACTTTTCGGGCCTGTTTCATTTTGGGGGTCACCACTACAAGAATTAAATAATTTGCTTGTTCCTAACTTTCATTTTCGTTAAAAAAAAAAATTGAAAATGTGTTTGGTAGATTTTAGGAGAAATTTTTTTCTAAAAACATTTTTCAAAAACAGACAACTATAAACATTTATGATGAATATTAAATAAAATAAAAATAATTTCATAATTATTGAAGATTAAACTAAAAAATAAATTAATATTTATAGCCATTTATACAAATTTGATTTAAAAATAAAGATGAACAAATTAATTTTTAGCTTTATCTCCTAAAATAATAAAAACTTGGAAACTTAGTTTTCAACAATGACATTTTTCCATCACATAATTGTTGTGGAAGACTTTCAATGGTGAATTTTTTTAGATTTATTTTCCATAAAAATTGTCACTAAAACTCTTATTTTTTGTAGTGTAATGTCAAACTTAAAATAAATTTATGCAGCACCTCGTAACTTCTAAGTGTACATGAAATTAAATACATTTACTCACTGATTTTGTTTGAAATGAATGCCAAAAATCGAAGCTAACAAGTTAAAACTTTGGCCAAAGATACCTTCAATTGGTGTGTTCTCGCATTCAGATTTATGAAAAAAACTTTGAAACATTAAAATGTAAATAATGAAATAAATCGAAGTATGAAATTTTTTTTTGCTTTGTAAAATGTCCAAAAAAAAGATTTAAAAAATATAAATACGAAATTTGCTTAGCGTCATTGTGGAAGCATAGAAGCCTGTATGCATACTCGGATTCAATAAAATTGGGCCCAAGGATTGCTAGTTTAAATTATGAAATTATCAACTCTTAGCCCTTGATGCCTGTCCAAAAAAAAGAGAGAAAGAAAAAAAGCACTTGATGCTAGCAAGGGTGGTTGAAGGGTCTAGAGAGATTAATTTAGGGCTTGTTTTGGAGTTTCTTCGTATCAAAAAATTTAAGTCGAGGGAAGAGCGCCTTAATCCAAAGTCAGGACTGACTTCGACTTGAACTTGAGACTATCAAATTATAAATCTATCCACTTTCCACTTGATCCACCCCTTGGTTGTAATTTTAGAGTTTTAAAGAAAATGAAATGGGTGGTCATTGATAAGGTGAGGTGGGATGGAGAAGAAACGGAGAGTTTCTACTTCATTGTGTGAAATTTAATAATAATAAAAAAAAGATGGCATTTTATTCGTCGTTGTTTGAAAGTTGAAAGAACGTGAAATTCTTTTCCTTTCTGCAGGGACAGGGAGATTAGGTCTAGCAATAAGAATAGAATGCTTGGTTGATCTTCAACCTCCTCGGTCACTATGAATGTTCTCAATTAATGAAATTTTAGTGGGGGGGGGGTGGGAAGTGTCTATTTATCTATCTCTTGACTCGAGATGGGAGCTTAATGGGGTGTGGTGGGTTTGAAGTGTGAAATATATATATTTTTCTAATAAAAGGAAAGGAAAGTGAAAGCGGTTAAAAAAAAACTTACGGAAAAAAGACAAAGTATCCCAAATCACCCAAATAGGAGGAGTTTGAAATTTTGGGTGTGAGAATAGATTCGCAACCCATCTTAACCCTCCCTACCCCATTACTTTTTAACACGCAAACAATCATTTGGATATCAAACTCACTCCACCTCAACTCATCCTCCCAAAGCTCTTAAGTAAAGAATCGCTAGTTCAATTCTCCTATATAATAAAATTGTCAACCAACACCATGGAGGCTAACTCGGGTAGTTGGGGATGAGGATTTGAGTGAATGATTGTAGTGCAATTCTCCTCTTGTACCAAAAAAAAAATGTCAACCAATAGATGCAAACCATGTTAGAGATCATAATGAAATTAGTCATGAGCATTCACTTAATAGTTTAAACTTTTGAGTTAAAATGTTTTTTAACATGATATCAGAGACTCTATGACCAAAAGATTAAGGGATTCATCCTTATCGACCCTGATTCTCTTAAAAAAAATTAAATTTACCGCAAAGTATAATGAACAAATCTACAAGCTGAAAGGGCATTCATATGAGGGAGTGTGTTAAATATCATAGTAAAACTATTTATGGGTCTTCACTCATTATTTTAAACTTTTGAGTTGAAATGGTTCTTGACACACTAATCTTAGAGGAGAAAAATGATAAATAATAAAAATAGGAAGCCAAACATGCCAAGGTATCTTCTCCATACTCATAGTAAAACATACTAAACACAGGAGTGAAGCTATAACATCGGATACAGAATAGCGTTGTTATAAAAGTCTACAAAGCCACTACATATTCTTAAATCTCTTGCACACAGTTCTGTTTATATTACCTTTAGGCTTAAGCATTCATCTGCTATCATTATGCCAAAATACAAGAAGCAGAAAGTTCTTACTACGTCTTAACCCTTCTCAGCCACAAACTTATCACCTGCACAAGATTGCAAGAACCAAAAAAGAAAAAAGAAAAAAGATTAGACTAATAAAGCTGAAATTGTTATTTATTTTATTATGTTATGATGTAATTATTATTTCACGATTAGGGTTTGTAATTGGAGTAATTTAATATTTAATTGTTAGGAGTTTTTTTGGGCCAATAATATCCTAATAAAATTAAGCTGCCAATTATCATTATCAGAATTTCTTATTTTGGTTGTCTGTTCATATATATATAGTCATTTCAGAATATTAGTCCTTGATTATAGATAAATTGAATTGATATTGATTTTGAGAGTTTGATATTATTATTTTATATAAATTTAATAATAATTTTCTATAATCTTATATATATATATATATATATATATATTAATTTTCAATTACAAATAACCGGTTCAATTAATAATCCAACAATTAAATTAGTGACTTCATAACCCAATTTTCTCAGTAGTTTAACATCGGATCCGATAAAACGATGTATCTTTATATGTGTGTGTGTGTGTGTGCGCGCGCGCGCGTGTGTGTGTCTATCTGTCTGGGACTCGGATCCTCTACAGTGGGGGAGGGGTACAACACGCGGTGCTGTGCCCCAAAATTAGACTGACCAGGCGACTGGTCATTTGACCAGGCGACTGGTCATGTTGGGCGACCAGGCGACTGGTCAAATGACCAGTTGCCTAGTCAGGCTGTGTAGGGGGCACAGCAAATGATCCAAATCTGTCTGTCTGTCTCTGTCTATGTGAGAAGGGTAGGAACTAGGAAGGGAGAATTTTACACTAACTGAAGGGCCATCTGGTCTTGCGGTGCATACTGATTACTGGGTTGTAATCCAGTCACTTGGAAGAAGCCTCGAGACTCAAATTGCTGCTCAGATTGCAGAGATTCATAGTTCGTTCCTCCATGCATCATGTTCATGTTATGCTGCTGGCTCCTCTCAACTTCAGCTATCTACTCATCATCAACAAAATAAGCCATAAGTATATCTGACCGTGGTCCAGGCGAGACAAGTTCGAGCAAAAGTCTAATAAATTTCTAAGTGTTAGACTTGAATTCAAGCTTAAACTTATCTTCACTTAGGCTCATTATAAACGGTCAACTCATGACTCAAGTCCATAAGTAAAATTTGAAAATTGGTCCATGCTTATTTGAATATAAATATAATTTTTATGAATAAATGGATAGCATTTCTATCTAAAAACTACTAAAAAATAGTTTATAATCAATTATGTGAGTTCAATTCTTAAGTTCAAATTAAAATTTATTTTTCTAAAATACTAGGCTTGAGCTTAAGCTCAATGACTAACCTAACTCACAAACTTATAGGCCCATAAGAAACACAATACTACATACCAACAATAAACATATATAGAAATAATGAATGAGTAAAGGGAATAGATAAAAACATCAATAAGTCAATTGCTTCAGTGGTACTAACATTTTTAGAATTGAAGATCCGAGTTCAAGTCTTATAAATCAGAGCAAAATGAAACAAGAAAGGGGACAAAGGAATATGAGACTGACCTTAGCTCGAAGAAGCTGGTTGTTATTGTGCAAGTCTACTTCCTGCAGTGTGCAATTAAGTGATCATACTTTGAAAACCATTGTGGCTAACACAGAAGAAATTTTGCAAAAAGTAAATAGCAAAACTGTAGGCACTCAAAAATTTCACAGAAGAGAATCTGAGTGGCAGGAACATACAGTCGCAGGGAAAGTTTCTTTTGGTACTGCAGCAAGTTAGGGTTTGAGAATAAGAAATTATCTGCAAGTTAGGTGCCAAAATTACCACTTTTTTGTTGTATTATGTACAATTAGATATCCTTAAATTTTGTTCAAGTTAAAGTTTTCTCCTAGTAGTCTTAAGGACATATTTCCCATATCAACTCGAATCATTTAAAATTTTAATCCTAGAGTGCTCTCTAGTTTGGAAAGAAAAGTTGTCAATATAATCTTATTAGCTAAACTAACTTTTTTGACTAAATGATAACTCATAAGATTTATTGAATGTTACAATATCATTTGTTGGGTAATTTCTTCACTCAGGAAAAACAAATCTTTTCAAAGCTCACATCCCAGCTCTAAAAAGTTGGATTAGCTTATGTGTCAACTGACACTAAATCCCTTCTTAAACGATCTTAAAAGCACACCTCTTACATGTCCTAGTGTATTTAAGAGAATACATTTTTTTAAAGGCTAACCTTAATATTTGAACTCGAATAATTAAAATAGAAGCATGCTTCCTTGACCATTAAGTCAATCCCTAGGGATTAAATATGCATCTATCTGTCCAGAAGTGTATGATATTAGACTAGTTCTGTGTATAACTTAGTGTTTGTGATGTTTTCTTGTTATCATAAAGTCAGTAAAGTTTAATTTTAGATCTCTAAAATACACAACTATTTATCTAGAAGTGGGAGGATGAAGGTAACCACGCAGATTTAGATCTTTTATAGTACTTAACATGATGCTGTAGATGAAAGATAGAAATAAGAGATAGGGCTCACATAGAATCTATAAAGTACAAAAATTTCACAAAATGAGTTGCGTTCGTGTCCAACACATATTGAACATTCATACTAGACACAACAGGATTCTTTAAATTACATATAGACGGTTTAAATTTTATTGTATCACAGTATTTGTCTCAATCTCCCTACTTCTTAGCATAGAGTTCATTTAAGCGGGTCTCACACCTTTCTCTCAATCTCTCACCAACTGAATTTAGTGCATCAGGTCCAAATCCATACCCACATTATACCCAAACAATACCAATACCCAATATCTTTTGGAACCAATGAGAATGACCTGACCAATCAAGTTCTAGAAGACAAAAAAAAAATGCAAAAATATTCTGACTTTGAAAGGTAAAAAGATAAATGGAAGGAAAATGTTTACCCTCTTCTGCATATACTCAATTTCTGCAAATATCAGCTCATTCTGGTGTATATGTTTGGGAAGAGGCACAAGGGAAGAAAGGAAAAAAAAACCAAGATTTATCAGCTAACAGGTCAAACCATATGTCCCTTGAAAAAAAGAAAATTATATAGAAAGCAACAGCTCTAGATTGAAATTCTCTAAATCTCTCAAAAAAATTTACCGAATAAATTTAGAAGAGAGAAAGACATAGTTTGTGGGACTTACATCTAAATTAGTGAGTCACACTTATATATTAAATATTAATTTTATCAAATTTTGTCTTTCTCTTTCTTAAATTTACTTGAAATTTTTTTTTGAAAACTTTAAAGATTCTCAATCCAACAGATTTTGCTTACAAGAGTTAGTTACCTTTTTGGAACGAATTCTGCTAATCCCTTTTTCTAACTTAGCCTCCAAGTTCTTGAGTTCCTTGGCATTCATACTGCCCAAAGTCTCACCCATCATTTGCCTACATTTCAATTATTTTTTCAGAATTTCAAATACATGATTTAATAAATTCAAATTAATTTACCTGTTGTTATTCCGCAGGTTACTGATTTGAGCACGCAGTTTGGCTGCTTCTTGCTGGTAAAACTGAAAATCATTGCTAGAAGCATTAGTTTATGTTTAAGAGCAACAATCTAAAAGGTATAGATATTGACTCGACACCAAACGTTAATTGTGTTAGTGATATTAATAAAATTAATAATAGACATTCGCTTAAAAGTTTAAATTTTAATTGAAATGGATCATATTATAATATAAAAGTCTTCATGATCAAGTAATCAAGAGTTCAATCTCGATCGGTCATTGTGCCTTTACTTTCACATGACAACATGACAAAATCTAAAGTATTAATATAACTTCAATAATTAGTATAGTAGGCACACAACTCCTAATGTCAAATGCAAACTATTAGATAGTTGGTGAAATTGCTGAACTCAACCCTATATATAAAGCACAAAAATTTCAAAAAATAAGCTGTATATACGTTTAACATGTTTCAGACACTTATATTAGACATAATATAACTCTTCAAAATTTATGGCGGCACAAGGTTTGTGTCAGAATCGTGTCACATGTCTGTGTCCATGCTTCATAGACTCAACCTATATATCTTACAGGAGAAAATAGGAAATGATTTATATATAATATACCTGAGCATTAGCTTCAGAAGCAGATGTACTCCCAGATGAATCTGAACATGCTTTCTTGTACCTCTCAATTGTTGCTTTGACACTGCAAAATCATATTACATTGTGCAATTCGTGTTTATTGAGTAATTACAGGGCATTGAGAAAATTTCTGAATTCGTATAGTCATAATTGAGAACCATTAATGGCTAAATTCATTAGTGATACTCAGTAAAATGGTTCTTCTTATATTTCCACTGCATTAATTGTATTAAGTGTAGCAATTGGACTAATTAAAATTTAGTCCTCAATATATTAATTTTTACAATTGACTCTATAATTTATATGAATAATTATTATATTTATCTGTCATAAATCCCTAAAACTATGTGAAAATACCAAAATACTCTTCATTCTAAATACAATGGGACAAACACATTAGGAGTTGCTAAAATTAATAGATTGTTGGGAAATTGCAATTTGATTCAAAACTCAGGAGAAAAAGTGTAATTTATTCTAAAATATAATATCAAAAGGTCAAGAAAGTTGATGTCATTATCTTATTAAAATCTTCATGAGCATGATCCTTGTTCTGATAATGCTTGAAAGTATTCACAACTTGCACAACCAAAAACTCACCACGATGAACATAAAGGAAAGCCAATTTCAGTTAGCAAACAACCTAATATTGGTTAGTATACAATGATATGTTTCTCTATAGATAGTTAATGAAGAAATGATTGAATGATGGAAAGACTAAAAGATAGATAGACTGAATAAATTTTTCACATTTTTTTTATGAGATAGTTGGAGGCTAGAATTTCTTTTTCTGTGTTGGGAGTTCAGGGGGTCCTTTGTTACCACTAAGCCAAAAACACACACATATACTTTTTCAAAATTTACAAGTCGCTAGTAATTTTAGTAAATATCCCAAATGGGAAATATATTCATGAATTTAATTGCTTTCAGTGCTTATGTTTTAATTTCTTTTGAATTCCCATTTTATTTATTGGTAATAATAGAATCATATCATCAAGAAACTAGATTAATAGAAAACCCTAAACATATTCATTGGGTGGTTCTGATTTGTAGCTCAATGTGAATAGTAAACAGTAAAATATGTAACTGCTCTACAGATTTGTATAACAAGCAAACTTTTTAAACGTCGATCATGAGAATTTGGATTATTAGTCATGATAGAGCCCTCCAAGTAGGGTTGTAATGGACCTGAGTCAAACTTTAGTGTGCTCAAACTAGTTCGTTTTAAATAAACCAAGCCCGAATTTGAGTTTGAACATTAGTCAAACTAAAAATTATTTTCATTCTCAATTTGTTTAATAAAAGAGGCTAGCCCGTCCAGTGCTATAAACAGTTAAATATAATATATACTTGTATGAACATATATAAATTACACAAATTAAAAATATGAACTTTTATATCATATACGTGTGAGTATATATGAAAAATTTAAAATATATAGAGACAATTTGTTCATTGTATATAAACTATTGTATTTATCTATGACTTTATAAAAAAAAAATTATTGATATTGAGTTGTTTGCAAACTTAATAAGTCTAAGTTTCAAATTTTTAAACTCGGCTCATTTGACTAAACCAGTTTAAGCTGATCAAACTTATTTATTTAATAAATGAGTTAAGTCAAATTCAAACTTCTAATGAGCCAAATCTGAATAATTTATATATGAATAGCTTAATTCATTCACACCCATGACTGCACCAATAATAACAACAATAATAACAATGAAAAACAATTAGAAACAAAGCAAAGAGAAAGTAGGGTATAATGAATCAGTTAAGCATACTTTTTTTTCTTTTTAAAAAATGAAAATTAAAAAGAAACTCTTGTAAACTAATAAACTAAAAAATATTGAGAAAAAGACCCAATAGTTAGTTAATAAATTTACAGAGTAGATTTATCTAAAATCTTCCTGAGTTTTTGACCAGCATAGTGATGGATCTTTTTACTGGTTTAACACTTTTTTATCTCACTCATAAGCTCTTTCTTAAGGTATATACATAGCTGTACATACAGTGAAACAATTTCAAGGGATATGAAGTAAGCTAGCAAACCACATCCTAACTAAAGTTTGAATAAACAAAGTTAATTAATTAAATGAACTCTATATTTTATTAGAAGATGCGTGTCTATCCATAAATGCTTATAGTCTTCAGCATTAGAAATCTAAATGATTTTTTTTTTGTATAAATTAGCCAATTTACTCAGTGATACTACTGAAATTGTCTCCAAAGTTGAAGATCTGAGTTCAAATCTCAATCAGAGTCAAATGGACAAAAGTGATATGTTTTTTCTTAAAGAGAAGAAAAAAGAAATGGAAAGAAATCAAATTCTATTGTTACAGAAAAAGTGAAGGGTGAAAAGAAACTATGAATATTTAAAATTTTTAGAAGTTCTGTCTTTTCGAAATTCTCTTCCCTATTTTATTTTCAAACACGATGTTGTATTTCAACAAAATCAGTAATTTTTTTCTTTTGTTTTATTTGACTCTGACTAAAATTCAAATTCAGAGATCATCAATCTTAAAGATGACTCTAATAGCCAAACTCTCTGCTCTATAATCTTTGCAGTTTTCATAGGCATCAGCATGTTACTCAGAAGTGACGAACAAAGATGAAAGAAAGTCAGTTTGGCATTTACCATTTTCTAAAAATTTGAGCTAATTATTGCACAATAGCCAAACTCAGAGGCAAAGACAAAAATATTCAGTGTCAGTTTCATCAAAAACCTAAAATAGAAGACTTCTGGACTTTTTCGTAGACTTATATATACAGAGAGTTCAGCTCTTTTAAGTTAGATTTAATCAATTCAATTCAACTATCAGAGTTCAACCTCTTGAAAGGTCTAACTGCTAATTAACTAAAAATTTAATTATAAAATATATGATCACAAATCAGTATTTCTATATTGTGTGAGACACATAACACATAAAAATTTTAAACTTTTTCATTTTTTTTATATTAAAATATTTTATAAATAATTTTTAAATATTTAAAAAAATTAAAAAAATTCCACGTACCTTACCAAACATCACCCGAAGGTGATTCTATGGAGAGTTATATTACATTTATCAAAAGTTTGAACTTTCTTATTATTATACTAGTGACTTGACATACACTGTGTACATCTAAATTCACTTTTTTATTTATTTTTTTAATAATTAAGATAGTTAAATAATTTTATTCAGTATTAATTTTATTTTTTTAAAATAAAAAAGTAAAATAAATTAAAAATTATTAAAAAATTACTCATACTCTGTTTTTAAAATTAAATAATATGTCATAAGTTTCTAAATGACTACCTGCTGTTCATGTCAAGAACACCAATGCTAAATTTGTTTCTTGTTTTGGAAATATATAAAAAGAAACACACCAAAAAGAAAAATTTGGATAGTTTAAATATGAGATAAATTTTTAAAAAATATAGTTTAATAAAATTAATATTTAATATAAATATAAATATCAAATTATATATTTCTCCTTTTAAATTTATTTTATAAAATTATTTTACAACTTTAAAACATCCCAATCCGAATTGGTGACAACGGAAGGTACCACTTCACAATGCCCATGCCCAGGTTCAATTCATTTTGAAGAGAATGATTGCTGACTAAATGAAGATTAACCAGAAATCCAGCCACTTGGTGGATGGTCAAATCATCCAACTCTCTCAGTTAACTGAACCTTAAACGCAACTTCTTCAAAAAAGCAACATCACAATGAATGATTTCATCAGTCTGGTCAAAAATTCTGATTAGATGTGATGTAAAATAAACTCTTTAAATAATAATATAATAAAATTTGTTGTTTTTTTTTTCACTTTTCTGGATTTGCTGATACCTTAATTTCCTCGAGCCAGTGATTGGCTGCGTCTGCCACGCTGGCACAGGTTCCCACAATATGATTGGTTGACACTATTTCTAGGGCTATTTTTCCTGCCACTTGGTGGAAACCCATTTCACAATGGGTAATGCTCTCAACCCCACTTCTTTATCCACCTCGATAAACCCATCCGATACTATAATAATCCATTTAGTTCAAATTTTAAATGAAATTATAAAATATAATAATATTTTATTAGTCTTTTCTGTCTTAGAGTCTGTGAACATCACAGCCGTCCCTTTCAGCTGCACCAATAGCAGCAGCAATAGTAAAAGTTGTACGAATAAGCCAAAATGCTCAGATCTCTCCCGCAGGCTCTCAATTGTCGTACTTTCTTTTTATTTTTTGGGTGATTTTCTCTGCCTCCATTTTCCTCTCTTTCTTTCTCTGAGCCTAAAAAACCCTTAACTTGCATAGATATCTCTATACAAAGATCTTGAGCAAATGCTAAAGCTCAGTCTGGAAAACCAACAGTGGTGAAATTATGACGATCCAGTTGAAAGAATTTTTTAAAGGGGGAGAGAAACGAAACAAGGAAAAAAGAAAGAAAAATTTCCCAGAGTGGGTGTTTGCACCATAGAAAATAAAAATAGGGTTCAGATGGATGAGGAAAAAAGAAGCAAAAGTGAAGTGAGGGGATTCATGACATATACACTCTTTTGTCAGAAGTCAAGAACTGAAAAATCATGTGTGACGTGACCAAAGATTCTTTCAACAAAGACAAATAATCCTAGTCTAGTCCTTGAAAGTTAAAACCCTAACCGGAATAACCAAGCCCCATTTCCTAGAAGGGGCAGAAAATAAAACCAAAATTTACAACTTTAATTCTCTTTTGACCATGTTTGAAGATCTCATTGGTTGAGAAGAAAAAATGTTCCTTTTTCTTACTTGATTAAGTGTTTACCCAACTCGTCATCGCTAATCAAAACCCTAATCTTTTGGGTTATGTTTTGACCCAGGTCGAGATGGCACGTGGGTGAAGTGAGATTTGGGCTAACTTTGTTTGGAATGGAAAATCTTTATCTGGGTGTGAAATTTCCTGAGCTGATTTGGCTGTGATGGGTTCAAAACGGAAATTTTCTGCATAATCTAATAGAAACTAGTGTTGGGCTTTTACAAACCCTAAAGACCCTTTTTTTGTTCTAATTGCTTTATTTCTTTCAATTTGATGTTTTGACAATTTCTCGAAATTGTACAGTGGCTTTCTTGATGACTACTGACGTGCTATTAAGGAAATGTCAAGGGATGGAGGGAGTGGGCTAATGGGAGGATGACAGCTTTTGCTTTAGGCCTTCTTAGCTTAGCCTTATAGATAGTAAGAGAGAGAGAAGAGCGACCTATGGAAGGGGAAAGAGGAAAGAGGAAAATGGAAATAGAGAATTTATCAACAATGGTGGAAGTTAGGGACTGGCTGATCTCACTGACCTGCAAAATAACTTCCCAAATCTTTTCCTGTAATTGCTGCTCACAACTATCGTGCTTCTATTTCTATCTATTGCACCAGATCTATGTATATACCAAACCCAAGCTAAAATAATTATCATAAACAGAAACAAGTGAAGAAAAAAGAAGAAAAAAAGCTGGAAAAAAGCCAAACTAGAAGAAGGAAATACAAGTGAATCTTGGATGCAGAAAACAGAGATAGAAAGGGGAAAATTTTTGATCAATTCCTCTAAAGATCTATTTAAGAAGCGAAAAGTCTAAACCCTAAAATCGAAAAAGAAGAAGAAACATTTCAAAAATGTTGAAAGGGGTTATGAAGAGGGAAAAAGTTAATAGAGAAATTGGGGAGAACACAGAAAGTTTGAAACCCTGAAAATCTATGAAGAAAAGAAAGCAGTAGATGTATACCTGTTATTAGCATATTCATAGAGGCGGCCACGGGTAGAGAAGACGATTAGAGCAACCTCAGCATCACAAAGCACAGATAGTTCATATGCCTTCTTTAGTAGGCCATTTCTGCGCTTACAGAAGGTCACTTGGCGATTTGTGGTGTTCTCAATCCTTTTGATCTCAATCTTTCCCCTTCCCATCTTTCTCTGAGGAGAAACTGACATGGGTTGGTTTGGGAAGGCCATTGCTGCAAGCTGAAGAATCAAGTAAGAGATTATCAATATTTTAATCGCACAGAACAATCTATTTGTAAAACCCATAAGAAAACTTGTTGAGTTTGAGTTATTTTGGTCTGATTGTGGAGAATCTGAAAGCGAACAAAAAAATGAAATGAAATTTTGGAGTTTCATAGCAGCCTCTTGAACTTTTCCCTCCTCAACGCCTAAACATTGACATACTTGGCTGCAAAATATTCATTTATTTTCTAGTAGTTTGCAATCTAACAGAGCTTGAGCTGCCATAGCTGGGTTTCAGGTGGAAAAGCATGATTGACCCAGAAAAGTTGAAGCACTGAGAATGGATTTTCACATGATGTTTCAATATTTTGTTACTAACCTGGGGATGGGAGGAAACAAAATGGACAGGAACAGAGTTCTCAGGCCCTGGATTTTCCCTTCTTCTTTCCCACTAATCAGAACAGGAAGAGATATCAGAAAATGAAGGCAAAGTGGCCAAAGCCAAAGAGCAGAGATGGGTATTTATAAAGTGAAAAACGACCTTTTCCTCCATGATGGTTTATTCATCAGAAACTAATATTCATCTTCAAATTCTCTTGATTTTCTTTTTCTTTTTCTCTTTCTTTCTTTTTCTTTTTTCTCGTATTTGAGATAAATCAAAATAGAAGGATAAATCTGGAATAAACTTCAGAATTACGCTTGATTAACAATTTACCTTTCTCTTTTTTTTAAAAAAATCATAATGGAACGAAGAAGACCATGAGAGAGAGAGAGAGAAAGGAACTTCTGAAAACGATTATTAATGATGTGAAAGAGACGTTGAGCTATGCAGCAAACTTTCGCACCTAATGTGTATTCCACAATAATCTTAAACGGAACCACTTTTTCTTCTCTGTATGAACATATCTCTCACTAGAACTAGCCAGCTTTTGTGCACAGAACTATGGTTCTAACAATCTAATGTCTACCATTGACAAGAAAAAGTAGCCCAAGAACAACTTTTCTTCAATCTCTTTACATAATTAATCAAGTTCTTAATTTTCCCTTTCAGGGTATGTTATAATTACTTCAAAAAGCAGTTCCCATTCTTGCAGTATTTTAATTAGTTTTTTTTTCTAACAAACTGACAATTACAAACAATCTTTTAGTTATCCAATTTGTTAGTTAGTCCTTTGAAAATTTTAATATTTATAGCAAACCACTATTTTTTTTTGAAAGATATTGTGCCATCAGTTTAGTCTATAAAAAACATTTATCATTGTTGTAGTCCCAACTTTTTAAATAAATAAATTTAGGAAAATAATTTGATTCACTGTCTGTAGATAATTTTTTATCTACAAGCGGTACTCAGATCGTAAGACGTGATAAAAATAATTTAAAAAAAAAAACTATTTTGTCATGTGTCACAAGTGGTGAACAAAAAATTGTCCACCGGTGTGGACCAAATACCAACTCATAATTTTAATTCCCAACATTAAGTCTACTAAGAAGACTTTAATAGAGTTGTTCATGTAAACTAACTTTATTCAACATAGAACAAGATTATTGAAACTTAAATAAAAGAAAAATGCACTATTTTTGAAAAAATTTGAGCAAAAATAGCCGAACTTATAGAAAGTTATCTCCAATTTATTAAAAAATGGTGCATAAGATGGTTTTTCGGATAATTCACATAAGTAACTAAAGTTTTACCTTGAACAAAGTTATTTTATGAGAGCAAATTTGTTAATGTCTTTTGAATTGAAATGATGACGAGTAGGAATAAAATAAAAAATAAAAATGTTTAAAGAACGAAACTAATGACACCATTTTTTTTGGAAAATCAAAATAGTGGTTTACTTCAATATTTACAATATTTTAAACAATTGATATTTGGTCCACTGTTAGTGAACAATTTTTTGTCCACCAGCTATATTCAGATTATAACACGTGGCAAAAATAATTTTTTAAAAAAATATTGTTTTTACCACGTGTAGCAATCTGGATATCACTGATGGACCAAAAAATTGTTCATTGGCGATTGACCAAATCATTTTTCTATTTTAAAATACTTGTAACCCTTATCATTTATATTCCATTACTCTTCCCCAAGATATCACAGTCTTTTTTCTGTGTGAAAATAAATTTTAAGATATAGATAAGTTATTTCAGTTTCAAAGCACCACAATTACCAACAAAAACCAAAGCCAAGACATTTTGAAGGACTTAGCTCAATTTTGTTTATTAAGTTAATCCCTATTGGTACTCCGCATTTGTTTTCTTGGGTTCATTTGGCTCTAACTGAAATTCAAACTAAAATATTTAGTTTTGAAGACGAGTTTAGTATTACCAACTCAATTGCCTCATCAGTACTCCACATTTCTTTTTAAATCTGTACTAGATATTCTTCTTGGCTTGTATTATGAGGTGGGGACTTGTTGCATCATTGATAGTGTAACTTTATCACAAGGTGGTGACCCAAAAATTGAAGGCGACTGCCATGTGACAGCCAGTCTCCTTAGTGTAATTCATTTATGGTAATAACAAAAGATAGCCTTAGCGTTTTAAAAACCAAAGTTGCATTCTCTATGCTTGTGGTGGCACCACCTTGATTAACCACCATGCAATTCCACTTGATTTTTTCCCCAAGAAAAAAATATATCACATAGGCAGATGCGTAGTTATTATTCACAGTTAATCATTCAATCCTAGCTAGCTACTTGGTTAACTTTCATTTTTCTTCATCATGTATATATATACTTTTGGGCAAACCAATTTTATTTTCCAAGAAAATAATTATCATTATGGATTTAAATCCATGTCCCAAAATTCACTTCCAATTGACATTTTCTCCATAAGAGAGATATACCACAAGAATTCTTGTAAATTTCTTAGTCTTGATATTAATAGTTTTTTATCGCATCGGAAAGTTGATTAATCAAAGTGCGCACAAGTTGGTTTGAACACCACTTAACTGCAGTACTATAAATAAATGTTTCCCTCGATGAATTAGTACTCATAAACATGCAATCTAGCTACTTGATCTAGTTAATTAAAACGTTTTAATTTTCCTTAAAAATATTGTTATGGATTTCACAACTCGGATTAGTCCAATAACCATCAATGCCCAAACTTTTAATTCAGAACAATATAGATATATCACATAAGCATATACAAGTAGACTTACCTAGTTGGGTTTGTTGGCAAATCAAAGATTGATTGCATCAACTTCCTTGGTATTTGACCTGTGATAGTTGATATATAGTTGCACATAGCTAACAATTATAACTTTTGGTCCAGTGGTAAACTTATCTTGATTATTGATATTAGAGCAAGGTCAAGAGATCGAATCCTAGGGGTGTGGTTGGGAAGAAGGGGTCAGATTGTTGGCAGATTAGAGGTTGGTCGTGCATCAATTCCTTTGTGTTCGAAGCGTATGCCGTACAGTGGCTTATAAGGAAATTGTGTTGTGTCTTGATTAACAAGTACAGTTAAGCATGATCCTAACTATGTTAAGATTTAAAATTCCAATATGCAAGTGTAAGGTTTTCATAAACTTATTTGGTAGGTGACTATAATTTGCAACAGTTGTATTTCTTTATGCCCTTTCCCAATCTCTCACAATTGCAACACAACCACAACTCTAATTTAAAACATTTAGTTATATTATCACTCACCACATACATGTAGTTCAGGCTACTTGATTTATATTAGGATTAAGCACCTACAATTGTACCCAAAACTCAAGTTGTTAGTAAAACTGTATCTTTATTTCCTTCTAATTTCGTAGAGTCCCATTATACAGCAGAGTCACACCTATTATAGGAACCATAGGCAAGAATGTTAAGCCTAAGAACCTTAAGAAAGATGCTAGCCCAATAAACCCAACATACATTTTTAGTAAAGAATATTAATTAACCAAATGTTGGTTGGTCACAGTGGTAACAGCTGTTTGAACCCTTGGAACAACAAAGTTTCAATTCCTAGAGACGGTACATTGGAGAGGACTTTACCCAACGCACTCTTGGCCCGGGATTGTGTTCTCATTTCCTACACCATTTTATATAACCGAGAAAAGAAGAAGAATATTAGTCAGCGATTTAGCTAGTGTTTGTAAAAACTAGACCATATCAACTGGTCAGATCGAAAAATCTGTGGAGGAACCAGTTCAGTAAAAAAAACAGTGAATTGGTCAAAAAATTGAAAAAAAAAGGTCAAAAGTCAGTGAACCAAACAATTCACATTTTTTTAATGTTAAAATGACACTGTTTTAATTTCTTAACTCAAAAAAAATATTTTGTTTACTAATTTCTTGTATAGTGATAATTATACATGTATTTTAATTTTTTTATGATTAAAAATAATATTATAATGACTGCTATTAACTATTGAATATCATAAAAGTATAAACTTTTTTCACACATAATATATATTAATAAAATTTCAAATATATTATTATGTATTATTTGATTATTTCTATCTTAAATGACTTATATATAATTAATTTCATATCCTTATGTTTTAATATTTTATTTTATAATATAAAAAATTTAAAAATTATATATTTATTTTACTACATGTTCAAATCAACGAACTTGTATAACTCCTTTCACTGATTTTATGATTGGTCCGATTTTTAAAACATTAAATTTAGCAACACTAATTTATTTCAGATGATTAGACTTGGCAAGGGGCAATTGGGTGTAGTGGGTACAATTTGTTGTATTCATCAATTATGCCTTATCACTTTTTGTAGCACAGGACACTCACAATTGCCAACCTTAGCAATCAATGCATGTTAAGCGCAGCGTTGACAAGGCGTTGCCAAAATGTTGGACATGTGGGGAAAACACCATCCACGTTTTCCAGTGTTTAGTACATGTACATGTAGTCCAATTTGATAATGTTTACCCTTTGTGTTTTGTTGCTAGCTTGCTTCTTTGGGTCTACCTAAATTACAATTTATGCTTCCGCGATTGGGCTTGGTTTGGTAGTTTTAAAGAAACAAGACTACATTATTTATGTAGCTAGCCACTTTTGTAATGGAAAGTATAATTTGTGTTAGACATCAATATTTTAGCAATTCAAGTAATGTGCTATAATGCCACCGCATGTGATTGTTATTTGGTACAAAAAATAGCAATGAAGATAATTTACTTCAAACATTAGCGGTTAGGGTGATTCCCGTTTCATTCCCAAATACTCTATTTCCTATATTTACGAGTGCGTATGTGTCCGGCATAACCCCGGGGGGGGGGGGGGGGGGAGGGGGGGTAGACACAAACTCTTGATATTAGAAGATTTAAATTTGAGTAATATGAGTAAATGTGAAGCTTAATTTTATAGGTCAAAATTTTCTTTTATCAAGCAAGTCAACTCGCATTGGCACTGCCACCCCAAGAGATTAATGCATTATATGTGGAAGGTATTCTTAACAATTACTCGGTTTACAGGTACCTCTGTGGTCGATATAATGGGCGACATTAATTCGTCTCATACAATAGCTCTTGGTGTTAGCAGGAGATTTGAATTTGAATAGTATGAGTAAATGTGAAGCTTTTATAGATCAAATTTTCTTTCATCAAGTTGGCAGTGCCACCCCATGACATTGATGCATTATATGTGGAAGGTATTCTTGACAATTGCTTTGTTTGAATTAAAACAATAATGAAAACACGTTTTTTTACTGTTTACTATTTTTATTTAAAAAAAAATATTTTCTAAATTTTTGAAAATTCTGAAAAACGCCAAAAATATATTTTCAGAATTTTCAATACTGTAGCACATTGTAATAGTGGCATTTTGCAATTAATTTGAATTATATACACAATATTTTACTATTTATATAATTTAAAAATGATAAAAATAAAAATAAAATGAAAACACAAACCAAACTCAATTTTAAAAATGTGAAAAATAGAAAATAAAAAATATTTTCAAAAAATAAAAACAGAAAACGAAATCAAAAAATATTTTCACAAACCAAACATACCTTAAATATCCTATTCAAATTGACAAAATCACTTGCCAATTAGATAAATAAATTTTTGTTGAATGGTAGTTTATATATGAAAATAATCAAATGATTTTCATTAAAAAAATTTAGAGAAAAATCATACTTTTCTCTCTGACAGATAGAGTGACTTTTAATTTAGTCTCTCATAAATTAATTTTTTCAATCTCCTTTTTGATATATCAAAGTTTTTTAATGCCACCCTTCACTTAACATTCTGTCTAAAATTCAAACTAATGAAGTTAAATAATTATTAACTTTGCAATTATATTCTACGTGTAGTTATCTAACTTTAAGGTTAAATTTTAAATAGAAGGTCAGTAGCTATCAAATTTTGACATTAAATTTTGAACATAATTTAATTGGAGGGTAATATTGAAAATACTTTTTTTATCTTAGAAATGAAATTGATAAAATTAATACGTAAGAGATTAAATTAAAAGTTGTCCAATGAAGTAAAATATAATTTTTCACACAAATTCATGCGAGTGCAATACAATAACACAAAAATCAACAATCAATGTCCTAATGAATTCAGATTTTGATTCAAAATGTAATAGCCGTAAATTTAACGTAAATTTTCAATTAAATAAAATTTGGAATAAAAGAGATAATTTTGAAAATGGGGATTTCAATTAAAGAAAGTTTGGAATTTAAGAGAGGATTTCGAAAATGGAGTTAGAACCCGGTGAAAATAAGTTATTATTTACATTGACTAAAGAATTATAAAAGAAATGTGAGGAATTTACGTTTCGGGGCAAAAATGTAATTTCTTAAAAGTTTTGGGGTTAAAATGTAAATAAGAAAATTTTGCAAGGACCTCCCTCAAAAAGTGAAATTTTACAGAAAGGTCCCCCGGGATATTTTAAGGGCCTCAACCAATCCGGAAGGTGGTCATTGACAGATTTTTCCATCTCTCTTTAGAAAATTCTCCACGAAAACCCTCTAACTTCTCTCTAAGATTTCTTCTCCTCCGGACCTTGGATTTCGACACCACCAACACCAACGGACTCAGGACGAAGAGTTCTTCAAATCCATCCGATTGATTTCTGGAGAATTGGCCGGAAATTGGCCGAAAAATTGAAGGAAAAATTGGCCAAAAAGGTAACCCCCGAAACTCTTATTTTTAGTTCTCAAAAGCAAAAATTAACACCGTAGATCGATCCAGAAGGCACCGAAACCCTTGGATCTCAAATTTCAAGCCGATCCACCACCGCACGCGCCCCCACGCGCCGCATCTCTCTCGGCGAGTGAAGCCCACTCGCAGCTCCTTGGGCGGCGCGTGTAGCGCGTGGCAGCCGGACCTCCTTGCGTTGACCTGTGTTGACCGAGCTCCCGGAGGCCAAATTTCGCAAATCCGGAGTTGTTTTTAAGGTTTTTGGACGTTTCAGACTCGATTTTAGGTTTATTTTACTGAATTCGGATAAAAAACTAGGATTTTAAGAGTGTCCAACTTTGTACTTCAAAGTGGTGAGTAGATAATTCTTCCTATAGTTTGTTTTTACTCTTCTTGAACTTTTCATTGATAAATGAGTATGATTACATGTTATTTATATGTTCATATGTTTCTGAAATGGTTTGAAATATTTGAAATGATTGAGAAATGATATCTAATTCAAGAAGAGTATGATTTTTGAAAGAGATTTTGAAATGCTTTGGATATGTTATTTCTAAATGCATTTCGCCTTACATGACAAAGAAAATATGATATGCATATGACATTGATTTTATAATGTTATGTTTGCCTCGGATATGGGCATGATTATATGATTTCTCTGATTGAAAAATTTATGATAAAAGATTTTGTACTAAGACTGAAAGCTCTGTTTTGAAAGTGATAAGTTGCTGAATATGATTGTATGGCAAGTTATATGATAATTATGCATTGCATTTGATGGATATGCACTATTATACATGTTTATATATATATATATGCATTGATGAGTAATGACGGTATTATATGGCTTGAGACGGTATTGTGAAGGTGGTATTAGTGGTAATGTGAGGAGACAGTAGGGTGATGAACTCACATTCCCTAATTACCTATTGTGATGATGACAGTGGTAATGTGAGGAGGCAGAAGGGTGATGAACTCACATTCCCTATTGATCTATTGAAGTTGTAGTCAGTGGTAATGTGAGGAGGCAGTAAGATGATGAACTCACATTCCCTGATGATTGTGGCTATGGTATTGTGAGGAGGCAGAAGGGTGATGAACTCACAATCCATGTTTAGCTATTGAGTATATTGAAGTTGTGGCATACTTGAACATTATATAAAAGAATTGATTTTTATTGCATGTCATATGTGGGTACAAATATTTGAATGTAATTGGAACTAAGAATATTTTGAAAATGCGGGTCTCATAAGGATGTACTTCTGAACGGTAAATTTTAATATGATAAATTTTTAAAATAAGAGTACATCCTTATGTTGATCTGAGAGGTTATAGGAGGTATTAACTGCTCACTGAGTTGTAAAACTCACTACACGTGGTTGATATATTTTTCAGATAAAGACCCAGAATTTGGTCCTGCGACTACTTGATCGATTGGGTGTCATATTAAGTGGTGAGCCTAAATTGTTTTTAGGCTCTCAGAATGTAAGCTTGTAATATATTTGTACTCTAGAGTTGCTCTGAACGTCATGGGCATGATCCTTGTTTTCGCTGTAAAACTGATAAGAGTAGCCTGGCATGTATAATTAGCTATATTGAATAATGTGTAATTGTATGATATTATCCTGTTATGACTTATTATGTGGTCGATTGTAATTAGTATTGAAAATTTGTAAACATATGGTAATACTCGAATATGTTATATTGTGAAACTATTTTCAAGAACATAATAGGAAAATTTATCAGATATGAGAGATTTTCGCGTCCCTAAAATAGGGATGTGACACAAAAATATAATTATTTCTCGCATTTTACTTTTAAGACCTTAAATTGATTGATTAATAAAATTTGATTAGGATTTTTCTGAAAAATCGGAACGAATCAATGTTAGACAGAAAAATTAATTGGAACAGTGAGTAATAAAAAAAAGAAAAAAAGAGTTGGGGGTCCTAGAGTGGAAAACAGAGAGGTGCTGGGAAAGTAGTCTCTGTCGCCAGCATTTGAGGTTGCCACAATTAGATACAGACCGCGGCTCTCTCTCTCTCTCTCTCTCTCTCTCTCTCTCTCTCTCTCTCTCTCTCTTTGTGTAAATAAATTTTTTGAATTTATTTTTCCTGGAACATCTAAAAAAGTTTTTTGTTTGTCTTTTTTTTTTATAAAAAAATCTAAGTTTAAAGGAAACTGTTTTTAAAACAATTTTTTGTTTTTTTTTCTACAAAAATAAAAAAAAATCTGTTTGTCGTGTTATTTTTATAAATTATTTTTAAAAACTGTTTTGTAAAAATGTAACTCAAAAAACAATTTTCAGAAAATACCATTCTGTTATTTTTTTGTTGTGAAAAGCTGTTCTTAATTTAAAAAAAAAACAAAAAAAAAAACTATACGAAGTTATAAATAATTTATCAAAATTAATCCTTAACCATTATGCAAATCACACTATTGTGTTTTCAAACAATATTTTTAAAATTTATATTCAAACAAATTTTTTATTTTTTTTATTTCTAAAAAATAGTTTTTAACATTGTTTAAAAAAAATTATTTTTAAAAAACAGTAAAACAAAAACACTTGAAAACACTTCCAAACAAACCCTAATCTTTTGAGCTGTTTTTATTGATAAATCAGAACGGTGTTTGTCCTACTCTAATTGGAGTTAGTGTTCTTATCCTCACTTAATAAGATTGTTAGTAATTTTTCATTTATTTTTATCCACGTATCTTATCATGTTCTAAAAATTGTTGAACCGATTCAACAAGTGAATGAAAATAATTATTTCGTTGTACTTTTTTTTATATCCAGTTCAATAAAAAAAATTATGGACATTCATATATTATTAAGAGTGAAATTTCTATTACCCCTTGTAAGTAATGCTAGAATTTTATTTTTAATTAAAAAAAAATTTCATTTTTTTATTAAAAAAAAGTATACCATTTAATCAACTGGAAATAAACACACTCAAATCTATTACAAAACTTTAATAATATTTTATTGATCCTCTACACTTCTTTTACAAACCATAATATATATATAATCATAAATTTTTTCTATAATTAATTCACATTATTTTAAGGCAGGCAATGACCATTAATGTCACAGTCACATCACATCACAGGAATCTTATACTTGCATAATAAAGAATAAATCTCCTTAAATAATATTAAAGACACATTTTCAATATTGACTAAATATGTTTATAAGAATAAAATTTTCAAATATTAATTTTAAAATTTAAATTCGAATAGTTAAAATAAAAAAAACACCCTTGATCACTAAATTAAATTTAATATATTATAACATTTTTCAACATACCTGTGAAGGTTTTTTACAGCTATTAGCAAGAGTAGTACATTTATCAATATTTACTTATATCTTTATATTAATTTAGTATTAGTCTTAAAAATTAAATTAATCTGAATATTTTTATTTAATAATTAATAATTATAAATCTCTTACAATTTTTCATTTTACTATTTTCAATTATTTTTTGAGAATAGAATTGAAAAAAGTATCTCACACATATATTGCTGAGGTCTTAATGGGTAATTTAAAAAAAAAAAACCTTCAACCTGAATGAGAAAGCCGGAAGCGAGCATATAATATGTAAATATAGAGACTAAAATTTAAATTCTAAATATACCAATTTTTTGAGGTCAATCACAATGTTTTTAAGTAAATTACATCCATTTTTTTTAGATTTTTGAAAATTAACACTTACACTACTTTTATTTTAAATTGACACAGAAATTTTTCTAAGTTACTGTCCTACTTTTTACATTTTTATGATAACGACAGAGAATAACAACTGTAGCTTTTGAAAGCAATTTTCAGTACTATAAGGTTAGCGAAGCTAATTTTATATTCTCCTCGTTTGTGCTCTTTTTTTTTTAATATCCCCCACTTCATAAATTATTTATAAAAAAAAAAAAATCCTGGTCGCAATAGTAAGTCGCTCTTTGAACTCCAAGATATGGCGAAAATTCAAGTCTTGAAAACGCCATTTTAGAGAGGAATATAATCCATGCGCTCAAAAGTCTAAATGAGAGGATTAAGCTTTCACACTTTTTGAGTGAAAAGGAACTTTTAGTAAATTGTACAAAAAAAATTTATGAAAAAAATTATAAATAGAATATTAAAACACAAGGACTAAAATGTAAGGCTCCCACCATGTGTTATGATATCTCTCATTCAGACCATCCCTATTCCCTACCCATTTATGAAAAGATTATATGAATAATTAAGTTGTTAAGCTTTTCCTTTCACTTCAAAATCAATCATTTTTACCAAACTTTTTGAATTCTAAAAAATAACAAAAGTTCGAATTTAAATATGTCAACTCGGAAAGAGTTTTATACATTATATTCTCTATCCACAAGAGAATTAGTCTTTCATCTAATTAGACGGGGGATACTCTTAGTAGTCAGCAAAATAAAAGAGTAAAACTAAACTAAAGTGTATTGGAAAAAGTAGGCTTAACTAAAACGTAGAAGCCTTACTAAGAAGAGTAGATTATATAGAGAGCAGTCCAATAATTAGAGTTAGAGGGAGGTTAAAAAAAATAATAAGTAAAATTATTAAGAAAAATTTAATAATTAATAATCTATCTATTGTTTTCTTTTATAATAAGTCACCGTGGTGTCGTTTTATTTATATAATCGACCCCACGTAGTAGGAAAATACTTGGTTGTTGTTGTTATTGTTATTTATTATCAGCACATTCGTGTCTGAATCCAAGCCACTAAAATCTACGTACATGTGATTTGCACATATTCTTCTAACTCAGTATCAATTACAATAGTATTACAATAGAGACCTAATTAAAAAAAAAGTATAAGAATTCAATTTCAAAATTTTAAATTATAGAATCTATTTAAAAGTTGAATCAAATTATATGGATTGATTAAGTAATTAAATTAAGCAATTGATATTATCTCTAGCTAGATGGGAAAATGTGAGTATAATAATTGAGTCACAAAGTGGTATCAATCTAGATTTTGTATCTCCATCACTTGCGTCACAAACTTGCCTTATTGGAATATCTAGCTATGTAGTTTCCCTACTCTCATCTTACCTCATCTTACCTTTGTGCGTAAGATCTAAGATATGTGTGCCTATACTTCATGACAGAATGTTCCATGGATGTTCTCTATTTGCAGATGCTAAGGAAGGTACCATGGTGACACAATAGGATCAATCTTTGTCAAAATTTCCATCTTGGCAATGTATTTGTATAGCTTAGTTATAGACCTTATCATGAGCCATGTAGTTCATTCAACTCGACTAAATTCGACTCAAAAAAGGTAAATTCGGATTTGAAATTTGAGTTTTGAATTATATTTAGGTTAAGCTCGATCTTGGACGTAAAAATGGTCATACACTTGGCTTAGCTTGAAAAATATAATTAATTGTTAAATATACAATGTACAATCTAATAATTTTTAAGAAAGTTTGATGTTTGAAACTGTGTATTATTTTTTAAAAAAATCTCAATTTTTTAGCTCTTTCTAAAATTTCAAAATCAATCTAAAATAAATAATATATCAACGGCCTTGACTAACATAGTCAAGTCCGGCGATCAATTATAAACTCAGGCACCACAAGACATAAGAACCATGGACAATAACAAGAAAGGAATATACATTGACCAAGTTGTGGCAGCAATTGTTCCATGGTAAAAACGCAGTACCTGAGCTAGTACAGTGAGTTAAAAAGAATTGTATCCTAACTCCTAACTAATAACTATAGATTTCGACCTAAGCATGCTCCATTCAACAAATGGTATTAGAGTTGAGACCGTGTATTCAAGCTACCTTCGGTCTGATTCCATTTTTAAAGTTTCGATACTTCATAGTTGGGGATACATCGTTTAGTGTTTTCTTTATTGCTATGTAGCAAATTACTCCACTTTTTTCTAGACCTTCCAGCTCAACTTCTTCTCATATAGCTTAAAACCTACTTGCGTTTAGTTCTGAAATGGAAAGGCCAGAGAGGTAAGTCACAACCCATGTTCTCATGGGTCAAACTCGTTATGTTTCACAACAAGAAAATCTTGGCCATATCTACAATGAGGACCACAGTGAGAGTAAGTGGTACCACATGCCTCTTGCTTCACTCATCCAATTGCTAAAGTTAAGATATGCCTTATCATCCAGCATATATACAGCTCTCAATTATTGACTACTATGTTTTTTTATGTAAGCCAATTGTGCAAAAGGAGTAGTGGAATTATTTATACTAGCCAGCAAGAGATTGGTTCAATTAATAAAGATCGAAACACTACCCGTAAAGTTTATGTTCGGTTCTCGTTACTCGCAGTTCTTTTTTAGTAGACAATCAATAAGTACTACTATAAACCTTCGCTGAAGCTTGTAACATATCCTAAGTTGAAATGAAGTAGCCTCCCTTCATTTCTAAACTTTTTTGTACTTAAAAAAACATCTCTTATATTATAAGGGGTTTGTTTGGAAGGAAGGGGAAGCTAAGAGCCAAAAAGGAAGACAAGGGAGAGGGATTTATCCTTCTATCATTGCTTGCAAGATCTTATATTAAAGAATGGGAAAGTGGAAAGTAGGAGAACCCATTTCCCCTTTAAACCTTAAAATTAGAGAATTAAAATTAGATTTTGACAAATTATGAATACTCCTAGTAAACCTTGTTCTAATTAACAAATATATTTTTTATTTAATATCATAATAGAGTAAATTATATTTACATCTCTTGGAAATTTTTTAAAATTACACTCACAATCTTCTAATTTTAAAAAAATATAATAACCTTCCTTATTTTTATTTTTCATAAATATTAATTTTAATTTTAATTATTTATACTATATTGAGTTAAGCAATTATGAGTTCCTAGGAGGACACATATATAAGATATAATTAAGCTCTGTTATCAATTTTTCAATAGAGAACAACTTTTCATTTAAATTGAAATTTCAAGAGAAATAAATGTAGATTTAAAAAATTTAATATAATTTATTTATAATTAATAAATAACTCTTCTACATCAGGGTTTTTATCCGGTTGAAGTTTGACCCATTAATCTCTTCCGGTGAATGTCCGGGCCAGTGTAGAACATTAAAATACTTGTCTTTTATTTTGGACTTGGAAAATAGATAACATATTATGGCACATGCATGCTGCCCCAATTTTTGTTTTTTGTTTTATTTTCCCTTCTGAAATTAACATCCTGAAATGAAATCCCTGAATTATTCTATGCATAAACATTTCTGGGTAGTCGTATTTTGTATTCAATTTCACTTCTGCCCCCATCTTTCTTCATTACACCAACGCAGAAAATGGGTTGAAATGTGTTTTGATATGGACAATAGCAAAGATGAACTCATGAACTAAAAATTTGATTATTTCTGCAGAAAAATTCTTCATTGTCATGTCATATCTATGTGTCCTACTATTTTCAATTCTATCGAGCATAGCCTAGTACTCATAGTTTAGTATTGCAATGTTAATGAGTTCTGTAGTTGTATTCAGGTGTGTGAGTTGTCGAATATGCGTGTCGTGACAATGTCAGTGTCTATGTGCTGATATGCCCAAAAATAGGTTTGTGATGTCATTATTATTATTTCATATTACACTTGATAGTTGCTTCAAAAACTACTTTGAAAATGAAATTTTGTTTGAGAATAATTCTTAAAGAGAATGTTATTCTAGCTATGCTGTAAAGTTGGAACTGAAGCAAACTACAAGCTAGAAATTCCATGAAGGCCAATGTTTTCTGCAGAGCGGGGACCACAAAGCAATTACATGATTCTCCATTGAGCTTTCAAATGAAGCTACTGGTTTCCAGTACTTCAATGCAAGGCCTAATCTCATAAATGCATCTATAGTATTTAGGTTGTCAAAATCTCACCTTCTTTGTCTTCAAGCTTTCTTTGGTTTTCAACTTTCAACCCTTTCAAAGCACCAGCTTTCACTCCCAGCTGCTTAAATAGAAAGTTTTGCTCAAATGGGAACTAAATTGAATTCAAAGAATGGCAAGTTTAATTGGAACTGCAAGAAATTTGCTGTTGTTTAAGCAGCTCTATCAGAACTAAGACAGGAACTATCAGATGCTGACAAACTTAGTCATTGTCTGCATTTTAAGCTGGCATTAACATCTTCCGAAGCTCCTACCCAGAAACATATGGCTCAAGTGGTAATAAGTTTGAATTCAGCGATTGAGAGGCATCTACAATATAAAGGATTTGAACTTACGAAAAAATACTTGTATGTGGGGAGAGACAGTCTTAGTATTATGAATGAAATTAATCCTATACCAAAAGAGTGTAAAGATACTCATACCACAAAATTTAAAAAAAAAAAAATCTTCCAGAGCACCTTGTTTGTTTATGAATTAATGTCACCTAACCATGAAAATATACCATAAAAGTTGAGGAAAACTAGCTGTTTTTCTTGTTGGTACTGCTTGTTGAGTTCAATATATCAGCGAATTTGGTTACTTTAGCATCAACAAGAAACATTTTATGTCTCTAGTTTTGGCAAATCATGCAGCTTTTAAAATATTAAAATAAATGTCTTATGTTAGTTTCTAACAATTCTGTCAACCAATTTTGTTTTCTTTCTACTTCCTTTTGGTTTAAATATTTTTTTTCCTTTTTTTTCATATCGCACTTAGGTGGTGTCTAAACCAACTTGTGCACACGTCAACTAAACCATCTCTTTGGTCTGATCAAAGGTGAACTATTCACGCTGAGAATTGAATTTTAAATGTTGGTTATCTTAAAATGAAGTATCTTATCTTCAAATCAACGGATCAAATTTGTCGATTTACTAATTGCTAAGGGTTTTCAATTCTACAAGTTCCTGAAGTAGTGAAGAAGACTTGTATTTCTACAAATTCCCCAAGTATGATAATGAATTAAGCATCATATTCTTGCCAAAGAGTGCAAAATCTTGAGTTGTCATCAACTGTTAATTGCTATGAAGGCAATGGATTATTGAAAGGACATTAATTCCTTTAAATTAAATTAAAATTTAACTTCATTTTACTAGAAATAACAATTATTTTGTGAAGGGTGTCTTTGGACTTTGGTTGAAATTAAATTTCTTCCTTGAACAATTATAAGGGCGCACTCCCACATATCGACCTAGTGCATGTGTGAATTATACTCTCAATGTTTTTAGAGGAATCAAACTCAAGTTGATAAGTAGTTAAGAAGCATGGACACTAAACTAGACACAAGGTACGATACAGACATAAATATTGTGACAAAATAAAATTTGAAGAGTCCTGTGTATATGAAGAGTTGTATCAAATCTAATACCAGTTTTTGAGACATGTTGAACACAAACACGTCTCAATTTTGAATGTTTGTGTTTTATAGACAAGAAGAGTAAACATTTCTCTTACTAACTAAGCTAACCTCCTTAGATATCCTTGGCCCTCCTTTAAAGTCACTAACCCTATTTTTTTATGAATGCTTGAGAATATTGAAGATAAGCAGAAATACTCAAGCTACATCTGGTAAAATCTTTCGGTTCTCATTTCACTTTTTTAGGGTGGTTGTTATTTGGTCCCCCAACCCATACTTTTGATAAAGAGAACCCACAATGGTAATTGGTAGATGCCTGTAATTTCTATTTACAGTACAAATCCCCTGTCCCTTTCCCTCCTCTAGTTTCTTTGTTACCTTTGGTTCTTTGCTCTACGCCCCTATGAATTTCAGTTGATGGGTCCAAATTCAATGACCCAAAAAGACATAGAAGGTAAATTGAGGGTCCTCTGCCACCCCTTTAGTTAGATGAACAAGATTGGAAAACATTTAGGACATCTTTATCTTAAGAATATAAAGTTTATGCCAGTTTTTGGTATGTGATGATCACCTATGGTGCTTCTCTGTAAATTTTCCCAAGGGGTGCCATTCCCAAGCTTTAACTGAAGAAGTTCACTGCAGTTATAAGCTTGAACTTAACTGTTGATGACTCTTTATAATGTCAATAATTTGATTCTACAGAAAAATACTTATGAGAAAAAACAATCTCAGTAGCTTGAGTAAGATTAATCTTATACTCAAAGGGTACGAGGATACTAGTGTTAGGACAAAAATATATATTCGCCAATGATTATTAGAGTAAACTAATATTTTGGTCTTTAGATTTATTTACCCACTTAACTTTAGTCTCCAAAATTTCTTAATTGTATGAGTTAGTCCTTAAAAATATTAAATTTGTTGCACATTAGTTCTTCTATCAAGTACTCAAGGATTAACGTGTAACAAATTTGATTTATTAGGGATTATTAAAGAATGACCGACCTGCAATGAGTTGATAATTTTAGTGACTAATTCATGCACTAAAAAAATTTCAAAGATTGAATTAAGTATATGTACAAATTTAGATATCATATTGTTAATTTAGTAATGATTATTATCACCTTAACTTGAAAGAAACTGAAACTGAAATAAAAAAGTGACAGATTCTTATGTAAGACATTGCTTGTTCTTTAGGATTTGGAATGCATAAAATCTTGCTTTTTGCTAAATGTTTCATTCATATTCACAAAACCACTCTCATGCTTCATCCTTTCTTTTTTTCCCTATTAGATTGAGGGTTTAGGTTTGTTATGAACCATAGTCACATGAAGCTGAATATTTTTTGTTATATTTACATGATTATTTTCTCTCCCTTTTTTTCCCCATCCTTTTCAGATTCTATAGGGTAGTGTCCTTGAAAAAGGGTAGCAGGAGAAAGTTGCTACCTGCTATTAGACCAAGATTTCTTACTAGAATTACCTTTAGTTTGACCCCCCCTTTCAGTTTCATGTTATATATGTTGGAACCTTAACTTAAACATTAAAAAAATGAAAATAATTCACTAGAAATATTGTTGGTTGACATAACTCATCATATTCTTACATCTCAGCCCAAAAAAAAAGAAGGGAATCTTTTCTATTGATAATTCAAATTTTAGGCCTGTTAACTATTGGACTAAGTTGAATGATTGAAATTACTATTATACTATTCAGGTATCTCCTACCTTTTATCTAAATTTTTTCGTTTTCTTTTAAAATTGGCCATCAGAGCTTGTCTCCGCTCCATCAGACTTTCCCTTATATTGCCGGTGTTTCACTAAAAATGAGAACTCCGGTCATCATCTATGCTCCTAGTTCACCATTTCCTAGTATTCCCAAACATGATGGCTGGTTTTAGACAGAGCCCCCCCCCCTCCTCAAATGTCTTACTAGTTATACCTTGCCATTTTGATCTTTTTAAAATTCAATCAGGGAGGCAATTTTTTAGTTACAAAGGAGCACTATTCGCTGGGAGCATGTTGGAGATCAAATCATTGACATTAAACTACTAATTAATCAAGACCAAAAAAAGTCCTAGTAGACCCGCAAGTCATTGGCCTCAGTGAGGCAATTTTTGGTCTTTAAGTAAATTGTATTGATCTCTTTCAAAATTTGTGAAAATTACACTCACATCCCGTCTAATTTTAATTTATATGAAAACCTTTCATTTATTCACAAAATTATTATTGAAACTAATATTTTATGATTTTTTTTCTCTTGAAAACTCATTAATAGCTTAATTTATAAGTACAAATTATCAAAAAATTAAATTAATGCTTAAAAACTTAAAATAAGAGAAGTTAATGTAATTTTTTAAAAACTTGAGAAGTTATGGGTGTAGGTTTTATAAATTTTAAGAAAAAAGTATTATCTTAATTTAAAATCAGAAGAAGTGTGATTGTAACTTTTACAAATTTCAGAACAAGTGAATATAATTTACTATTTATTTTCAAGAAACGGGACATGCTAGAGGAGAAATCTTTAAGTATATAAAATAGACCAATTAGCTATGCAAGGAATGAATAAGAAATACCAAAGTAGGTGTTTCAGTAGTAGGATCTATTTTTGTATCAATTTTAGTGAGTGTTTATTGATTTATTAGACTCGTTGAATGTGTAAGAAATGTGCTAAAAAAAAATTCAACAAGAAAAAGGAAAGAAGAGAGGGAAATTAAGTTCACATGCATCAAGACCCTTATGGTAGTGTTTGGTTTGATGGATTTGGAGGGGAGGGAAAATGGAGGGGTAAAATCCCTCCCCTCCCTCCGTTTCCTTTACCTCCAAAAGTGGAGGGATTTAGAGGGGAAGGAAAATGTAGAATGAAAGAAAGACAAAAATTTTCTCACTAAAATAATCTTACTTTATTTTATTACATATTTATCTAAAATTAAAGAGATATAATAGTTATTTTATTTTATTTTTCCTCCCCTTTCCTTGCAAATCAAATAAAGGAAAACTTATTTTCCCTTCTCTCCACTCTCCCTAAAGTAAACCAAATAAAAAAAATTAATTTTCCTTTCCTTCCCCTCTGTTGAACCAAACCTATGTCTAGCTAATTATCAAACATAAATATGTAATATATATATATATAACCCAATATGCCGTAAAAACCATAAGATGTTGATTTTATGGCTAGGTACTGCAGGTCACATGCCCACCCTGACCCTGGTGAAGAATCACAGGACATGATAACAGTGACTCTGGCATGTGGCTGCAGGTAGCTAGCCAATAATTCCATGTCAAAAGAAAGTAAAAACAAACTAAACTAGAGGGTTATAGTGAACTGCAGATTCTGCAAGGTCACACTCACAGACTGTGCTCATCTGCAAGATGATAAAACTCCTGAATAACGTTTGCTGACATACCTTGAAAACCATAAGAGGCCCAGCATTTTCATTAGATTTTGTTATAGGGTTTTGGTTCATAGTGAAAGCACTGCCCAAGGAGCTGTCCCTTACTATTATAGCCCAGAAACTATCATAGTTTTAAGGCGAGCCATTTAACTTCTTATGAGTTTCTTTGAACCATTTTGTGATTTTTAGGGTAAAGTCTTATTTTAGTATTTTAAGTTTTTAATGAAATTTGATTTATTCCCTAAAGTGTTTTTTTTTAAAAAATACATTATTAACATTTCATAAACATTCTTTTTAGTCACTAGAACTAACTCCAACCAAATAATTAACGAAAATACTGATCTAAACACACGAGACATTTTACTTGTTGAGTTATTCATCCAAATAGCTGACTTGATTAGCTAAAACTTTGCTGTAATTCCAAAACAACAGCGTTTGGCCATTCCACTTAGGCTGCCTCCGCCAAAGGTGGAATGGATAGATGTCATCATGTCAGAGTTCACTGAAATTTTTTTGACTGTTAGTTATTTGGACGAACAATTTAGCAAGTAAAATGTCACATGTATTTAGGCTATGTTTGGTAAAAATAGCTGATAAGCTAGCTGAAAGCTGATAAGTTAGCTGAAAGCTGATAAGCTAATTTTTAGCTGAAAGCTGATAGCTGAAAGCTGAAAGCTGTTAAGCTAATGTATTGAATTAGAAGTGTTTGGTAAAAATAGTTGATAAATTAGCTGATAAATGTAAAATGACATAAAAGGGCATATATAAAATTTATTATTTTTTGTTAGTAATTATATTTCATTTTTTAATTCTAAAAAATATAAAATAAACATATTATCTAGCGTTCCACAATAAATTAACAATATTGTTGCGAATCTCTTTCATATCAGTAGATGCCTTTAAATTTTCGTTAGTATTTGAGAAAGAAAAGTACCCAAAAGAAACCTGAAGATTAATAAATAGCATAAAAAATTATGAGTAGGATAATATTGAAATTTAAATAAAATAATAAGGATAAAAAATGGATAAAATTATAAAAGCTATAAGCTAATAGCTATACGCTACTCAAAGTAGCGTATGAAAATACGCTATAACCTACTCAAATAAGCTTGTTTACCAAACACCTCTAATTTGGTCAAACAAGCTTATAAGCTAGTCAAATACGCTATAAGCTAACTGAAATGACTTGCCAAACATACTCTTAGATCAGCATTTTCCGTTAATTATTTTGTTAGAGTTCGTTATGGAGACTAAAAAAGAAAGTTTAAGAAATGTTAGGGATGTATTCGAAAAAAAAAATTATGGACTAAATAGAATTTCATTGCAAATTTAAGGGACAAAAATAGAACTTTATCTAATTATCTAAGAAACACAGACATGGACACTAGCATTGACACCACAGAAATGATCAGAGTTCTCGTTTTTTGATGAAACACTTGTAAAATAAGAGAATGTTAGTATTGTAATAGAGCAAGCTCTAAGGGTCCCTTTGAAATACTTGATAAGGGTGATAGGATATGATAGTTTATCCTATCATGTTGTTATTTTGTGTTTGGTGAACCAACTTGATAGGATAAAATTTTTCTTATCATATTTTATCATTGAGTGTTAGTTAAAATTTCTAAATTATGGGGGGCTACGTTAAAGAAGAACAAGATAGAATAAGAAAATGTAATTTGTATAATTTAGAATTATATATTTTTAATTTATGAACATAATTTTTTTAATTATATTTGTTTATAATTTAAAATTTATACCAATGTATAAAACAGTCAAAAAATTTATATCATATATTAGTATTATAAAGAAATTGAATTTGTAAAGATTATGTGCCAACGAGGAGTGCTTAAGCGCTTATTATTGATATTGTTTATTTTTTTTATTTATAGACATTATTTTTTTAATTATATATTTTTTATAATTTATAATTTATAATTTATACCAGTGTATAAAATAGTCAAAAAGTTTATATTATATCTTAACATTATAAAGAAATGAAATTTGTAAAACTTTTGCGCCAATGAAAAGTACTTAAACGCTTATTATTAATATTGTTTATTTTTAAATTTATAGATATTATTTTTTTAATTATATATTTTTTATAATTTATAATTTATACTAATATATAAAATAGTTAAAAAATTTATATCATATCTTAATATATATTATCTGATCTACCTCAAATATAGAATAAGATAGTATAATACTATTTAGTATGTTATTTAGTACATATCAAACAATAAATGGGATAAAAATTTATCAGACTCATATTTTATCTTATTATTATATAATTTTTTATTTTATTTGCTTTTTTTTTTACCACCAAATGAACCCTTAAGAGAATGACGTAGTACTATAGGCAAAAGTAATTTGGATGGTTTATATAGTGCGGTCCAATAGCTGTAAGATCAAAAAGCTGAATTATTACTGTTATTATATAAAAAATTAATAAATTAAGATTTTTCAGTTACATCCATTTTAAAGTATCATACCACAACAGCATTTCTCAAATAAAGTATAGCTCGCCTTTACTAAAAGTATAACTTTATAATAAATAACACCACGGGCCTTCTTACCAATTTAATAACGAGACCAAGTTCAAGACCCATGCAATTAATATATAAGATTTTATAGAAAAAAAATTATTAATTAAAAGTGTGTTCTTAGATAAATAGAGTAAGGATTAATTGTTCATATTATATATTTTTTAATTTTGATAAATAAAAAATATTTTTATCATTATATAAATTATTTTCCTATTCGTTACCCTATAAATTTCTCCCCTTATTTTATCTCTCTATCCTAAATTTAGTGTAAAAGTATTTAAAAATTATAAGATTGTACTCACAAGCTTGTGGCTCAAATGATAAGTAAGTTTGAATTCAGTGATTCAGAGACTTCCTAAAATATTAAAAGTTTGAACCCACAAAAAAATATTTATGAAAAAGAGTGTGAAAATACTCAACTTGCATGTGAGAACAACTGAATTTATGTTTGACAAGGAACTGAAAGTATACACACGTTTGTAAAGTAATTGGAAATTTCTTGCATTGATGAGCAACTTGAATACCACACACTTTACCTCAGTTATAAAGAAATTTCCACAGTGAGCAACCTCATATTTGCCACATTTAAACTTTATATGAGGACTAAAACTGTCACTATATATTGTCAAATTAGAAGTTGAAACTCTGTTGGAAATGAAACTCTCCTTGCCAATTACGTGCACAACTTTCTCAAAACAATATGGTTCACTTTGACTCTATGGCTCATACGGTTTCAGACTTATTGGCAACATTCATGTTAGATTTTATTTTTTTGGTTGGTTCTAGTACGAGTATTTTTATATCCTTTGAGTATAGGACTAATCTCGTGCAGAATAATTTGAGACTATATCTTTTTTCATAAATATTTTTTACGGAGTAAAATTCTTAATATCGTAGAAACTCTTTACCCGTTGAGTTCAAGTATAAATGCATGTTATTTAAAAAAGAGAGAAGAAAAGGAAGTTGGACAACTAGTGTCACAGTATTTATAGCCACTATAAATTTTGTGGTGTGTCTTTTGCCTTAGGGCACACGGACTTTACTCAAACAGAAAAAAAATAAAGGAAGCAGATTATGTTGCACATCTACATTTTGTTCAAATGGGGAAACACTGATTCAACAGAGCAGGACGAAATTGGAAAATTGGGCAACTAATTCATAAATAGGCAAGCATTCCTGAAAATTGGATGGATTAATTGAACTTAGGTTTAATTTAAATCATTTTGACTTTTCAGCGTCTACCAGTTAGTTTATTTTTCAGGCAGGAAATTTTTTTCTTAAATCAAATTTTGAATAGATTACATACAAAAAAAGATAACACACCTCTCAGTTTTCTTTAAATATTAAATTTTTTACAATTTTTTTTTATTTTTGATCAATTAGTATTGTCGAGAATCTATAAAAAAATTACAAATATTCATAAATTTTATTAAAAGAACAAAAAATCTTATTTTGAAGAGACGAAACACATCCAACTAAATGGAATAACAACACTTCTATGAAAAAGAGAGATGAGACCAAAAATAGAATAAATGTATATATATTTATACACTTTTAATGATAATTAATATTTTATTAATTAAAAATATCATTATAGTGAACGATTATCCAATTGATTAAGGAAGAATCCAAAGATCACCAATTTTATTCTCACACCATCTCATGCACATGGCTAGGTTTATGTTTTTTTAAAGTTTCTATAAATTGTTTGAGGTAGTATTTGATATATTGTTGATAGATTTTAATTTTTACTAGTAGAAAATTAAAATATTACCACTTATATTTTTTTTATCTAAACTGAAAAATAACAGTATTTTAATTTCGTAATAGTAAAAATTAATAATAAAAATTAAAATCTATTGCGTATCAAATACTTAGTCGAATTGTTTCTTAAATTCTTTATAAGGCAAACCCTTTTTTGGTGAATCAAGGGGCCAAGGCCCAACTGCAATTACTATGCATAGGTAGGAAAAATAAAAGCGGCATTTAATGTGCTCCAGAATGGGCTCCATATTAAAGTCCAGAGAAAATGGCTCCATGACTTACAAATGGACTGCGATGCCATCCGGCCCAACCCAAGTCCAACATTTTCCTCCAGTCCAAAAAAGTATTGACAATAAGACTGTCCAAAAACTAAAAAGTATTGACAATAAGAAATGATACTTATGAATAAATTATTCCGTTTTATTTTCTCTTATAGGGACAGAGACGGGATAACATTTTTTTTATTAGATATCCAGAGAAGGAAACAGAAATTATAAAACTTTTTTGATTTTTTTGATTTTTATTTATTTTTAAAAACTTTTCAAAAATTTTGTTTAACAATTTTTTTACAAAAATAAAAATAAAAAAAATTTCTGTTTGATAAAATATTTTAAAAACATTTTTTTGAATATTTTGAAAATAAAAATAAAAAATAAAAATTGTTTTTTCTTATTTTTGTTCTCAAAAAATTATTTTCAGATTTTGTTTTCGAAATAAAAATAGAAAATAATTTTTTTTAAAAATTTTTATTATAAAAATAATTGAAAATAGAAAAATATATTTAAAAATAGTTACTAAATAAGCCATATTCTCTGTCCTGTGAAATTTTTTTTCTCCTTATAACTTATTAAAATACTCTTAAAATATTAATTAAATATATATAATATGTCTATATTAATCAAATTTTTAATGTATTTTATTTGTAAGACTATAAAAGCCCTCATTTTTCACCTGAGCATTATAAAATCATTTAAGATGTATTTTTTAAATTAGCATTTGATTTTATTTTTTTATTTTAATTATTTTAATTTTTATACTTTTTCTATTTTATTCAGAATCTCTATGAGGAATAGGGAGAGGGAGAAATTTTCTCCCACTACATGGATTGGAGGTGACGTGGGAGGAGCAGGGGGTAACTTTCTGCTTCCAGTCCCACACCGCATTGCCATCGCTAGCTGAGGGATCGAGAGACTGAAGAAAAACCGAGTGACCCGAAAAGATGGAGCGGTTTAACCAAAACTGAGAAATTACTCATTAGTGACTAAATTCAGTAGTTTGAGTAAAAATTTGAAAAATATTTTTTTTGAAAAATGAAAAGTATTATTTTTTGAAGGAATATTGAAATCCCTCAGCCTCGGCGACAGTTTAATTTACGAAAATATTTTTTGTTTTTATTTTTAATTTTAATTTTAATTTTTTATATTTTTTAAAATACGTTTAATTTGTATTTATATTTTATTACTATTTAATTATATAATTATATTTTTAATTTATTTTTATTTTAATTTAAAATAATTAAAAAAAATGTCACTGTTATAATAAACTATAGTATTCAAATTTTAATAAAAATAAAAAATGAAAACATGCAAAACAAATGGACCCTAATTAAAATCCCATATTTTTTGCCGCACTTAAATTTTCATTAGAAAAAAAAAAAAAAATTCTCTCGCCAACTTTTGTTGCTGAAGCTGTGAACTGATATCCAAATATATATTTTTTTTTATTTGAGATAGATGGAGGATTAGAATTTTTTTTTTAGTTTGGATTAAGGAGACTCGAACCCACGTCTTCTCTTTTCGAAGGACACTAAATTTATTACTGAGTCAAACATACCTACACAGATATTTAAGAACACACATATGTGAAAATGAATATCAATTTCCAGGTTCAAATTTTGGGATTCAGATACGTTTCATTTTCAATTAGAGAAAAATTGGTAGCATTAATTTCATAGAGAAAAAACATTTGGAGGCCAACCATGGTTAATAGACTTTCCTTCATTCTTAAAATGTGAATTTCACATACATTGTGACTATTTTCTCTAAAATTAATACTGCGAATATAATATCAAATTTTTGACATTTCCATTGCATTTGATATAAATCTAATCATTTATAGCTTTAGCTGCGTTCAAGTGTTTGATATACGCAAATTTTTTTTTTAATACATACAATAAACCTTAAAAGAAAATCCTGCAGAAGTGGAATTTGGGAAACTTGATATGAACTGCTCACAGGGGAGAGCTGAGGAAGGAAAAGTAATGATGGTGGGAGCAAGAAGCAAATAAAAAGAGAAACGGAGGAACCAAGGAGACATTAATGAATAGACCATAGAGAAACAAGAGACAAATTTTCAAAGAATGTCAGGAAATTTTGTAATTATTCATCGATTAGTTCTCTCAATTAATTGAAATTACACTGAAAAATGTTAGCTTAATTAGTTGGTAAAAGGAGTACTTTTTTTTATAGGTGGAGTTGTGATAGCAATTGTTTTATAGTGAAGGCTTAGCTGGGTGAAAAGTTAAGTTATAGTCGAACATATAACCTTAGGCTAATACAGTTAAGTAAAAAAAGTTGTGTTTTGTTCAATAACTACAGCTTTTGGCTTAGTGCTAAGTTATTGGTCCAATGATTAGTATAGTACAGTTAAGTACAAAGAGTTTTGTTTTGTTCAATAACTACAGGTTTTGGCTTAGTGCTAAGTTCTTGATCCAATGATTAGTATCAAAGTCGAGGTTGCTTGTTTGGTTTTTAGTGGGAGAAATTGTGGAAAGGCCGGAGATTGTTAACCACGTTGGGGGAACAATTGTTTTATTGTGAAGGTCTAGGTATAGACGAGTCATAGTTGAAATGTAACACTTCTATGGTGTGCCACCCACATGTATATTTCTCCAATTTTTAATATATATTACCACATAACAAATGTTACTTTTATATGATATTAGTAATTAACAACATTTGGGTGTCTAATTTTTTATTTCAAAAAAGGTAATTTATTTGAATTAAACGTAACATATAGTAATTAAAGAAATCGTGGAATATTCAAAGTGTTTAATGGATCTTACGTGCCTCTCTTATTGATGTACAGATAGCCATGGGCTTATTCATTCTGCAAAGAGATTATCTTATTTCTTGGCCTAAAAGGAAAAACATGACTTCAAAGTATCCGTTAAATTATTCTCAGTTATGGATCCTAATTGGTTTCCTAAAATCTCAAGGTTTCCTAAATCAATTCTCGTTGTGGACCTTCGCTTAAACCTCTTCCTATTTGGATTCGTAAAATGCTATAAATAAACTCCATTCTCTCTCATCATTTTTGCTCTCAAACACACCTTTTTCTCTTCGTCTCTTCCATCATTTTTCATTTGTTCAGGTTCAATCATGGAAAACCAACAGCTTTTCAATTTCGTTCCAATGGTTTCTTCTGAAACCACTGAAGAAGATTCTGGTAGAAGAACCCATTATCCACCTCAAGTTCAGAAGAAGAGGAAGAACCCTGATGCTGCAAGAAAGAGGGTTCAAGGTACTAATCCAGAAGAGAGACGATGGGGCTATTCTACAACGTTGAAGCTCTACGAGGACCCATGGAAAATTAAGAAAGTTCTCACAGGAAGTGACGTTCATGGGGGCTTGAACCGATTCTTGCTGGCCACAGATTTGGTCAAAGATTTAGTGTTGCCTGTGCTGAAAGACGATGACGAACGTAGAAATGCAGGGACTGAAGAAGGAACTGAGGTTAGGTTTTGGGATGTGAACACCAACTCTATGCACTTTCTACTTCTCAAGAGATGGGCAAGTACTGGAAGCTTTGTATTTATCGGGAAGTGGCATCAAGATTTTGTGAAAAGAAGGAATCTGAAGAAGGGGGATGAGATTGGACTTCACTGGGATTCCTACAAAGAACGATTTAACTTTTCTGTTCTTCAGCATTCTGCTGTTTGAGATTTTTCTCCTATGCCCTGTAGTAAAATTGAATTTCTGGGTACACCTCTTGTCCCAAAAATAAAAAATAAAAAAATAAAAAATTCTGGGTACACCCAGAAGTTTTCTCTTGGAAAACTCTTACAAAAATTGAACTTAGATTGAGATGGATAGAATTCTATTATCAGTCTTATGTAATTATAGTTCGTTTAGTCTTCTTATGTATCCATGATTATAAATATAATAAAATCTTTTTTCCGTTACAAAAGTAATTACTTCTTTGGAGTAATGTGTTAAATTCATAGATTTTGGCAAATATATATTACCGACTTTCCAAAACTGACACAGAAAATGTGGCTACAGTTAAAATGTATGTTGGGATTTCAAAAAATTACAACTATTGTTTTGTCAAAATCAATTTTCTTTCTAATTTTTCCGTAAATGTGAAGGTAACATTCTTATAAATGATTGTTAAACGATCCTTTTAATTATAAACCAAAGTTCCTATTGCAAGGAAGAAAGGCCGAGTTTGGTTACTCTATCCATTGTTTGTAATCAAAATAAGATGAAAATGAAAATCTCACAATAATTATTTGAAGAAGTCTTATTATAAATTACTATCTATTAATTAATATTAAAAAAAAACTGGGATTTTTTTTTTCATTTTTCTTATTTTTTATATTAAAGAAGTTTTAGTTTCTTCTCTTATAAATTAATGCTATTGTAGGAGAAATAAATTATATATAGTTTTTATCTTAATTCAAAAATATTATAGGCGAACTTCTTTGTGTATATATAGAAAGCAAGTCCAACATTGGAGTGGACGTCTTCAAGTCCTTCTCGAGCCCAAATATAAAAAAAAAAGTAAGTGGGTAAAGGTTATGTTTTGAAATTTTTTTTAAAAAAATTGTCTAAAAAAAAAAAGCATATCAATAAAGTTGAGTGACTGATTATAATTCAAGAGGTGTGATACATCTATTTATTTGAAACATAGTATTACGTTTTGTATTTTTTATTTTTAAAAGTTGTAAGATTTATTTATCATACTTTTATTTTCTGTTTTGCTGATTTTTATACCTTATTTTATATATAAATAGTGATATTTTATTTGTTTAAAAAAAAACCAAAATTACAAAAAATGCCGTTAAAATGTGACTTAAAACTGGAATCGTTAAAATGGCAATTAGAAGGACAAGGTAACAATAAAAACCCAATGGCCAATTAGAAGTCTTTGTTTTTAGATAAGCAGGTTAAATATGATTGTTTAAATTTCCCCCTCAAAGGCAAAAAATACTATAATAAATAGATGATAACTGAAAAACAAGAAACATAATTTCAGAGAATTAGACGCTATACTAAAAGATAAACCAAAATCTATAGAAGCAAAAGAAGTGCCCTCAATTATTTGTTTTTCTTCTAGAGTACTTTCGGAGGATGCAATTAAAATAAATTTAGGAACTAATTAATTCCCTGGTGTCCCACCCACATATATCCTCAGATTAAATTAAATTTTAAGATAAACCCCATATTATATATTTATAAATCTAATTATATATTGTCACATATCTGTATTATGACATATTACTAAAAATTGAATTAAATTTTCAAGAAAGGATCATTTATTTGAATTAAATTTATTTTCCTAAAGGAAAAGGATATTTCCAGCGTTAAGTATATGAATTCCAAAACATCTGCTTATTCACATTTTGAATATCTCCTAGATTCCTATAATCTCAAGGTTTCCTAATCATTCATCTTCCCTCTCTATTTTGTTCCTAAACCAATTCTTCTGCATCATTTGCAGTTTCCTATTCGAATTTGGATTCACAAAATAGTTTTCATAGAACTGAAACTCTATTCAAAAAATCAAACCTTCTCCTTCTCTATATAAACTCCATCTCCTTACCCTTTCACTCTTGCGTTTTCTCACTCCAATCACAAAGGTTTCTCTTCTTCTCTTCACAGCTCCTTCTCTATTGTTTTGGTTTGATCATGGAAAATCCACCCCTTTTCAATTTCCTACCACTGGTTTCTGCTGAAGTAATCAAACAGGAAGAGGACTCTGATTTGATCATGGAAAGGCTACCCTTTCTCAATTTCTTTCCACTGGTTTCTGCTGAAAAAATAAAACAAGAAGAGGACTCTGATTTGATCATGGAAAGGCCAGCCTTTTTCAATTTCATTCCACTGGTTTCTGCTGAAATTATCAAACACGAAGTCGAAGAGGACACTGGTTTTATCTTGGAAAAGCCGTTCTTCAATTTCCTTCCACTGGTTTCTGCTGAAACCACCCAAGAGGGCTCCGCTGAAATCCATTGCAGCTTTTACCCAAACGCTCCCACAACTGCAAGAATTAAGAGAGTCCACAGTACTAACCCTCAAGAGAAAAGACCATGGGGTTGTTCTACCAAGTTGAAGCTCTTCGACGACCCATGGAAGATCAAGAAAGTCCTCAAGAAAAGTGACGTTCTTGGGAGCATGAACCGTCTCTTGCTGCCCGCAGTTTCGGTGGAAGAATTGGTGTTCCCTGTCCTGAAAGAAGATGAAAGGAGAAATGCAGAGACTGGAATGGGAACGAAAGTTGGGTTTTGGGATGTGGACACTAATACCAGCCATTCTCTGGTTCTCAAGAGATGGGTTTCGTCAAGGAGCTTCGTGTTCATTGGCGAGTGGCATCGAGATTTTGTGAGAAGAAAGAATTTGAAGATAGGAGATGAAATTGGACTTCAATGGGATCCCTACAATTATTGCTTTAACTTCTCTGTTCTTCAGCGTGCTTCTATTTGAAGCTAGTCTACGGAAAAAATTGATCAGACTAGCTGGAATGGTTGGGTGAATAAGAATTTAAGTACAGGGTGAATAATTTAACTCTACTCTTGTAAAAAACTAAAATTTAATAAATTTCCTATAAGACGTTCGTAAATAGTACATGTTAGGATTATTTGGATTTATATTTTATGATTTTATTCTTAAAAAGAATGTGTTAAGTTAGTGATTATACATCGATAAATCAATTGAGTCAGTGCTACTCCAATTTTCTTTAGGATTGAAAATGCTAGTATGAATATTCTCATTCGAAATTAAATAAAGAAAGAAATTAATTTTGATACAAAAATAGTATGTAAACAAATATTTTTTAGTTTAGTAATGGCGGCTACTCAATCAAATTTGGTAACTAAATATTAATTTATTACAATTTTAGTGTGATAACTTAATCTTTATACCCATCTTTTGAAAACCAAAAGTTTTAATGTAAAACTGGTATTTTCCGTGATGTAAAATGATTAAGAAACTTTTTTAGGCATCTCCTGTATCTACATAATTAAGTAATTTATTCAACTCCTGACCAAATATTTAGTGATCTAATCGTTCTTATTTTTCAAGGAAAACAAATTGAGTTGGTTTGCTTTGCCATATTTGTAATCAAAATAAAATAAATATGTACTATTTATGTTTTGCTGTAGATATTTTCTGATGCTTTGAAAATTTTGAAAACTGATTAATGAAAATCAATTTTAAAAAATAAAAAAAGAATAAAAACTGAAAATATTTTCATAAACTAAATGCATCTTTGTACTGGGAATTAGGTGAGTGCACTACGTCTCTTGTCAATGGCATCATACAAATTTTGTGCAGAGTGAGCAATTTTTCTGATCATTCATTTATTTATTTTAAGTTCCCCCTGTTGCACTCCTGCAGATTTCTTTTAAGTTAACTATATTAACTTAAACTTGCGTGTATATATATAGATATATATCAACTAGAAAAAATTGTATGCAACTTACAAATAAAAAATATATACGACATAGGTTAATATTTTAAGAATCAAGTGAAATCTACTAACAATGATTGGGCCACTGTGTGGTCAATGGTCTCCAAGTTTTGCAGCAGTGTAATGCTCGGTTTAGGATATTTTGAATGAGGCATTTGAAGATTTTCAGATGGACAATGTGCATGGAGTAACTATTGTTTTCTCTACATTGTACATTAATGATCAATGAGTGGAAAAAGTGTTATAAATAAGAAAGTTGGTACGTCAAGGGTGGTAAAGTCAAAGTGCAATATAAAGAATATCATTACAGCTACGCATATTCAGGATTCTTTTCAAAGCTCTAATTCTTAGAGAGTAATTGATAATACTAAAACATGTAAAATGAAAAGAACACTAGAGGAAGAAAAAAGGTGGGTAGGTGAAGAGATGCAGTGTATTGCTAACAATCTGATGCAAAATAAAATAGTTAGAATTGTCAATCTGAATGGTCTGTTAGTATGAAAAAATAATTTAGTCTACTGTCCATTAATTTTTTTTATCGACTAATTGTATTTAAATTATAATATATGATAAAAATAATATATTTTAAAATTATTTTTATTAAATAAAAAATTAATTATCGACGGTGAACCAAATATCATTTTTAGTATGAATCCTTATGTTTAGCTTAGTTTTTCTTTTGGGCTTTTTGTTCTTCCAGTTAACTGTCTTTTGGTATGTTTTGCAGTGTGCTTTCAGCTAATTCTACTTTAATATTTTCATATGTATTTGAGAGGATTTCTCCTCTTTTTTTATTTTTTTGAAATAAAGTGACAAAACTTCATTTAAAAAACAAAACGATGATTGGGCCACGACAATTAAAAGTAATTCCGGTGAATTTATGTTTCTTTGTCTTATTTTGATTAAATTTGTGCTTAAATTAGTCTGAAATAGCAGCACGCTGAAGAACAGAGAAGTTAAAGCGATAACTGTAGGGATCCCATTGAAGTCCAATTTCATCTCCTCTCTTCAAATTCTTTCTTCTCACAAAATCTCGATGCCAATCGCTAATGAACACGAAGCTCCTTGACGAAACCCATCTCTTGAGCACCAGAGAATGGCTGGAGTTAGTTTCCACGTCCCAAAACCCAACTTTCGTTCCCATTCCAGTCTCTGCATTTCTCTGTTCATCTTCTTTCAGCACAGAGAAAACCAAGTCTTCCACCAAACCTGCGGGCAGCAAAAGACGGTTCATGCTCCCAAGAACGTCACTTTTCTTTAGGACTTTCTTGATCTTCCATGGGTCTTCGGAGAGCTTCAACTTGGTAGAACAACCCCATGGTCGTTTCTCTTGAGGGTTAGTACTGTGGACTCTATTTATTCTTGCAGTTGTGGGAGCGTTATGGTAAGAGTTGCAATGGATTTCAGCGGAGCCCTCTTGGGTGGTTTCAGCAGAAACCAGTGCAAGGAAATTGAAGAACAGCTTTTCCATGATCAAACCAGTGTCCTCTTCGTGTTTGATGATTTCAGCAGAAATCAGTGGAAGGAAATTGAAGAATGGCTTTTCCATGATCAAACCAGAGTCCTCTTCGTCTTTGATGATTGCTGCAGAAACCAGTGGAAGGAGATTGATCAAAAAGGGTAGCCTTTTCATGATCAAACCAGAACAATAGAGAGGGAACTGTGAAAAGAAGAGAAATCTTTGTGATTGGAGTGGGAAAACGTAAGAGTGAAAGGGTAGGGAGATGGAGTTTATATAGAGACGGAGAAGAAATGATTTAGGAGACCTTGAGATTATAGGAAAATAAATAAGAAAATGGCTTTGTAAATTTAATTAAAATAAATGACGCTTTCTTGGAATTTAATAGTTAGTAATATGTAATATACAAATGTGACAATAAGTAATTAGATTTATAAATATGTAATGTAGCGTTTATCTTAAAGTTTAATTTAATCTATTGTTATATGTGGGTGGGACACTGAGTCCTCCGAAAGTACTCTAGAAGAAAAACAATTAATTGAGAGCACTTTCTATACTTCTATAGATTTTGGCTTATTTTTTAGTATAGCATATCATTTTCTAAAATTAGGTGTCGTATTTCTCAGTTATCATCTATTTATTACAATATTGTTTGCCTTTGAGGGGGAAATTTAACCTACTTTTTTAAAAACGACTCCTAGTTGGCCATTGGATTGTTATTGTTACCTTGTCCTTATAAAAGGAGGTTTTTTTTAAAACAATTTAACGGCATTTTTACAATTCCAGTTTTAAGTCACATTTTAACAGCATTTTCTTAATTTTGGTCACTCATCTTTATTGACATTTAGAACGAATACACTGACTAAAAATTTCAAAGCATCATCCTTTTTTCCTTTTTTGGTCGTATAAGGAGGCCCTAGAATTTGGAAAAGGGGAAGGAGAGAAGAATAAACTTCCTGGAGAAGGGAAAGAGAGGGGGATACACCCTAAGACTAGTACCCATGACCACATAGACCCCCATTATTTAAGACTAAGAGAGGTGTCATTGCGTCACTAAGGATTCTGGCTCAAAGCATTATCTTTATCCACATACATTTTTGGTGTGTAATTGGCTTCTATTGGGATTAGAACTCGAGATTATCAGCTTTAAAAACAATTCCAATACTCGATTATATTCAAAAAGCATTTCACCTATAATATTTTTTGAAGTCAGACCAAATTTATATAATTCATTTCTCCTACAATAGCATTAACTGATAGGAGAAAAAACTAAAATTTCTTTAATATGAAAAAATAAGAAAAATGAAAAAAAAAATTCCTGCTTTATTGTTTATATTAATTAATAGATAGTAGTTTATAATAAGACTTCTTAAAATAATTCTTGTGAAATTCTCTTTTTCATCTTATTTTGATTACAAATACTGGATAGAGTAAGAAAACTCAGCCTTTCTTCCTTGGCATTGGAACTTTGGTTTATACTTAAAAAGATCGTTTAAAACTCACCTATAAGAATATGTTACCTTTAAATTTACGGACAAATTTAAAAATAAAATTGATTTTGACAAAACAATAGTTGAAATTTTTTGAAATCCCAACATACATTTTAACTGTAGCCACATTTTTTGTGAGTTTTGTAAAGTCGGTCATATATTTACCAAAATCTTTGACCAAATCTTTGGCCAGCAAGAATCGGTTCAAGCCCCTACGAACGTCACTTCCTGTGAGGACTTTCTTGATCTTCCATGGGTCCTCGTAGAGGTTCAACGTAGTAGAATAACCCATCGTCTCTCTTCTGGATTAGTACCTTGAACACTCTTTCTTGCAGCGTCAGGGTTAGGGTTAGGGTTCTTCCTCTTCCTCTGGACTTGAGGAGGATAATGGGTTCTTCTAGTGGAGTCTTCTTCGGTGGTTTCAGAAGAAGCATTGGAATGAAATGAAGAGACGAAGAGAAAATTGCGTGTTTGAGAACAAAAAAAATGTGAGAGGGAATATATAGAGAAGCTGTTTTACAGTATTTGACGAATCCAAATAGTAAGAGGTTTGGGCGAAGGCGCGCAATGAGAATCGATTTAGGAAACCTTGATATTTTAGGAAACCAATTAGGATCCATAACTGAGAATAATTAACTAACGGATACCTTGAAGTCATTTCAAACAATAACACTTATAATCTCCTTTTCTTTTTAGATCAAGAAATAAGATAGGCACGTAAGATCCATTAAATTCTTTGAATTTTCCATGATTTCTTCAATTACTATATGTTACATTCAATTCAAATAAATTACCTTTTTGAAAAAAGATATTATTTAGACACCCAAATGTTGTTAATTAGTAATATCACATAAAAGTAACATTTGTTATGTGATGACGCATACACACACACACATGTGGGTCGGACACTATGGAAGTTACAAAATTTTCATTTATCAATGAATTCTTGCAATTATTTCTTTAAATATTATGGTTAGAAAGCTGAAGGTGATAATGAAAAACATTAAGCTTAGCATATTAATCCTTTGATTAAGTATTTTATGATTAAAGAATATACATGTCATTTTCTGTTACTCTATATCTTAATTAACTGTTTGGAGTTAGAAATTTTATTTATTTATAATTAGATACAGGCTTTTCCTCCTCAATTGCAAACTTTAGTAGATAGCTAGATAACTAAGAACCAAGAAAGAACGAAATGATTTGCTAAAAGATAAACTAACACAAGAACACCTAAAATTTAACACGAATTGATTTTCCTTTTTGAATTTCGTAGGATTTAAAGATCAAAAGAAACTTTTGAACTAATTTTGTAGTGTCCTCCTACATATATATAACATTATTTTTATATGATATTACTCACTAAATTTTAGCTGTTGAACTAATTTTTTTTTTAAAGAAGGCGGCTTATTTAAATTAAATGTACAAGTACATTTTCTTATTTATTTTCCTAAAAGGAAAAGGAGATTAGGAAGAACAGCTGGTTATTCACATTTTGAATTATCTTTCCTAGTTTCCTACAGTCGTAAGGTTTCTTTAAACAAATCAGAAGGTTCCCCTTCTCTATATAAACTCCACCTCCTCCCCTTTCATTCTTACGTTTTCCCACTCCATTCAGAAAGTTCTCTCTTCGTCTCTTCCTTCGATCTTTCTCTCTCTTTTCTCTGTGGTTCTTGTTTCATCATGGGAAAGCAACCCTTTCTCAATTTCCTTCCTTTGGTTTCTGCTCAAACCACCGAACAAGACTGCCAGCAGAACCCAGCAACCCTCTAATAATTGTTGCACCTTTTCTTCTCTTCGCCCTACCTTTCCAATCGCAGAGTCTTTCTTAGTCGCTTCCCTCTCCGTTGTTCTGGTTTGCACACGGAAAAGCCACACCTCTTCCATTTTCTTCGACTGGTTTCTGCTGAAACCACCCAAAAGGACACAGCCAGCAGAAACCAGGAAGCCTCTAACAGTACTTGCATCCATTCTGCACCTGAAGTCAAGAGGAAGAGGAAGAAACCTGACGCTCCCTCCACTGCTGCAAGAATCAAGAAAGGCCATAGCACTAACCCTGAAGAGAGACGACAATGGGGGTATTCTACCAAGTTGATGCTCTACGATGACCCATGGAAGATCAAGAAAGTCCTCACGCAAAGTGACGTTCTTGGGAGTATGAACCGTCTCTTGCTGCCCACAGATTGGGTTGAAGACTTGGTGCTGTCTGTGCTGAAAGAAGATGAAGGGATTAATGCAAAGACTGAAAAGGGAACAAAAGTTGGGTTTTGGGATGTGGAAACTAACTCCAGCCATTCTCTGGTTCTCAAGAGATGGGTTTCGTCTAGAAGCTTCTTTGTGTTCATTGGCGATTGGCATCAAAATTCTGTGAGAAGAAAGAATGTGAAGTGAGGAGATGAAATTGGACTTCACTGGAATTCCTACAACTATCGGTTTGACTTCTCAGTTCTTCAGCGTGCTGCTGTTTGAGACTATTCTGATCTCTTTTCTTTTTTAGAAGAAAATGAAATTGGACTTCAATTGATTTGGGACTTTCATCTTTAAGATTCAGTGTTCTAGGGACATGGAATTAGTGCTTTTAATTATACAGTTATCAATTTTTATATGAGAAAATATATGGTACACCGCCGGTGGACAAGTTTTTGTCCACCGGCGGTGTACCAAATCATCACTCTTTTTATATTAGTATTTCCATCGGCCTATTTGATTTTGGGCCTCTTGTAATAAAAACAAAAACAGGAATTTACGAGATATTTGTATCAATGTGTCTTGTTAGGAAAATTTTAAAATTCATTTTATTTAATGATTTTGTGCCTAAGAATAATGTGTCAAAGCTTAACTAGGTGAAAAAGAAAAAAAAACTTATAATCTATGATAAAACTACGTGTTTTTCTTTTGAAAACCATAAGTTTTCATTTTTAAAACATGTATTTTCCATAATGTATTTATTATATATGTTTGATCCATACAGCTTGTATATTTAGTTTCTTTTATATGTAATAATAATTGATAAATTATGTTTCAGGTAATTTGTTTAAAAGCATTTTGATACATTACTGAGTTTAAAAAGCACAGGTCAAAGTTGTTGGGCATAGTAAGAAATAGAATAGCTAAAATAACATTTTTGTCATTAAACTTTGATTGGAATTTTGATTTCATCTCAAAAAATTTCATTGTATCAATTTTATCCTGCATTATTTTAGAGTTTTTAATATTGGTCTTTATTCGCTTCTCTTTTTTTTTTCTTGGTTTCGATCAACAGTAAACTAAAAACCAGTAAGTTTGTAACCCACTGAATACATAATAGTACAAACACCACTAAGCATATCGCAAATACAACTTTAGTATCAAGCTTTTCACTTTTGAAGAACTGCACGAGAATTTGCCCATTCCGTGGCATCCGTACACTACTCTTCCTGTACTTGTTATCTTAAGACCTAACTCCAGAATAGCGGATGCTGGGCTAAAGAGCCAAAGTCATTGGACGTTGAATGTTTTTTGCTTTGTTGCCGACGAAATTCCTCTGGCAATAAAATGCACCCAAAAGTTATTACAATACTTTTTCCTTCTGAAAAATATTTAAATTGCGAACAGGTCATGTGGGTGCAAAGAGTTAGACAAATGTGGATGATTAAAATAATCGAAATACTAAATAATTTTAGGCCGTTCTCAAGCATTGAAGAAGTTCTAGGAAAATTTATAGGATAAAAGATAAGGATCACAATTGGGTCTCCGATGCTTAGTTAAGATTTTGTTGTTGACCTCTTTCGTAAAGAGGAAGATTTCGAAACCAATGTAATGCACAATTAGATCTTGAATTCAAGTGTTCCTACCTTAACGAAACAGCACTTTTCAATTTTGGCCTATTGTGGGAGATGACGTCATTAAGATGGCAGGCTCTTTTTTGAATTGGGGTTATTTGCTTAGGGAATTAAATCAATCCAATATTGTTTTAATTCCAAAGACTGACGGTGGAAAACCTATCTTAAACAATCTAATTACTCCATTCCAAAATGATTCAAGGATTGTCTCAAATTAATCATATAATATTTTAACAGTCGGAAAGTGCTTTCGTTGTATGTATCATCTTTAAAAAGCAGAAGAATCGTTGGGCAGCCGCAAAGATTGATCTCCACAAGGCTTATGATAAAATATATTGGTCTTTTCTCTCAAATAGGTTCCAAGTGCAATGCAATTTCCTGAGCACTATTAATAGCTTATTATGGAATGAGTAATTATGGTTTAGTTTAGTTTATCAATGGGAAACCCTCAAATCCTTTTCTTCCACAACAAGGTATCACCTATTAATCTTGTGTGCCATTATCTTGTCTTGTTATCTGATGAAGGCTAATGGGAAGAATCAGTGGCGGATCTTGAATAAAATTATTGAGGGGGTGAAAGAGATGCTTAGCAACTAATATAAAAAAAAATTCACATTGAAAAATAGTTCTAATGCATAATATATATATATATATATATATATATATATATATATATATATATATATATATATATATATATATACTAACCTTAATTTTCCATAGATACCAATAAAAAGACACAGTGTATCTCACAAATTTAGTGTATTGTAATTAAACCTATTATTCAACTCAAGCAATTGCTTATCTATGGTAGCTAAAAATATTTCAACTTTGTAATAGTGTTCTAATGTGATATATGTAACGCCCCCAATTTACGTTACGTAAAATAAACATTTTTTTTTCGCAATAAGATAATCTCCATAAATATGCACAATTCAATTCTTTGTCATTTCTCTCATGTATACACAGTATACAGATCAAATCTATAAACATCAAAGTATAGCAAAAACGGGGATCCTGCCTATAGCGTTCAGAGTACTCTAGAATACAAACACAGTATAATTCAAAGACCGTGAGTCTTGGAATCAACGTTGACTCACTCAGAGAATATATCACCTATTTGCCGAATCAGACTCTGATATTCTTATCTGAAAAATGTGAAAATATCGTGTAGTGAGTTTGACAATTTAGTGAGCAAATAATTCCTCCTATGACCTCTTAGGTCAGCATATGGATGTACTTATATTTTAAAATATGTCACATAGAAAATACAGTTCAAAAGTACATTTATATGGGACCCGTATTTCAAATATTCTCAAATCAAAAGATATTCAGATATCCAAAACCATATGATGCACAGTATGATCATTAAACAAATGTTGTTATGCTCAGCTGTATAAGCTATAGTAAAATATTAAGATTTGGAGATAAAATCATCACTTTTAATGCTCCTGCCTCACTCGGTAATCTAGTCAATGCAATGAAAATATAATTAATTTGCTATACGCATAGTGACCTCGACTACAGTCACAATAAGTGATCAGGGAATGTGAGTACATCACCCTCCTGCCCTCCCCATTACTATTGTCACCTGGTTAGAGCGGCGCTCTACCGACTCACTCAAGTTAATAGGGTGTCCCTTATTTGGTACTGTCACAAGCCATACAACTAGCCGATATTCATCCATACATATAAATACATGTAAAATTATCAAGCAACTCACCGTGAACTTTACGCTTGTTATATTTATCAAGCAACTCGCCATGAGCTTTACGCTTGCCATTCAATCTCATTTATAATATGACATGTATCATTTTCACAAGTATATAGCTTTACAAATCAATGCATCGTGCATATAATATTCACTTTATCAAATAATAATAAATATATTTAGAACCACATATTTAATGAGTTCTAAAATTCATTTCTAAAACCATACTCTTCTTGAACTATGTGCCAGTTCGTAAGTATAACAGATATTTTAACACATTTAATAAACTTATAATAACATAAATAATTTATAAACAAAACAATAATACATTTATAGTTCAAGAAGAGCATGGGCTAAGTCATAGAAATAATTATCTATTCACAGGGGTAGGGCTCCTGGTTGGACAGTCGTAAAATGTACTTTTCCAAGCTAAATTTGACCAATTAGACCTCAAAAACGTGTATGGAGGGTCCAAGGACTTAGAAAATGACTCCAGGAGTTTAGTCACTATTTACCGCCAGAAAATACTATTCACCAAGAGCAAAAAGTTGTTAGATAGCTGAAAAATTTAATATCCTAAAGTTTATCTAACTTCTGAATCCATTTACGGGTGTCAGAATTTCAATTGGAAGTCTCTAAGTAAGAGTTTCAAAATTTTCCTTTTTCTGAGATTTTCTACTTCAGATTTATAGTGATTCAACGGCTGATTTGAAAAATTGATAAGTTAAAACTGTAGTATTCTTCGTCCTAAATCCAATAGGATCCTCAGTTTAGAGATCGGAGGCTTGTAGACGCTCCAAATCTAGAGAGAAATTGAATATTACTATTCATCACTATTCACTCTCGGTTTTGCATTCCGTCTTCCCCTTCCCCATTTGCTTTCTTTTATTTATTTTTTATAATAATAATAATAATAATAATTTAATAATTGAATAATAGGATTTTCTTTTTTATATAATCATAAAACATCTATTTTTCATCTTAAAATATCCCAAAAATATCTAAAAATTTCCATCCTCATAAATCTTTAGTTAAACTCTTAAATCATGATTTTTCTTGATAAAAATCTTAATAAAACAAATCATAAAATAAATATATTTATACATAATAAAAGAAAGAATATTTCTAAAAATACAACAAAATTTATTAAAAGCCAATATAATTATTTAAGCAAAACAGTAATTATTTTAATTAAAAATATACTTTCTTTTAGCAGAACATAATCCTTTTTAAACAAATAAAAATATATTTGTTTATAACAAAATATTATTATTGAACAACAAAAATTATGGGATGTTACATTCTTCCCCCCTTAAGAAATTTGGTCCCCGAATTTTAGCCTATCCTACCACATGTAGGGGATGAAATCAAGGCATAATTCAGAGTTACCAACCTTATTACTCAAATAATTGAGGATATTTTTTCTGTATAACATTTTTACTTTTTAAAATGTCTCTTCACTTGAGTGATTTTACCATGACCATAGGGATTTCTTTCATCCTTAAGTTCTTCACTTGTCGATCAACAATAAACATCAATTGTACCCATAATTTAGTCAAATTTTTGTCCAATTGAATTTCTTAAAATTAGGTAACTTAAGAAGAATTTAATAGGTACTTTTTTATCATTGATGCAAGAAAGTTTGTATTATTATGCCTACTTTGTTCAAGTTTTCAAAAAAGTCTATATACTAGAGCTTAACTTTTTTCTTCTTTCTAAACCTCATTACCTCTTTCATTGGGGAATCCTTAAAAAATATGTGGTCACCAACTGATAATTTCTAGTGCTCAACATTCATGATTCCTTTAGACTTTTGGCATGTATTGAATTATTTGTATTCATTTTTTTAATCAATTTCACTTTATATCCTCAAGCTCACATGGATATATCTATGGATTGATATTAGAAAACACACTCATAAAAGAACATATTCACATCCATATTGGTGTAACTATCTTTTCTTTTTCCAGACTTCTATCAAGTCATCTTTGATTCTCACATGTCAATATCATCCCATGAATAGCATCATCTAAATCTATCATCTAATTTTATCCTAAAATCCATTAATCAATATGTTAAACATACGTAGCAATAAATCCACCAATCTTTTTTAACATTTATGTACCATTGGCACATGTCTAACAATTCTAACTTACCACATCACAGTAACTCTATACCTTTTTATTAATACTAATAAATTCATTATAAAAAATATCAAACCTTTCCTCTATCATAGCTAAAAGCACCTCATTCTAACTTATATTAATCCCGTTTAATTCTCCCAATTATTTCAAGAAGATTTTTCCTAACAATTACTCCCACATGAATTTTCAATTTCAACATAATTCGCATCCTAGATAGTAGACTCAATTTAGCATAATATAAACCTTTAACACAAATATCTTAATCACTTACATTATTTTCGGACATGATTCTCATAGTATTCTCCATAAGATTAATTTAAATCCTATTTTCTATATTTTATTACTCAAGAACTTCAACACCATTAATTCTCTTGATTACATTCGTCAAAACACCATAAGGTCATCATCCGTCAACTCCTTTCAAAATCTCTATTACTTTAACCTACTAACCAATTGGACACCATAATAACTGAGTTTCAAAGAAAAGAAATTAACCTTCCTTATAAAATGGAAAAAGAATCTTGCATTTAATACCAAATATTAATGTAGGACAATGCAGCAAAAAATGTGGAATACTTAATAGAGCATGGTGCCAAAATAGGAAGTTAGAAATTTGGACAAAGCATTGAAATAAAATTAAAATCGTTGGCTGTAATTCTTGAAAATCTGTAAACAAATCTAGCTGCTATTTCGACAAAAATCGGTGGCCGCAAATTTTGAATATATATGCCAAAATTTAATTCAAAGCTAATGTCATTCGGTGGAATAATATCACATGAAAAAGAAGCAATTTCGATCTTATAAAAGTATGTGAAAATCAAAGAATATGTAATTAACTGGTAGGATGCAGTTGATTGCTTTAAAATATATGTAATCAATCAATTGTAAAATAACTAGTCCAAATTAAAATTTCTCAAAATAGTTAGTCGACTTAATAATACCGATAGTCGACTGGCAAAAACATTGGAAAAACAAAATAAATCATTTGATTTTTCTTCTTCAACAACTAACTTGTTTGCATTTTAACTATTTTTTTTATAATTACGCCTATCACTTACAACTTCCCTACAAGAGTCAAAACATCAATGCTTCATCTTTTTGGTGATATCTTAACCTTATTCTCTTTATATGCCTAATATGAGCGACCATTACAACTACTGTATATATACATGTTTGCCGTCATTTTTGAAAATTTCACCTTCAATTTAACTTATATCCACTAATCACTCACATAGCTGTTCTAATTATACTTATCCTATTTGTATATCTATCATAAGTATGCCCTTCTCTGAGTTCTATAAATACACACATTAATATCTTTATCTTCTCATACTCAAAGTTAGGGTGTGTGCAACTATGGAAGAAATTGCATTCCGTCAATCTCAAGCAAGTATTCAATTTCATCTAACTTAGCAACTTGCAACTCATCATGTCGTTTACTAGATGAACACATAATATTCACAATGAGAATTTAATGATTGAAAAAGTGATGAACGGAAAAAAATTCTCTAGAGGTTGCAACCAACACTAGTTGTAATCAATGAACATAACAATCAACATAGTAAGCATAAGGAAAATCCTTTAAAAATAGTGCTTGCAATCCATTCCATTCCCCTCTCATATTACTAACTCTATCATAACCTGGACCGCGAATATTACAAACATCAGGACCATGTCGAGAAAAGACAGCACATAGCTCTCTTTTAAGATTCAATGTTGTAGTGTCTTTAACATGCACAAGATAAAAAAATCTTTCTTGTATAAGGCCACTTTTGTCAACAAACGTCAAAACAAGAGCCATTTGCTCCTTTTGGGATTCATCACATGATTCATCAACAATTATGCAAAATTTAGAATCTCCAATTTCTTTTTGAATGTGATCACAAACTTTACTTGAGAGGATATGCAAAATTTCTTTTTGAATTCTATGTGAAGTATACTTAGAATTATATGGTTCATTTTCTAACACAACATTTGCAACTTCATCATTGAATAATGATAAAAGTTTTATCATCTCAAGAAAGTTACCTCTATTTGTGGACTCTTGAGTTTCATCATGACCTCTGAAAGCATAATCTTGAAATGCTAACCAACAAGTTGTAGCAATAGAGGCCTTAAGGTATAATCTATTCTTCACAATTTGGTTTGAACTTTGCACATTAATGATATTGCTAATGTGCTTAAACTGATTAATAAGTTTTCACAAGATTTCACTGCTTTATTATGCAGTGAGCTAGGATCTCCTCCTATACGGTTGAGAAAATCACAAATTTTCCATCATTCACTTTTTCCAAGCTTTAAATCCTTTGATAGTAAAAGTATTTGATCCAGGACGTCTATTTGAATTTGGAGTAAAGAGAAAAGGTAAACAATAAACAAAATTTGTAGTAGGAGAGTACTCTAACCAATAAGCAAAGATGCTAAACCAATTATAGACAAATCTGCTTGGATTTGTGTAATATCCCAAATTTTTTTTTAAATAATAATGTTTTGCTATAAAAAATAATAATTTTATTATAAATAATTATGTTTTGCAAAAAGGAAGTATATTTTTAATTAAAAGAATTATTGTTTTGCTCCAAATAATTATATTGGATTTTAATAAATTTTTGTTGTATTTTTAGAAATATTATTTCTTTTATTATATATAAAGATATTTATTTTGTGATTTGTTTTATTAAGATTTTTATAAATAAAAATCATGATTTAAGAGTTTAACTAGAATATAAATTTTTAGAAATTTTTAGAATATTTTAGGATGAAAAACGGAATTTATATGAATTTATATAAAAGAAATCCTATTATTTAATTATTAAATAATAATAATATTATTATTATTAAAAAAAAAAGGAAGGAACGGCAAGCAAGCAACAGCGCGCAGCAGCGGAGTCGGTGAGAAAAAAAACTTGCTCTCTCTAAAATTTTTTAAAACTTTTCTCTAAGATTTCTCCAATTCTAGACGTCCAATTGAGATACCGGAGGTACCGTTGGACTCATGGCGGCGAGAGCTTCAAAAACCACCGATCATTTTCGCCAGAAGTTCGCCGGAATGTCGCCGGAATTTTGTGAATAGTAACTTCAAGGTAAATTTTCTAAAATACTGACATTTTGATGGTTTTTCAAGATTCTAACTTAGAGGTTTTGTTAAGGATATAAAATATTAGTTGTAGGATAAAATTTACGGTCAGAAAATGTGATTTGATGGTTTAATTTTGCAAAATTTACTTCGGCGAACAGTAACTATGAACAGTTCCAAACAGTGCCTGTGAACAGCTACCCGTGAATAGTGCTTTCAGCCGCGCGTGAACAGTGTTTCCGACCGTGAACAGTGCCAGTGTCCTGGGGTCATTTTTTTAGGTTTTTGGACCCTCCAGACTCATTTCTAATGTCTAATTGATCAAATTCAGATGGGAAACGTAAATTTTAGAGCTGTCCAATCTAGGGCCCTTACCCTGTGAGTGAATATAATTTACTATAACGCATTTTTAAATCTCTCTCGTGTCCATGCATTTAAAACAAAGTTTTAATTATGAATAGCATAAATTGAATTTCATATTTATATTGATTTATATTCTTAGAAGTTATAGGACATGCAGAACAGACCTCTAATAAGTCCCTCCTGAATTTATGATGAAAATGTGGTATTATGATACACTTTATGAATCTTATAATTTTATCATCTTTCATATTGTTTCATATGATTTGTGTTATAAATGATATCTCACTGTTTCATGGATATGGTGAAATTGAATTTGTATTTGAGTTTCAAATATGTCATTGATACTGAATATTATGGTTTATTTGGACTGAAATGAAAATGTTGTATTTCTGATTTTGGAGAATGAATTTCTATGCCGGAACTCTGTCCGAGGAATATCTTGGAAGGGATGGATATATTTTGTCTTAAAAAGAATTTTAACCTCATAATTTTCAATTGTTCTTTCAGCTTATATTTTTTATTTATTAAACTAGTTTATTTTGGAGGAATCATTGATAGAAACACTGTTAGCTAGCGACAGAAATAGCTAGCCTTGGTGCACCATGAAACTTTAGCTAGCAAGAAAGTTGCTAGCCCCTTGTGCGAACGGGCACATGAGGATTGAATTATGAATAAGTATGGAGTTGAGTATGTTTCCTCCAATAACCAGTGGCAATTGACCTGATTACTTATGATGAGAATGAGGTGATTTATCCGTCCTATTGCTTTGTGCTTAGGACAGTCAACATATGGAAAGGTCAGGGAGTTGAGGAGAGCTCCTCCCAACCTTATGATATGAATTATGAGAATATGGTGATTTACCCGTCCCATTGCTATGTGCTTGGGATAAAACAATGTATATGGTGATTGCCCTTACCAGGCTTTGTGCTTGGGTATAAAAATTATATTATGGATCTACTTTGAGTCCTCCTCTAAACATTTTTTTTATATAAAGAGTTATTTTGTCTATTTCCTTATCTGATTTTGAAATTATTGTTTATTATACTAAATCTTAAGATTTTAGATTTTCTTTTAACAAAATTTGCCTTCTTTAAAGTTTTAGTTTGTTGTTATATACATTGATTTAAATAATTTTATATTCTACCATAATTTCTATTTATGAAAACTCGTGCGAATGGTCTGTTCTGTTTCAGTTATAGTAAACTATATTTGCTCACTGAGTTGTCAAACTCACTACACGATATTTCTACATTTTTTTCAGATAGTTGACCAGCTAGATGACATGATCTCTGGGTGAGCCTACTTTGTTTCCAAGGATTGTAGATTTTAATTTACATTGTACTTTGTACTCTAGAGTTGCTCCATATATCACAGGCAGGATCTCAGCTTCCATTTGCAGAGTATTTATGTATATTTGAGATTATTGAAATTATACAGTAAGCTCTCAAATGAATGTGATTATGTGTTTGGTTACAATCTATACTATTTATGAGAAAATCATTTATATGTATCATACTAGAGGCTTACGGGATGAGTTTATTCTCAAAACCCATGCCAGTTACGTACTCCTATTTTGGGTCATGACAAAGTTGGTATCAGAGCATTAGGTTTTCCTGTGACTATTGGAGCAAAAGATTCTTTAGTAGGACCTTTAGTATGGGTATGAGCCGGACATATTTATACTTCTGGTGCTGCTGAAGGATTCTATAGGGTTTCGCTTTCCTTTCTATTCCAAGATTGCTAAAATTACTAGTATAAGATTTATTGAATATTGTGACATTTTAAAAAAAATATATCTATAGGTCAATTATTGCCTGAAAGTGAAAGGGATAGGCATCTTTGAGAATTTAAAGAATTAAGACAAATGCCAATTACGATCGTTTCTGAATATAATATTCATTTTTACCCCATTGTCTAGTTATGATAGACTTGGATGTGATATTAAGAATGGATTGTTTGGTATCAAGCCATGCCATTTCAGAATGTCACTTTAAGGTGATTAAATTCAATATTCTTGGAGAATTTTTTTTTTGATACAGAGAGGCCATAGTGAGATATCCAATAATCTAATCTCTGCTTTAGCAGCCCATAAGTGATTACAAAAAGGTGCCAAAGATAATTGACAGTGGTGAGAGATATTAATATGACGTATGCCAGTGTAAATCAAGTTCTAGTGGTCAAAAAATTTTCTGATGTAATTCCTGAGGAATTGCCAAGATTACCTCGAAACGTAAAATAAAATCTGGTATTGATTTACTTCCTAAAACCTAACCAGTGTCTGTCTATACCCCCTTATAGAATGATATTGACTAAACTTAAGAAAAAAAAATAGTTACAAGACTTGTTAGACAAAGGATTTATACTCTCTAGTACTCGCCTTGAGATGCTCTAGACCTATTTGTGGAAATCCATTACCTTGTATCTGTTTAACCAGTTATAAGGTGCTCAGTATTTTTACAAAAAAAAAACTTGATTTGGGATATGAGTATCATGAATTGAGGATAAGGGAAGAGGATATTCAAAAAAATTTCTTTTAGGACTTATTATGGACATTATGAATTTTTGGTTATGTCATTTAGTTTCATAAATGTCCAAGCTTTATTCATAGACTTAATAAATAGAGTATTTAAGCCATTCATGGATCAATTTGTTATTATAATTATTGACGATACACTAAAATATTACAAGAGTTCAAATGATCATAAGCAACATTTAAAGATAGTTTTACAAACTCTAAAGGAGTATGTTTAGCAAGGATGGTATCCAAATAGACCTTAAGAAAATAAAAGTGGAACAGCAATGGCTACGTTCTACTACAGTTATAGATGAAGATCCAAATCCAATTTGCGCTTCCTGCGGTTTTCTGCCGTCCATTCTATTTGAGCAATAGTTGGATCAGGTACATGAACATATGCTTGTAAGGCATCAATCATCTCCTCAGCATTTGAAGCCGAGATAAGAAGTCGTCGTGCTGAGTGTGGGATAAACTTCTGTTCCACAGCTTGATCTAGAAAAGACAACAAACCATCAAAGAAATTATTAATATTTAACAAACCTATCGGTTTGTGATGCATATTCAGTTGTGCCCAAGAGACTATTTGAAAAATCTCCTCTAAAGTACCAAAACCACCTGGTAAGGCAATGAAGGCGTCAGCATTGCTCATCATTCTAGCCATGCATTCATGTATGGAAGCTACTCTATATTCTTCCCCAATTGTCTTTCCTATGTTGCTGAATGCAGCTAGAGCTGTAGGAATAATACCTAGAACTTGGCATCCCCCTACATGTGCAGCTGTAGCCACACACCCCATTAACCCACAGTTACCTCCACCATACACTAAATGAATTCTTCTCCTAGCCAGCACCATACCCAGATTTTGTGCTGCTTTAACATACTCCCAGGACTAGAACCACAAAAGATACAGATATTTCGAAACTGACGGAATGTGGTTCCCTCCATAATTTCTCTTACCTTAACTTTAAGTATGAAGATAAAGATACTAATGTAAGCATTTATTGAACTCAGAGAAGGGCATATTTATAATAGCTATGCGAATAGGCCGGGTATTATTAGAATAGCTATGTGAGTGATTGGTGGATATCAGCTAAATTAAAGGTAAAATTTTTTTTTAAAAATGACGGCAAGCATGTATATGTACAGTAGTTATGACTGTGACCCATATTAAACACATAAAGAGCATAAGATAAGATATCACCAGAAATCTATCTTTCTCTTGTTTTCTTTGATGAAGCATTGATGTCTTGATTCTTATAGAAAAGATGTAGGTGATAGCCGTCATTGTAAAAAAAAAAGAAGAGTGAAAATGCAAACTAATTAATTGTTGAAGAGGAACAATCAAATGGTTTATTTTGTTTTCTCAATGTTTTTGCCAGTCGACTATCGGTATTATTAAGTCGACTAACTATTTTGAGAAATTTTAATTTGGACTGGTTAATTTACAGTTGATTGATTACTTCTATTCTGAAGCAATCAACTGTATCTTACCAGTTAGCTACGTACTCTTTGTTTTTCACAGACTTTTATAAGTTCGGAAATGTTTCTTTTCCACCGAATATCAATAGCTTTAAAGTAGATTCTGACACATATATTCAAAATTTTTGGCCACTGATTTTTGCCGAAATCGTAGATAGATTTTGTGTACAGATTTTCAAGAATTACGGCCACCGATTTTAATGTTTTTCAATGTTTTGTCCAAATTTTTGACTTTCTATTTTGGCACCATTCTCTATTATGCTTTTCGTTTGTTTCACTGCATTTTCCCTCATTAACGGTTGGCATTAAATGCAAGGTTATTTTCCCTCATTGCAATGAAAGATAATTTCTTTTCTTTGAAACTCGGTTAATATGGTGTCCAAGTGGTTAGTAGGTAAAGTAATGAAAAGTTTGAAAGACATAGACAGATGATGACCTTATGGTGTTTTGACGACTGTGATCAAGAGAATTAGTGGTGTTGAAGTTCTTGAGGAATAAAATATGGGAAGTATGATTTAAATTAATCTTTGAACTCTTAATTTCAAAATAAGGAGAATATTTTGAGAACTACGTCTGAAAATAATGAAAGGATCAAGGTACTTGAATTAAGAGATTATACCATGCGAAGATGAGTTTAATATATAGGATTTGAATTATGTTGAGATTGAAAATTTATGTGTGAATAATTGTTGAGAAAGGAGAAATTATTTGTCCTTGATTGAATTTGCTCATATCCGTGGTTATCAGGCCAATATACAAATGACATCATTTGAGGTTATATAAATAAAATAGTATAGATCTCCTAATAAGTTAGTACGTTGAGTAAAGTTAGGTCCGCAGTATATAGGATCAGCCCAGTAGCTTACCGTTGGGCTTTTCTATCTGAATTGAGTAATATTCATCCCATCTTTCACGTGTATATGCTACGAAAGTATCTACCAGGCCCAACACATGTTATTCAATGTTGGAAAATTTAGTTAGACAAAAATTTGTCATATGAGAAAAAATCAGTGACTATAGTAAATAGACAAATGAAGAAATTGCATTCAAAAGAAATACTACAATGAAAGTGATATAGCATAATCACTCTTCAGAAGAGATTTCTTAAAAAGTAAAGACGATATATAGAAAAGATATTTCTAATTATTTGAGTAATAACGTTGGTAACTTTGAATTATGTCTTGACTTTATTCCCTACATGTGGTAGGATAGGTTGAAATTCGCGGACCGAATTTCTTAAGGGAGGAAGAATGTAATATCCCAAAATTTTTATTTTTAAATAATAATGTTTTGCTATAAAAAATAATAATATTTTTATTATAAATAATTATGTTTTGCAAAAAGGAAGTATATTTTTAATTAAAAGAATTATTGTTTTGCTCAAAATAATTATATTGGATTTTAATAAATTTTTGTTGTATTTTTAGAAATATTATTTCTTTTATTATATATAAAGATATTTATTTTGTGATTTGTTTTATTAAGATTTTTATAAATAAAAATCATGATTTAAGAGTTTAACTAGAATGTAAATTTTTAGAAATTTTTAGAATATTTTAGGATGAAAAACGGAATTTATATAAAAGAAATCCTATTATTTAATTATTAAATAATAATAATATTATTATTATTAAAAAAAAGAGAGGAAGGAACGGCAAGCAAGCAGCAGCGCGCAGCAGCAGAGTCGGTGAGAAAAAAAATTTCTCTCTCTAAATTTTTTTAAAACTTCTCTCTAAGATTTCTCCAATTCTAGACGTCCAATTGAGATATCGGAGGTACCGTTGGACTAATGGCGGCGAGAGCTTCGAAACCCACCGATCATTTTCGCTGAAAGTTCGCCGGAATTTCGTGAATAGTAACTTCAAGGTAAATTTTCTAAAATACTAAATTTTTGATGGTTTTTCAAGATTCTAACTTGTGGGTTTTGTTAAGGATATAGAATATTAGTTGTAAGATAAAATTTACAGTCAGAAAATGTGATTTGATGGTTTAATTTTGCAAAATTTCCTTCGGCGAACAGTAACTATGAACAGTTCCAAACAGTGCCTGTGAACGGTCTGCGCGTGAACAGTGTTTCCGGCCGTGAACAGTACCAGCGTCCCGGGGTCATTTTTTTAGGTTTTTGGACCCTCCGGACTCATTTCTAATGTCTAATTGATCAAATTCAGATGGGAAACGTAAATTTTAGAGCTGTCCAATCTGGGGCCCTTACCCTGTGAGTGAATATAATTTACTATAACGCATTTTTAAATCTCTCTCGTGTCCATGCATTTAAAACAAAGTTTTAATTATGAATAGCATAAATTGAATTTCATATTTATATTGATTTATATTCTTAGAAGTTATAGGACATGCAGAACAGACCTCTAATAAGTCCCTCCTGAATTTATGATGAAAATGTGGTATTATGATACACTTTATGAATCTTATAATTTTATCATCTTTCATATTGTTTCATATGATTTGTGTTATAAATGATATCTCACTGTTTCATGGATATGGTGAAATTGAATTTGTATTTGAGTTTCAAATGTGTCATTGATACTGAATATTATGGTTTATTTGGACTGAAATGAAAATGTTGTATTTCTGATTTTGGAGAATGAATTTCTATGCCGGAACTCTGTCCGAGGAATATCTTGGAAGGGAGGGATATATTTTGTCTTAAAAAGAATTTTAACCTCATAATTTTCAATTGTTCTTTCAGCTTATATTTTTTATTTATTAAACTAGTTTATTTTGGAGGAATCATTGATAGAAACACTGTTAGCTAGCGACAGAAATAGCTAGCCTTGGTGCACCATGAAACTTTAGCTAGCAAGAAAGTTGCTAGCCCCTTGTGCGAACGGGTACATGAGGATTGAATTATGAATAAGTATGGAGTTGAGTATGTCTCCTCCAATAACCAGTGGCAATTGGCCTGATTACTTATGATGAGAATGAGGTGATTTACCCGTCCTATTGCTGTATGCTTAGGACAGTCAACATATGGAAAGGTCAGGGAGTTGAGGAGAGCTCCTCCCAACCTTATGATATGAATTATGAGAATATGGTGATTTACCCGTCCCATTGCTATGTGCTTGGGATAAAACAATGTATATGGTGATTGCCCTTACCAGGCTTTGTGCTTGGGTATAAAAATTATATTATAGATCTACTTTGAGTCCTCCTCTAAACATTTTTTTTATATAAAGAGTTATTTTTTCTATGTCCTTATCTGATTTTGAAATTATTGTTTATTATACTAAATCTTAAGATTTTAGATTTTCTTTTAACAAAATTTGCCTTCTTTAAAGCTTTAGTTTGATGTTATATACATTGATTTAAATAATTTTATATTCTACCATAATTTCTATTTATGAAAACTCGTGCGAATGGTCTGTTCTGTTTCAGTTATAGTAAACTATATTTGCTCACTGAGTTGTCAAACTCACTACATGATATTTCTACATTTTTTTCAGATAGTTGACCAGTTAGATCACATGATCTCTGGGTGAGCCTACTTTGTTTCCAAGGATCGTAGATTTTAATTTACATTGTACTTTGTACTCTAGAGTTGCTCCATATATCACAGGCAGGATCTCAACTTCCATTTGCAGAGTATTTATGTATATTTGAGATTATTGAAATTATACAGTAAGCTCTCAAATGAATGTGATTATGTGTTTGGTTACAATCTATACTATTTATGAGAAAATCATTTATATGTATCATACTAGAGGCTTACGGGATGAGATTATTCTCAAAACCCGTGCCGGTTACGTACTCCTATTTTGGGTCGTGACAATTTGTATCTCCAGTAAGAAGATAACTTGCAAGTTTATGTTGGTATGGACCCATTTTAAATAAACTCTTTGGACTTCATCTCTTTGATTCACAGGACATTGCCATATTTAAAGTCGTTTGCTCGGGTCATGCACCAAAGAATCAATATCAAATTCATTAGAAGTAACCTTCAAAATCTTAGAAGGTTATTCCTCACATTTAGATGTTGGAGCATTCTCAGGATTATTATTTTCCTGTAGTGCTATGCTACTTTCCTCTTTTTCACTAGCTTTTCTCTTGAAAAATGAATCAATTTTCTTACTCTTCACCTTTATATAATTTCAAGATAGACTTATCACTTACAAAATAACCTAAAAATAATTTAGATAATTCAAACAACTATAAAACAGCTAATTCAAGATTCAAGAATCAAGTCAACTAAAATTGAAAATACTTACAAGTTATATATGATACTTCTTTAATTAACAAATTGACATTTCATTTCATCAAGTCAAGTGCCTCATTTTAAGCAAACAAACCGGTAAATTTATTTGAAATAATTTTTTCATACTTATTTAAGAAATGGCATATGAATTTCAAAATAGAAATAAATATAATAAATTAACAACAGTCAACAAAGAAATAGTAATTAAAATAAAGGAGAAACTTACATTACAAGAGGGCAAAGCTGCAAAGGACCAATCGGCTAGCAGCTAGGCACAAAGAGGAAAGGGAAAACCAAAGAAAGAAGAAGAAACCTACAATGTTGCGTGAAGAAAGGAAGCATAGCAAGGAAGTCTTGAAAAGTTATACTTTAGACTTTGATTTTAGATGACCACTTCGATTGGGCATCTTGGGCCCTTGACCTTTTGCGTTTTTTTATTTGCTTTTTTGGGTTAGAGCCTTTTGCATTTTTGTATCTAGCTTATTTATTCTTTAGTATATATATATATATATATATATATATATATATGTTTAGCTAAAATTTAAGTGGGGTTTATTTTAAAGGCTTATAAAAGGGATTTTTTTTTCTTGTGGGGGTGGTTACCCCTCCTTGTCTATGAGAAGGTCCGCCACTAGACATACTCAGATATATACCAGAACTTATAATTTAAGAGTAGGCCCCCTTCATTAAACCATTTCTTTTGTGCAGATGACTTGTTAACTTTTTCCAAGCTAACACGAACTCTTGTTGTAATAGCCGTAAATTTAACGAGAAAGTTCAACTAAAGAAATTTAGAATAAAAGAGATAATTTTGGAAAAAATGGAGATTTTAATTAAGGAAAATTTGGAATTAAAGAGAGGATTTCGAAAATGGAGTTAGGACCCGGTGAAAATAAGTTATTATTTACATGGATTAAAGAATTATAAAAGAAATGTTAGAAATTTATGTTTCGGGGCAAAAATGTAATTTCTTAAAAGTTTCGGGGTTAAAATGTAAATCAGAAAATTTTGCAAGGACCTCCCTCAAAAAGTAAAATTTTGCAGAAAGGTCCCCTGGGATATTTTAAGGGCCTTAACCAATCCGGAAGGTGGTCAGTGACAGATTTCTCCATCTCTCTTTAGAAAATTCTCCCCGAAAACCCTCTAACTTCTCTCTAAGATTTCTTCGCCTACGGACCTCGAATTTCGACACCGCCACCACCAACAGACTCAGGACGAAGAGTTCTTCAAATCCATCCGATTGGTTTCTGGAGAATTGGCCGGAAATTGGCCGGAAAATTGAAGGGAAAAACGGCCAAAAAGTTAACCCTCGAAACTCCTACTTTAAGTTTTCAAACACAAAAACTAACACCGTAGATTGATCCAGAAGGCACCGAAACCTTTGGATCTCAAATTTCAGCCACACCCACCATCGCACGCGCCACATCTCCCTCGGCGAGTGAAGCCCACGCGCAGCCCCTCGGGTGGCGCGTGTAGCGCGTGGCAGCCGGACCTCCTTGCGTTGACCTGCGTTGACCGAGCTCTCGGAGACCAAATTTCGCAAATCCGGAGTCGTTTTCAAGGTTTTCGGACTCGATTTTGGGGTTTATTTTTCTGAATTCGGATCAAAAAATAGGATTTTAAGGGTGACCAACTTTGTACTTCAAAGTGGTGAGTAGATGATTCTTTCTATGGCTTGTTTTTACTCTTCTTGAACTTTACATTGATAAATGAGCATGATTACATGTTATTTATACTTCCATATGTTCTTGAAATGGTTTGGAAATGTCTGAAATATTTGGTATATGATATGTAGTTTAAGAAGAGTTTGATTTTGCAATAAATTCTGAAACACATTGAACATGTGATTTTTTTTTTACACGTATTAGTTGTCGGATATGAAAATTATGCATATTATTTTATGAAAGAAATTGAATGGCAAGCGTAAAGCTCATGGCGAGTTGCTTGATAATTACGACAAGCGTAAAGCTCATGGGGAGTTGCTTGATAATTACGGCAAGCGTAAAGCTCATGGCGAGTTGCTTGATAATTACGGCAAGCGTAAAACTCATGGCGAGTTGCTTGATAATTTTACATTCTATTTGATGCATATGCATTAATATACATATGTTATAAACGATTTTGTATTGATATTGAAAGCTCTGTCATTTTTCTACATAGATATATATATATATTGATGAATTTTGTTTGTTATATGGCTTGAGACGGTAATGTGAAGGTGATAGAAGTGGGAATGTGAGGAGGCAGTTGGGTGATGTACTCACATTCCCTGTTGATCTATTGAAGTTGTAGTCAATGGTATTGTGAGGAGGCAGTTGGGTGATGTACTCACAGTCCCTGATTACCTACTATGATTGTGACTATGGAATTGTGAGGAGGCAGAAGGGTGATAAACTCACATTCCATATTTATCTATTGAAAAGATTTGATTTATAATGCATACCAAAATTTATTTAAGATTTATTTGTATCATATGTGGTTACAGCTATTAAAATGTGATTTGAACTGAGAATATTTTGAAAATGCGGGTCCCATAAGAATGTACTTTTCAATGGTAGATTTTGATATGATAAATTTTACTATATAAGTACATCCTTATGTTGACCTGAGAAGTCATATGAGGTGTTATCTGCTCACTGAGTTGTAAAACTCACTACACGTGGTTGATATATTTTTCAGATAAAGACCCAGGATTTGGTCCCGCGGATACTTGACCGACTAGGTGTCGTGCTTTAGTGGTGAGCCTAACTTGTTTCTAGGCTCTCAGTGTAATATATTGTAATATATTTGTACTCTAGTGTTGCTCTGAAAGTCACAGGCAGGATCCTTGTTTCCGCTGTAAATTTGATGTATATAGACTTGGCATGTATAATTATTGGTTTTGTAAACTTGTGAACGTTGAATCATACTTGGATATGTATTATCGTGAGATCATTTGCATATGCGTAATAACAAGTTTAACAGATATTAATGGTATTTGCGTTCCTAAAGTAGGGGCGTGACAAGTTGGTATCAGAGCATTAGGTTTCCCTGTGACAATCAGAGCAAAGGATTCTTTAGTAGGACCTTTAGTATCGATATGAGCCGGACATATTTATACTTCAAGTGCTGCTGAGAGATTCTATAGGATATTCATTTTCTTTCTATTCCGAGTGTCCTTAAATTCCTTGAGTAAAGTTTGAATACATATTATAGTATCTTAAAGAGGTGTTTTATTCTGTATAGTTAATGATGCCGCCAAGAACTAGAGTGGTCACTAGAGAAGAAGCTGTAGATCGTGCACCCTCTACAGAAGAGTCTGCACTATCTACAATACCAGAACAAAGAGGCCGTGGTAGAGGCCGACCTAGAGGAAGAGGTAGAGGTAGAGGACATGCACGGGGTCTGAGAACCCCAAGACAAGATGAACAGACTCCTGTATCTGATAGAGTTCCTGAGGAAAGAGTAGAAACCCCTCAGGAGCCACCTGATAGAACCGCTGATATGATTGCTGGTATACATAGAAGTTTAGAAACGTTGGCTGGTTTTATAGTGGAACAGGGTAGAAGGGAAGGCCAGCCAGCAGAAAATGCTCCTGAAGTGCAAGAACTAGGAAGAACAGCTGAGCAAGAGGACAAGTTTAGAGGGATTGAGGTGTCATTACCGCAATTCCTTAAGTTAAAAATTCCGACTTTTTCTGGGTCAGATGTTCAGGAAGACCCACAGATATTTATTGATGCTGTGGAACGAGTTTTCAGAGCCTTGGGGTGCTCTAGTAGAAGATCTGTTAGGTTGGTGTCTTTTCAACTGTCTGATGTGGCCCAAGTTTGGTTTGAGACATTTGTACAAGGACGGGCAGTTGTTTTACCACCAATGGAGTGGGACGAATTTAAGGAAGCATTTATGAATCGCTTTCTACCAACAAGTGAAAGAGACAAGAGGGCCAGAGAGTTTGAGGAATTGAAACAAACACCAAACATGTCAGTTTCTGAATATGACATTCGTTTTACCTGGTTGTCCAGATATGCACCATACCTGGTCTCAACTGAAAAGGATAGAATTAAGAGGTTTGTTTTGGGATTGATACGCCCATTGTTTAAGTCAGTGGGTCCTCAGATGGATCATTTTTCAACTTATTCAGCAGCTGTGAACTGTGCTAGAATGATGGAAACACGAGAGCAAGCTGACATAGAAGATCTTAAGAGAAGGAAAAGAGATCAAGATAATAATGCTCAGACTAAATATAAACCTACTGTCAGTGGGTCAAGATTTCAAAATCCACAGCGTTTTAATCAAACAGGAGCTGGTAGTTCTAACTAGCCATCAGTTAACATTAACATGCAGAGAATGTTCCAAAGAGATATGAGACCCCCGAGTTAGCAAGACTCAAGATCAATTCCACTATGTTCAAATTGTGGTAGGTCCCATACTGGACAGTGTCGCAGAGAACCTGGTGCATGTTTTAAGTGTGGACAAATGGGTCATCTAATGAGAAATTGTCCACAACTGCGAAGTTTTAGTCAAGCATCAGTGCAACCAGCTTCACCCCCTGCATTTGTGCCAGCACGACCTAGTAGAGCAGCCTCAGTCCAAGCAAGTAGTGGTGGTACTGGTAGAGGATCAGGAAATCGGGGGCGAAAACCAGCTCGAGTTTTTTCCTTGAAACGACAAGATGCTCAGGCCTCAAATGCAGTTATGACAGGTATATTATCAGTATGTTCTCATAAAGCATATGTTCTGTTCGATCCTGGTTCTACTCATTCTTATATATCACCATGCTTTGTTAAGAACTTGGATAGAGATCCTGCTAGTTTGCATTATTCTTTCATGGTTGCTACTCCAATGGGAGAACTTCTAGTAGTAAATGATGTGTATAAATCATGTGAGATTTCGATAGAAGGCAAGGAGACTCTTATAGATTTGATAGTTCTAAATATGATAGATTTTGATGTGATTTTGGGAATGGATTGGTTGGCATCATGCCATGCCATTCTAGACTGTCATCATAAGGTGATTAAGTTTAATGTACCTGGAGAATCTTCCTTTATGATACAAGGAGATTGTAGTAAGGAGTCTAATAATTTAATTTCAGCTTTAACAGCTCATAAACTGTTACGAAGAGGATGTCAGGGATATTTAGCAGTAGTCAAGGATGTTGATATGAAGTATACAAGTTTAGAGCAGGTTCCAGTAGTTAAAGAATTCCCTGATGTATTTCCTGAAGAGTTGCCAGGATTACCACCAGACCGAGAGATTGAGTTCGGTATTGATCTTCTTCCCGGAACACAACCAATATCCATACCTCCTTATAGGATGGCACCCACAGAACTTAAGGAATTAAAGGAGCAACTGCAAGATTTATTAGATAAAGGTTTTATTCAACCTAGCACATCTCCTTGGGGTGCTCCTGTCCTCTTTGTAAAGAAAAAGGATAGATCCTTACGTTTATGTATTGATTATAGGCAGTTGAACAAAGTAACTATACGAAATAAATATCCTCTACCCAGAATAGATGATCTGTTTGATCAGTTACAAGGTGCTCAATGTTTTTCAAAAATTGATCTGAGATTTGAGTATCATCAACTGAAAATAAAGAAGGAAGATATTTCAAAAACTGCTTTTAGGACTCGGTATGGGCACTACGAGTTCTTAGTAATGCCATTTGGTTTAACGAATTCCCTAGCTGCATTTATGGACTTAATGAATAGCGTATTTAAACCTTTCCTGGACCAGTTTATTATTGTATTTATCGATGATATTCTGGTGTATTCAAAGAGTTCAGAGGAGCATGAGCGAAATTTAAGGATAGCCTTGCAAACCCTAAGAGAACATCAATTATATGCTAAGTTTTCAAAGTGTGAATTTTGGCTTAGTAATGTTACATTCCTAGGGCATGTGGTTACCAAAGATGGTATTCATGTTGATCCCAAAAAGATAGAAGCAGTACAGCAATGGCCACGCCCCACGACAGTTACAGAGATTCGTAGCTTTCTTGGGTTAGCAGGCTATTACCGTAGATTTGTTAAAAATTTTTCAAAAATAGCTGCTCCTTTGACCAGATTGACTAGGAAAGGAATAAAATTTGAGTGGTCTGATGCTTGTGAAGGGAGTTTTCAGAAATTAAAGGAGTGCTTGACCACAGCCCCAATCCTTACCATTCCTACAGATACAAGAGATTACATAGTATACTGTGATGCATCTAGAGTGGGCTTAGGCTGTGTGTTAATGAAAAATGGAAGAGTAGTTGCTTATGCATCTAGACAGTTGAAGAAGCATGAACAAAATTATCCCACCCATGATTTAGAGATGGCAGCTGTAGTATTTACTCTAAAGATTTGGAGACATTACCTGTATGGAAGAACTTGTGAGATTTATACAGATCACAAAAGCCTCAAATATATTTTTCAACAGAAGGATCTTAATTTGAGGCAAAGAAGATGGATGGAGTTACTGAAAGACTATGACTGTACTATTTTGTATCATCCAGGTAAAGCAAATGTAGTAGCTGATGCTCTAAGCAGAAAGTCAATGGGAAGTTTGACTCATATAGCAGAGGTGCGACGACCCTTGTTAGAAGACATCCATAAGTTAGAAAGTAAGGGGATAAAGTTTGAAATAAAAGAACCGGGAATATTATTGGCTCATGTGCAGCTCCAATCTTCCTTAGTTGAGCAAATCAAAGCCGATCAAGACAAGGATGCTAATTTGCTCAAGATTAAGAGTGAAATAAAGGATCGTAAGGATTCTGAATTCTCAGTGGATACTGAAGGGGTATTAAGATACGGTAGACGATTATGTGTCCCAAATGTTCATGATTTGAGAAAACAAGTTTTGGAGGAAGCACGTCGATCTACATATACCATACACCCGGGAATGACAAAGATGTACCAAGACATAAAGTAATTGTATTGGTGGGATGGTATGAAGAGGGATATTGCGGAATATGTTTCCCATTGTTTGACATGCCAGCAGGTAAAAGCTGAACATCAACGACCTGCAGGGTTACATCAGTGAATATATATACCAGAATGGAAGTGGGAGAGAATTACTATGGATTTTATCACTGGATTACCAAGAACTCCCAAGGGAAATGATTCTATCTGGGTCATTATAGATCGCATGACGAAGTCAGCACACTTTCTGCCTATGAAAACAACCTACAATGTAGCTCAGTATGCAAGGCTCTATTTAAATAAAATAGTTAGGCTACATGGAGTTCCTATATCGATTATATCGGATCGAGGGCCGCAGTTTACGGCACGATTTTGGAAAGATTTTCAAGAAGCATTAGGAACGAGATTGGACTTGAGCACAGCTTTCCATCCCCAAACTGATGGTCAGTCTGAGCGTACGATTCAGATTTTAAAAGATATGCTTCGAGCCTGCATTTTTGATTTTGGTGGAAGTTGGGATATGTACTTGCCTTTGGCTGAATTTGCATATAATAATAGTTACCAGACTAGTATACAGATGGCCCCATTTGAAGCTTTGTATGGTAGATGGTGCAGATCTCCCATTGGATGGTTCGAAGTGGGTGAGGCTAAACTTATAGGGCCAGATCTTGTACAAGAAGCTTTGAACAATGTAAAGCTGATTAGAGAAAGGCTGCTGCCAGCTCAGAGTAGACAAAAGGCGTATGTTGACAACAGACGAAGGGAGTTATAATTTTCATAGGGTGAACAAGTGTTCCTAAAAGTCTCACCCATGAAAGGAGTGATGAGATTTGGGAAGAAAGGGAAATTAAGCCCTCGGTATATAGGTCCTTTTGAGATATTGGACAGAATAGGTGCAGTAGCATATCGCATAGCTCTGCCACCAAAACTGAGTAATGTTCATCCAGTATTTTATGTGTCTATGTTACGAAAATACTTATTGGATCCTACTCATGTCATTCAACCCCAGGAAATTCAATTGGATAAGAATTTAACTTATGAGGAAAAGCCGATATCTATTGCTGATCGACAAGTGAAGAAGTTGTGGTCATGAGATATTTCTATGGTTAAGGTGATATGGCAAAATCACTCATATGAGGAAGCTACGTGGGAAAGAGAAGATGACATCCGCGCCAAATATCCGCATTTGTTTGAACAATGAGGTTAGTATTTATCTGCTACTTTGGTGATGAAATTCGGGGACCGAATTTCTTTAAGGGGGGAAGAATGTAATAGCCGTAAATTTAACGAGAAAGTTCAACTAAAGAAATTTAGAATAAAAGAGATAATTTTGGAAAAAATGGAGATTTTAATTAAGGAAAATTTGGAATTAAAGAGAGGATTTCGAAAATGGAGTTAGGGCCTGGTGAAAATAAGTTATTATTTACATGGATTAAAGAATTATAAAAAAAATGTTAGAAATTTATGTTTCGGGAAAAAATGCAATTTCTTAAAAGTTTTGGGGTTAAAATGTAAATCAGAAAATTTTGCAAGGACCTCCCTCAAAAAGTAAAATTTTGCAGAAAGGTCCCCCGGGATATTTTAAGGGCCTCAACCAATCTGGAAGGTGGTCAGTGACAGATTTCTCCATCTCTCTTCAGAAAATTCTCCCTGAAAATCCTCTAACTTCTCTCTAAGATTTCTTCACCTACGGACCTCGGATTTCGACACCACCACCACCAACGGACTCAGGACGAAGAGTTCTTCAAATCCATCTGATTGGTTTCTGGAGAATTGGCCGGAAATTGGCCAGAAAATTGAAGGGAAAAACGGCCAAAAAGGTAACCCCCGAAACTCATACTTTAAGTTTTCAAACACAAAAACTAACATTGTAGATCGATCCAGAAGGCACCGAAACCTTTGGATCTCAAATTTCAGCCACACCCACCACCACACGTGCCACATCTCCCTCGGAAAGTGAAGCCCACGCGCAGCCCCTCGAGTGGCGCGTGTAGCACGTGGCAGCCGGACCTCCTTGCGTTGACTTGCGTTGACCGAGCTCTCGGAGGCCAAATTTCGCAAATCCGGAGTCGTTTTCAAGGTTTTCGGACGTTCCGGACTCGATTTTGGGGTTTATTTCACTGAATTCGAATCAGAAAATAGGATTTTAAGGGTGTCCAACTTTGTACTTCAAAGTGGTGAGTAGATGATTCTTTCTATGGCTTGTTTTTACTCTTCTTGAACTTTACATTGATAAATGAGCATGATTACATGTTATTTATACTTCCATATGTTCTTGAAATGGTTTGGAAATGTCTAAAATATTTGGTATATGATATGTAGTTCAAGAAGAGTTTGATTTTGCAATAAATTCTGAAAAACATTGAACATGTGATTTTTTTTTACACGTATTAATTGTCGGATATGAAAATTATGCATATTATTTTATGAAAGAAATTGAATGGCAAGCGTAAAGTTCATGGCGAGTTGCTTGATAATTACGACAAGCATAAAGCTCATGGCGAGTTGCTTGATAATTACAGCAAGCGTAAAGCTAATAGCGAGTTGCTTGATAATTACGGTAAGCGTAAAGCTCATGGTGAGTTGCTTGATAATTACGGCAAGCGTAAAACTCATGGCTAGTTGTTTGATAATTTTACATTCTATTTGATGAATATGCATTAATATACATATGTTATAAACGATTTTGTATTGATATTGAAAGCTCTGTCATTTTTCTACATAGATATATATATTGATGAATTTTGTTTGTTATATGGCTTGAGACGGTAATGTGAAGGTGATAGAAGTGGGAATGTGAGGAGGCAGTTGGGTGATGTACTCACATTCCCAGTTGATGGAAGTTGTAGTCAGAGGTAATGTGAGGAGGCAGTCGGGTGATGTACTCATATTCTCTGTTGATCTATTGAAGTTGTAGTCAGTGGTATTGTGAGGAGGCAGTTGGGTGATGTACTCACAGTCCCTGATTACCTACTATGATTGTGACTATGGAATTGTGAGGAGGCAGAAGGGTGATGAACTCACATTCCATATTTATCTATTGAAAAGATTTGATTTATAATGCATACCAAAATTTATTTAAGATTTATTTGTATCATATGTGGTTACAGCTATTAAAATGTGATTTGAACTGAGAATATTTTAAAAATGCGGGTCCCATAAGAATGTACTTTTGAACGGTAGATTTTGATATGATAAGTTTTACTATATAAGTACATCCTTATGTTGACCTGAGAAGTCATAGGAGGTGTTATCTGCTCACTGAGTTGTAAAACTCACTACACGTGGTTGATATATTTTTCAGATAAAGACCCAGGATTTGGTCCCACGGATACTTGACCGACTAGGTGTCGTGCTTCAGTGGTGAGCCTAACCTGTTTCTAGGCTCTCAGTGTAATATATTGTAATATATTTGTACTCTAGTGTTGCTCTGAAAGTCACAGGCAGGATCCTTGTTTCCGCTGTAAATTTGATGTATATAGACTTGGCATGTATAATTATTGGTTTTGTAAACTTGTGAACGTTGAATCATACTTGGATATGTATTATCGTTAGATCATTTGCATATGCGTAATAACAAGTTTAACAGATATTAATGGTATTCGCGTTCCTAAAGTAGGGGCGTGACACTTGTGAAAATCTAAAACATTGCTGGATTGGGTTTAGGCTTTTCTTAGGTCTCAAATTAATATAACTATGTAATTTGATAAAAGAAATTGAAAATAATAATGAAGAGGGGTCTAGCCAAAAATTTTCAAGTTAAAAATATATAATTTTTAAATTGCCTTTAATTATTATTTTCAAATAATTAATTAGACGGAGAAAATCATTTAATTTAAATTAAAAGATTAAATTACTCAAATGTGCAAACTGAGGAACAACATTATTTTAATTAGAATTATATAGACTGAATTGCTATACTTAATTAAAGAAAAAGATAAAATAAGAGTACAACTATGCTTAAATTACATTTACAGCAGCATTAGTGATTGGTTTGCCACTATATTTACTGATTCAATTACTAGTGCATTTCTAATTATTACCAAGTATCTTTCATCACTAAACCCTTTTGGTCAATATCACTATAAAATTATAGCCCTTTTTTAAAATCATTTTCACCTTTTAATAATTTCCTAACGTTTTGTTTTTGTTTTTGTAGGAGGGCAATTCAAACAACAATATTTTATAAATAACGATCAAAGCAAAAATGAAAATAAAATTAAGGAGTCACAAAAGATAGAATTTGGAAAATTTTAGAATATAAGAAAGAAATCGAAGCATCTTTAGTTTACATGATTTTTCATAATTAAGTTTTTTTATATGAAAATTATAAAATACTGATTTTATGTAAAACTTGATGATTCTACAAATATACGTAAAGAAATTTACTTACCATATTTCTCACGATTTGTCATAATGTTTTTTTTTTTTTTTTGTATATCAAGCTCTATCAAATATTGTAAATAATGAACTGGAGAGTTTGGATTGCAACTCTAGTTGCCTTTGAGGAAGTTTGTTTGCATAGTAGCATGATTCACAATATCGTCTTTATTTGATGTGGCTCACAACATGAAATGCTAGACACCACAAATTTTCTAGCTCCAAGATTATGAAGTGTCTGAAAAGGATTTAAAACAAATTGTTGTAGTGACTCCATTATATCTTGGTACTCTTAAGGTTTTTAAATTGCGGTTGCAATTTTAGTTGTTAGCAAATGTGAAAATTTGTGAGATGTTTCGATCTCTTACATATCTAGTTGTGTTTAAGATTCCACATGCTCCTAATGCATAGTGTATTCCAGTAGTTATTTGACTTCTTTTAGAATCAGAAAGATTTAAGGACGAATTGGAGGCATTGGTAAGCCAAATAAATAGCTATAGAAAAAACAATAGACACCATATGAGTGTTATGTTTCTTGGATAATATGCAAAGGAATCAAAATAATTGAGATCAATACCATAAGGGTACACACTTGCCTTTACTGCTGTATTTAGATAAAATGCTGGAACTAAGGGATGGTTGCTAGTGGCATATTGTGCTTCAGGAGAAATTTTCGGTTAGCAACATATCTATAATATCTCATAATTTTTCAAAGAATAATGTTTTACTATAAACAAGTATATTTTTATTTTTTAAAAAATTATTATGTTTTGCTAGGACAAATATACTTTTAATTTAAATGATTTTATTTTTGCCTAAAATAATTATATTTGGCTTTAAATAAATTTTTGTTTTATTTTAATAAATATTCTTTCTTTTAATATACATGAAGATATATTTGTATTGTGATTTATTTTATTAAAAGTTTTATCAAGAAAAGTCATGATTTAAGATTGCAATTAAATTTTTACAAGAATATAAGTTTTGAAAAAAAATTGAGATATTTTAGGATGAAGAACAATACTTATATGTATATAAACAAATAATAAACCTCAAATATCCAAATATTAAATCATAAACATAATAATTAGAAGAAAAAAAGGGAAAATGGAAGCGGAAAGGAGCAAAAGCACAATGGGGCAGCAGAAGCATTTTCGTGAAGCTTCATGTGCCTCTCTCTCTATGCTTCTCTTCTTCTCTCTAAGATATCTGTCACACCCAAGTTTAATGAAATGTGAATAACACAACTAACGGATAACTTTATCCTTATTTATTTGCATACAGCTTCACAATATCACATATCAAAAAAATATAAAATACGATTACAAGTTTCCAGTATAGCCAATTATACATGCCAAGTTTATACAATAGAAGCAGGGATCCTACCTGTGGTGTTCAGAGCATACTCTAGATTACAATAACATAATATTTTAAACATCAAGCCTTGGAAGCAACATAGGCTCACCCAGAGAATATGACACTTAGCTGATTACGTAGCTGCAGGGCCACACTCTGTATTTTTATCTGAAAAAAATGTAAGTATCGTATAGTGAGTTTGACAACTCAGTAAGCAGATAATACCTCATATGGCCTCTCATATCAACATATGGATGTACTTATATATTAAATTTTATCACATCGAAAATTACAGTTCAGAAGTACTTCCATATAGGGCTTGCATTTTTCAAATATTCTCAGTTCAAATAACATTCAGATATCTGTAACCATATATACAATATGATCATTAATCAAACATTGATATGCATTAAAAACATTTCTTATAAAAATATTAGAAGGATCCCATATCAGAACCACTATATCAAAGTTCAATCCCTTCCGTACTTTTGTTGGTGTAGGATTTGCCTATACTTAGCATCTTAGCCAAAGTTTTTCCTACCACTATTTAAGAGGACACGTGAAGGGACTCTAATATGGCCAATTCCCCAAGCACAAAGCAATGAAAGGCAAATCACATTTCATATAACTGACATCTATCCCAGATAGAAGGCATCTCGCTCTCTATCACATATCATCTCTCATGTCACTACAAAAAAAAGGGTAAACTGCGACTGAAAAAATCAGCCGCAAAAATGATAATATCGGTTGCAAAATATTTTAGTGATCGAATTGCAAATTAATTAAAGCAGCAGATATATAGGTCGCAACATGAATTGTGACCAATATGCAAAGGTGACAAACTTTGCGACCGAAATATAAATTTCAATCGGTCGCTATTTCTTATGAATCACAAACAATAATTTTACTATTAATACTCATGCTTGGTGACCGATAGGGTAGTAGCAAATTTTGTCACCGTTATAATCGGTCGCAAATGTGTGAAAATCGGTCGCAAAATATTTGAAATTTCCAACTTTTCTTTTTAATTTTGCAGTTTCCCTAATTTCAATTACAAACACAATTCAAAACAGAATCAACAATCCAACAATTCAATTCCAATATTATAAATGCAACAATTCAATTAATAATAAAAACGCGTTATAAAATAAAAATTAAAGAACATTTAGAATAGTTAATTAAAAATAACTTAAAAAATTGATTAGACATTGTTCAAATTAAACTTATACAACCCAAGTTTATTTTAAGACGGATCATTAGCAGCATCCACATCATTATGGTGTTCAGGAGGAGCTAGTTGGGTTTCATGTGATGGATTAGTTTGTTGGTTATGAACTAAAGGATCAAAAGGCTTGTGATCTGGCACTGAAGTGGTACTTGGAAGAATAGGAACTCCAAGGTGCTGAAATAAAAATCGTGTTGCGCTCTCAGTTTCGTGGAGGCAATTGGTGATTTCACTAATAATAGCATCCTTTCCCATGAGCTCCATGGAAAGGGCAGCAACCCTGGCCCTTAATTAGACTAACTCTGCACTATCAGGTGGCTGTGAAGATGATGCATGATGTGTTGAAGTGAGAAGCATAGGGCCTAACTCAACCATCCCAAAGACATTGCCCTTACGTCTTGGACCTCCCACAACCTCTAGGTAGAGAGCATTATCAGATGCTAATGAGCTCTCTCCCTCACTCTCTGTGGACTGAGCTCGGTGCCGGTGATACTCAGTCTGTACATTTAAAATTAATAGTAAAAATGACAATTTGAACATAAAAAGATATATGTTTAACCTTACATATTAAAAATTATATACATATAACGACACGTTGATCCTTCTGACGAGACCACTGTCCATCCTTTAACTTCTTCGTCCGCTCCATAATCTCAAAAGCAGTTGGCTCTCTATGCAAGTCATCTTTCTACGAAAAATTCATTATTAAAATGTTAATACATGTGAGACAAAATAACACGACAAATTGGAATTAAACAAAATTGACATAAAGTCATATCAATCTCTTTCTATGCTCAACTGTAGAGATTGACCCATCAGTGTATGATGAAGCACCTGCATCCACTGACCGGTTCTGCTTAGCTTTGCTACTCTTCTCTAGCCATTGGGGACTCCTCCATTTTTGATTTAACTGCTCCTTAACAGATGGATGTACCCAATTGATTTTTCCTTTTCTAGCTCTGAGTTTTTTCATAAGGTTTTTGAGGCATTTTTGACCCTTATGGCAAAAAATCCTCCTAACTGTATGGTCATAAGCATGAAGCCATCTATACGTTTCCTGCAAATAAAAGAACTAATTAGTTAACAATTATAAAATACACTTGCATACTAATTAAAAATATGTTGAAAAAAATGAACTTACACGAAATTTTGCAAACCATACAGTCTTCTCACGCTTAGGGACCTCACTCTAACATGTCCAAGGTCCAGTGAAGTGAGACCTAATGGCATCAGCAATGATATCTGACGGTCCTTTAGTAATATCAAATCTTATTTCAAATAAAAAATGTAAGTTAGCATAAATCCCAAAATTATTTATACAAACTAACATGCTAATAAATGCAGTTGACTTACTCAAAATAAACATCTCCAGGAGCAATCAAAGTCCTCCTATCATGTGGTTCATCAGCCTGAGCGGATAAAGGTGCCTGAGTACCCAATGTGACAGGAGAAGGCTGTGTGGATGAAGATGGTGCTGATGACCCCTGAACAACTGGGGAGGATTGAGTGGAATCATCCTCAGTGGGAGTGCAATAAGTCACTCTACCACGTCCTCTTCCACGAGCCCTAGTGGCTCGGCCACGTCCTCGACTTGTGTCACCCATCTGTAAATTAAAAAAAGAAAACAAATTCATAATTAATATAAATTACCAAAATAACAGTAATCAGAACTCCTTTTATTATTGCAATAAGGTCATTACAATATATTATAATCTAACCTAAACTAGTCAACGGATGGTTCTGAATCACTAAATTCACCCTCGCTATCTGAAGAAGTATAAACATCTTCACTTAACATATCTACTTCTACTTGGTTAATCATGTCTTCACCAACTTCCTCTATATCACCATCTCCATATACAAGTGAATCTTCATATAAATCTGTGTTAACTTGTATTATTAGAAGATCTTGAACTTCATGGTGATACGAAACATCCCTTTCAATTTGTTGAGCACTAGGAGCACTTATTGTACTACGTACCTTTATTTTAATAACACCCAACCAACCATTATGACCCTCTGGATATGGTGTATAATACACTTGTTCAGCTTGTTGTGCAAGTATAAAAGGATCATATGCCCGGTTGTATCTTCTCGATTGTTTTACTTCAACAAGTCCATATTGGTGATGTAACTTTGTGCCTTGATTAGGAGTATTGTCAAACCATTGACACTTAAAAAGAACTACTCTTTTGATAGGCCAACCAATGAAACTTACTTCAAAAATATCAGTCAATATCTCATAGAAGTCATCTTCTATTTGTCCATTAGTGCCTCGTACACATACACCATAATTTAAAGCTTGCTTGCCTTCGCTATGATTAAGAGTATGAAACCTATATCCATTGATTATATATACTGGCCATGATTCAACCTTCGTAAGTGAACCCCAAGCTAAACCTTGTAAAATATGATCTTGAATATTATTTGTTGGGTTTTCCACCTAGTTCAAAAAAGATGTTATCTTATATAACATATGAGCCAAGAACAAATCCATAGTTAAGTAAAATACTTACATATTCTCTAAACCACATAGAAAAATTGGAAGCAATCTCAGAGTCAATTTGAGATTCTGATATATTAGGAACTATTTCCTTCAAAAATTCAGCATACATCCTACAAAATACGTGCATAATAATTTATATGTATAAAATTTATATTTGCACTTACTCTAAGTAAGGCTGAACCTCTTGGCAGTTATTAAGAATGTACAAAATGACAGCTCTCATGTCACGGTCATCAAGGAACATCGACTGAGATTTCCCACTGCCACGTCCAGGATAGTTGAAAATTGACATAGGTGTGTGAGAGGAAGAACTTTCACCTCCATCATTACGTGACATTCTAGTCCTTCTTGAACATACATCTGATGGATAATAATAAGAAGCAAATGTTGACATTTCCTCTACTAAATACACTTCACATATAGACCCCTCCACCCGAGCTTTGTTTTTGACTTTTTCTTTTAAAGTTCACAAAAACCTAAACAATAATCAATAATTTCATTAGGTAGTGTAAATCATATATCAATTACATAAAGTAAATTACTTAGGCAAATGGACACACACCTTTCAAAAGGATACATCCATCGATATTGAACTGGACCTCCAATCTGAGCTTCATAAGGCAAATGGATAGGAAGATGCTCCATTGAATCAAAGAAGGTTGGAGAAAATATCTTTTCAAGTTTGCACAATATAATAGGAATATTTTCCTCCATACTCCTCAAATGATCTATCTTTAACATTGTAGAAGTCAAATCCCTAAAAAATAAGCTAAGCTCAACAAGTAGATTCCAAATAGGTTTGGTAATATGTCAAACGAAATGGGCAACAAGCGTTGCATGAACACATGGCAATCATGACTTTTCATACCGTGCAACTTTGCCTCTTTCATATCCACACACCTAGCCAAATTGGACGCATATCCATCTGACAACTTCAAATCTTTCACCCACTCACATATTGCTAACTGTTGTGATTTACTCAAAGTATATTTTGCTTTGGGCTTTATGTAATTATCATGGCCAATTTTCTGCATCTCAAGTTGCTTGCGTCTACAAATTTCACCCATATCAAGTCTGGCTTAACATGTATCTTTTGTCTTACCTTTTATGTCCATTATTGTATTAAATATGTTCATAAACACATTTCTCTCTGTGTGCATCACATCTATATTGTGAGGCAGAAGTTGTGTTTTCCAATATGGTAAACTCAAAAGTATACTTTGTTTTGTCCAATTATGATCCCTATTACTCCCAGGTAGATGGGTTCTTTGAGATTCTTGGATGGTAGGTATTGATTTAACCATATCACATATCTCTTCACCACTAAACCGTTTTGAAATAGGAGAGTGTTCTTCACAACGCTTCTTGAATGAATTTTTATCCTTCCTGTAAGGATGATTAAGTGGAAGAAATTTATGGTGACAATCAAAGAATGCTACCTTACAACTGTGTTTAAGATAAAACGCTTTCGACTGATGCATACAAATTGGGCAAGCAAGCTTTCCTGCAGTTGACCAACCTGATAACATTCCATAAGCAGGGAAGTCATTGATAGTCCACATCAATGCTGCCTTTATAACAAAATTTTGCTTCAAGGATATATCATAAGTTACAATGCCTTCATTCCATAACATCTTCAAATCATCTATGAGTGGCTCCATATAAATATCTATCTTACTCTTAGGGTTCGATGGACCTAGAATTATGATTGTCAAAAACATAAATTCTCTCTTCATACACATCCATGGAGGAAGATTATATGGAGTTAAAATCATAGGCCAACACGAATATGTTTTACTAGATTGCCCATGTGGATTAAATCCATCAGTGCATAGCCTTAATCTCACACTGCGAGGGTCATGTGAAAATTCTGGATACACTCTATCAAAATGTTTCCATGCCTCTCCTTCAGATGGATGATACAATACACCATCCTCTCTCTGATTCTCATTGTGCCATCTAATATAACTAGCAGTGGACATTGATGAATACAATCTTTGGAGTCTTGGAACAATAGGAAAATACCACAACCGGGATTTAGGGATCTTTTTTGAGTTACCTCTTCGACAAGTTCTTTTATATCGTTCTTCCTCACAAAATCTGCAATGTGTAAGCTGCTCGTCATTTTTGTAAAATAACATGCAACCTTTTGGACAACAATCAATTTTAACGCATCCCATCCCAAGCTACGAGACATTCTTCTTTGCATAATAAATGTTATCTGGCATACGATTTTCATTTGGTAATGCACTGCCAATACCCTTAAACATTCGATTAAAATAACCTTGGGACATATTATAATCTGACTTTAAACTTATAGCCCACAAAAACATTGACAACTCCGACTGAGTCTTGCATCCCTCCCACAACGGTGCTTGTGAAGAAGCCAACATGTCATAAAATCTCTGAGCGGCTGGATTGGGATCCTCCTCCACATTTTCAGTCACGGCTTCACGAACTTCTAATTGAGCACCAATTTCAGGTCCGGCTGCATCCATAATCATTTGCTAATAGACATTGTATTCTTCCCTCAGTCCATCTTGACTGTAATACGAGCTTTCACCAACAATTAGATCACTTGTGGTGATGCTTCTCCATGGGCTGTCCACCAGTAATATTTTGGCATGAATCCTTTGCTAAATAAATGAACTTTAACATCATCCACAGTCTTGTACGACTGACACTTCTATTTTGTACAAGAACACCTAATCAAATCATCTGTTTCATTTATGCTTTGACTAGTAGCAAAACAAATGAACTCAACAACTCCATCCATAAACTCATGCAATATTCCTGACTTCTTCTCATTTAACCTATTATACATCCACCTTTGATTCACTGGAATTTCCATATTGATAACCAACTGTAGGACAAGCTATCAGTGGCTAAGTTATCGTATTAGAGAAAATCAACGTATAGCATATAGAATAACTGATAAAACATACCCAAAATCAAAAGCCTTGAGTCAGGCAACTTAAGTACTATGTAGTGAGCATTACTCTTCCTTCGTCTTTCAAGGAGACTCATATTTATAATACATACACAAGAGGCATTTGGTATATTAATGTATCTTAGATATTTTAATATTTTGCATATTATGATATAATGCTTCAAATATTTTTTATAAAAAAATGTAAATAACATAAAAAAAATTCTGAGTTTTAGTCATAGTCAATCAAACACTAAAACATAGTGTGTGCATTTTCTAATGTATGCAACCACAACCACTAAAGCATAGTCATATATATTCAATCAATTTCAATCCACTAAAACATAGTTATTGTTCTGATTATCTATAGCCATTCACATTCACATTCGTAAGGCCATAAATTCAAACCATAGCCATTCACATTAAAAAAGTCACATAACCCATTCGCTTAAACTATTAAGTTTTGAACAAATTCAGTTGTATAAAACTGAGTTGACATGTTTTAAATATGTTTTTAATTAAGTTCATTCAAGTTTGATTAAAACATTCTTGAAAATGTCCTTACCTCTACATTAAAGATTGAATTTTCTACCATAACCAATTTTCAAACCTTGTGATTTCTTGAAAGTTGTAATTCCACTTAAAATCAGTTCCAAACCACAAGGTCTTGGTCCAACCAAAGGTTAGGAACAAGTACTTAAGGGATTGGGGTTCAAAATGACAAAGTGGGCATAAGGGATCGGCACTTACCTTTCTTTTATGAAGGTTGAGATTAGTAGACAAGGTATTCTTGAAAACTTTACAAATAAACATTTTTATCTCTGAGGGACTTTAAATTTTCAAAGAGCTTTTCAAATCTCAGAATCTAAGGTACTAAAGGAAGAGTTATTCTTGCAATTAGGGTTAGGGGAATTTTCTTTAGTAATAACATAACCACTCTTCCCTGAATAATCTCTAGCTTAATTAAGATTATGGCCAAATGAGTATGTCAACATCATTTTCTTGGTTGATAAAATAGTAAGAAGAAAGTGCAGTTATCAAAAATTTCCCCAGCCAGTTTGATCTTCCAATAATGATGATCATGATCAATTATAGAAACCACTTTAGATAGGGAGCTGTTAGAGATGTTAGCAATTTTCTAATAGCCTCAAAGTCATCTGTCAGACTACAAAACAATATCTTTGGACATTCTAAAAATTTAAACCATAGCCATGATCAATATCAAATATTCAAATCATAGCATTTACATTCAATATATCAATACTGAGTAGCAGAAAAATTACTCAAACCATAGCATTTACAACTCAAATTTCTCACCTGTAGTCGTGGAAGGTCAAGCTGGAGGCAGTGGCATCAAGCTAAGGCAATAAGCTGTGGTGGCTTGGAGGCCCGCTGCGACGAGACCAGAATACCTGCATGAGATATGGCGTCGTCGATGAGGACAGCAGCAGGGGTGAACAGCGGCGCGGGGAAGAGAGAAGAAACACCTCCGACGCACAGACAAAAATCTACAACCACTTGGGGTTGCTCGGAGGCCGGCGGCGAGGAGCAACAACACCCACACAAGATGTGGAGTCGCCAGCGGGAAGACCAGAAGCAATGAATGATGCTGTGGGGAAGAGAGGAAAAACAACGAACAGACGGAAATGGGAAAAAATTTGGGGCCTAGGGATTTATTAAAATCTGCCACCGATTTGCAACCAATCGCAATATTCTGTGACCGATTAAGATCTAGATGGGAGAGCCTGCTACTTCGCAATAGATTTGCCACCCTTTTGCCACATATTTTTTTGCGACTCCTCATATCGGTCGCTATATCAGTCTCAGTATGTCTTAAAATGTTTGCTTCGTCCTTATCGGTTGCTACATCAGTCGCTGAAGTAGAAAAAATTGCCTCCATTTAAAATCAGTTGCTAACTGTGGCTGATCAGTCGCAATTGGAAACTGTTTGATGGCAGTCGTTGAATTTGGTCGCAAATGTTTAATTTTTTTGTAATGTGTGTTGGCCCTCACACGAGGCTAGCACCACCTTTGTTAGCTGAGGTATCAAGATGCACCAAGGCTAACATCACCTGCTGTTAGCAACAGTGTTTCTAATAGGATTTCTCTACAAAATTATCATAAGCACATATTACATATCATTCAAAACAAAACTTTCAGTATAATATAAAATTTCAGTCTCAATATAGCTCATCTGTCATAAATTTCCCAATCATGGCTTATCACATATACATGTCCTTCTCGAGCCAATCATATAGCTTTATAAATCAATGCCACGTGTATAAATATTCACTTAATCATTTAATGAGAAATATATGTAGTATCAAATATACCATGAGTTCAGAAATCCATTTTCAAAACTATACTTTTCTTGAATTATATTCTAGATTGTAAACAATTCAAATAATTTAATCAATTTCAGAAATATATAAAAGTATAAATAACTTATAAACATAGTCAATTACACAATTAAAGATCAAGAAGAGTATAAGGCAAGTCATAGAAAGAATCATCTATTCACAAAGTTAGGGTTCCAAGTTGGACAACACTAAAATCCTTGTTTCCAATCCAAATATGGCCAAATAGACCCCAAAGATGAGTCTAGAGGGTCCTAAAACCTTGAAAATGACTCTGGATTCGTGAAATTTAACCTTCGGGAGCTTGGTCAACGCAAGTCAACGCAACAGGGTGCTAGAGTCACGCGTTATACGTGCCACCGTAGGGGCTGTGCGTGGGCGTCACTCGCTGAGGGAGAAGCGGCGCGTGCAAGGGAGGATGAACCTAAAGTTTGAGATCATAAAGTTTTGGCACCTTCTGGATCGATCTACGATGTTAGTTTTTCCATTTGAGAATCACAGATAGGAGTTTCGGATATTACCTCTTTAGGTGATATTTTTCTCAATTTTTCGGCCAATCTCTAGCCAATTTTTCATAAACCAATCTAATGGATTTGTAGAACTCTTCATCCTAAGTCCGTTGGTGGTGATGGTGTTGAAATCCGAAGTCCAAAAGCAGTAGAATTCTAGAGAGAAGTTTTAGAGTTTCAAGAGAGAAAAATTTGGAGGAGAGAGAGAGAAATCCAAAATTTTCTCCTTCTTGGGTGGCTAATGTCACGCCCCTACTTTAGGAAGGTGAATAACACTACTGTTCGATAACTGTATCTTTATTTATTTGCAATCAACGTCATATTATGACATAACAGGATAATATCAAACGTTGGCAAATCTCAACATAACTAATTATACATGCCAAGTCTACACCTATCAATTTTACAGCGGAAACAAAGATCCTGCCTGTGGCGTTCAGAGAAACTCTAGAGTACATTTATATTACAAATTAAACACTGAGAGCCCAAAAACAATTTAGACTCCTCACAGAAGTATGACACTCAGTCGATCAAGAAGCCGTAAGTCTAGATTCTAGGTCTTTATCTAAAAAACATATAAACCACGTGTAGTGAGTTTTACAACTCAGTGAGTAGATAACACCTCCTATGACCTCTTAGGTCAACATATGAATGTACTCTTTATTTTAAAAGTTGTCACATTGAAGTTCACAATCGGAGATACATATGCATATTCAATTCATAAATAATGCTGTAAGAACGGTAATAAAATCATGTTATACATCAACCTAAATCTTATGAAAATATATGGAGGATTCCATATCAGAACCACCATATCAAAGTTTAACCCCATCCATACTTTGATGGTATAGGATTTGCCTAAACTCAACATCTTGCTGAAATTTGCCCTACTACCATTCAAGAGGATATGGGAAGGGACTCTATATGGGTATTTTCCAAGCACACAGTCAGGGAAGGCAAATCACATCTCATAAAAATGGCATCTCGCCTATATAGGAGGCATTCCGCTATCCATCACATATCATTTCTCGTGTGTTGGGCCTCACACGAGGCTAATACCTCCCCCTGCTAGCTGAGGCAATCAAGTTGCGCACTAAGGCTAACATCACCTGCTGTTAGTAGACAGTGTTTCCAATAGGATTCCTCCACAGAAAATATCACATGCACATATGCCATATAATCCAGTATAAAATTCTCAATATAATACAGACTTTCAATCTCTGTATATTCATTTATCAAAACTTCTCATTCAGGGGAATCATGTATACATGCCTATATTCGAGGCAAACATATCACTGTATAAATCAATATCATATGCATAACATATACCCTTTGTCATATAATGAGAAATACATTTAAAAATCACATGTTCAATGTCTTTCAAAATTCATTTCAAAAGTCACTCTTCTTGAATCAGATATCATATTTCAATCGTTTCATATAACCATTTCAGGAACATATAAAAGTATAGATAACTTGTAAACATGTTCATTTATCAATGTAAAGTTCAAGAAGAGTAAAAAGAAGCCATAGAAAGAATCATCTACTCACAAGGTAAGGGCTCCAGATTGGACAGCCCTAAAATGTACTTTACCAATCTCTATTTGATCAAATTGATCTCAAAAACGTATCCAGAGGGTCCAAAAATTCAAGAAAGCAACTTCGGGAACTTGGTCACTACTCACCGCCGGAAAACACTATTTACAACGAACAAAAAGGCTGTTAAATGGCCGAAAATATACATATTCTAAGGTTTATCTAACTCCTGAATCTATCTATAGTATCAGAATTTCAATTGGAGGTCTCTAAGTAAAAGTTTCAGAATTTACCTTTTTCTGAGATTTTCTACTTTAGATTTACGGCGATTCAACAGCTAATTTAAAAAATTGATCGGTCAAAACTGTAGTATTCTTCATCCTGAATTCAGTAACACCTACAATTTTGAGATCGGAAGCCAATAGGCACTCCAGATCTAGAGCGAAAGTTGAAGGTTACTATTCACTAGTTTCTCAGAAATCTGTAACTCTCTGTTGTCTCCCCCGGTTTCCTCTTTCCCTTCTTATTGTTTTTTTTAACAATTATTATTATTTAATAATTGAATGATAGGATTTTATTTTATATAAATTCATATAAATTCCATTTTTCATCCTAAAATACCCCAGAAAGTTCTAAAAATGTACACTCTCATAAACATTTAGTTAAACTCTTAAATCATGGTTTTTCTTGATAAAAATTGTAATAAAAAATCTCAAAATAAATATCTTTTTACATATTAAAAGAAAGAATATTTATAAAAATACAACAAAAATTCATTAGAGGCCAATTTAATTATTTTAACCAAAATTTAAATTATTTCAATTAAAAATATACTTCCTTTTAGTAAAACATAATCATTTTTAAACAAATAAAAATATATTTGCTTATAGCAAAATACTATCATTTAAAAATAAAAATTACGCGCAAAAACATAAATTCTTATATTTTCTTTGTACTTCTTTAACCCATGTAGTAAATATACATATTTTCTACGGTTCTTATCCCCATTTTTGAATTCGTTAAATTTTACGGTTATTTCATTCTTTCTCCCTTAAAAAAATTCGGTCTCCGAATTTCATCACCATAGTTATAGATAATTACTAACCTCATCGTTCAAACAAATGCGGATATCTAGCACGTATATCATCTTCTCTTTCCCAAGTAGCTTCCTTAGAAGAGTGATTTTTCCGTATCACTTTCACTGTAGGTATTTCCTTTGACTGCAACTTGTTTAATTGTCTGTCCACTATTGCTACTGGTTGTTCCTCATAGGTTAAATCTTCCTATAACTGAATCTGTGGACACTGTATAACATGTGTAAGATCCGGTAAATATTTTCGTAGCATAGACACATGAAAGACTGGATGAACATTACCCAATTCAGGAGGTAAAGTCAAATGATAAGCTACCAGACCGATTCTATTAAGAATTTTAAATGGTCCTATATACCGTGGACTTAATTTCCCTTTCTTCCCAAATCTCACTACTCCCTTCATAGGAGATATTTTCAGAAAAATATGTTCACCTACGGCAAATTCCAATGGGCGACGTCTATTATCACTACAAAAAAAAGGTTATATTGCGACCAAACTAATCAGTCGCAAAAAAATTAGAGACGGAATTACGACTGATTAATGAAGGTTGTAGGAATGCTAGTCACAACATTTTTTGCGACTGATTAACGACAGTGGCCAAACTTTGCGACCAAATTTGAAATCACAAATCGGTCGCTATTTCAAATAAATCACATGTAAATTTTTTTTTGAAACACGCATATATTGCGACCGATTATGTGGTTGCAAATTTTGTCACTGCGATAATTGGTCGCAAAGTTGAAAATTCAGTCGCAAATTTAAGAAGAAATCTTGAAATAATTCATTTATTTTTTGTATTTCCCTAATTTCAATTTCAAAAACAATTCAAAGTAGAATTGCCAATTCAGAGCAAAGTCAACAATCCAGCAAATTAGTTCCAATGCTATAAATGCAACAATTCAATTAATAATCAAAACATGTTATAAAATAAAAATTAAAGAACATTTAGAATTGTTAATTAAAAATAACTTAAACAAATTGATTAGACATTGTTCAAATTAAATTTATACAACTCAAGTTTATTTTAAGATGGATCATCAGCAACATCTGCATTATTATGATGTTCATGAGGAGTTGGCTGGGTCTCATGTGATGGGTCACACTGCTGGTTATGAACTAAAGGATCAGAAGGCTGGTGATCTGGCACTGAAGTGGCACTTGGAAGAGTAGGAACTCCAAGGTGCTGAAATAAAAACTGTGTCGCCCTCTCAGTTTCATGGAGGCGATTGGTGATTTCACTAATAACAACATCATTTCCCATGAGCTCCATAGAAAGGGCAGCAACCTTGGCCCTTAACTGAACCAACTCTGCACTATCAGGTGCCTGCGAAGATGATGCAGGATGTGTTGAAGTGAGCAACATAAGGCCTAGCTCGCCCATCCCAAAGACGTTGCCCTTACGTCCCGGATCTCCGACAACGTCTAGGTAGAGAGCATTATCAGATGCTAATGAGCTCTCTCCCACACTCTCTGTGGGCTGAATCCAACTCCGATAATACTCAGTCTGCACATTTAAAATTAATGGTAAAAATGACAAATTGAACATAAAAAGATATATGTTTAACCTTACATATTAAAAATTATATACATACAACAATCCGTTCAGCCTTTTGACAAGACCATTGTCCATCCTTTAGCTTCTTAGCCAGCTCCATAATCTCGAAAGCAGTTGGCTCTCTATGCAGGTCATCTTTCTGCGACAAATTCATTATTAAAATGTTAATACATGTGAGACAAAATAACATGAAAAATTAAAATTAAATAAAATTGCCACAAAATTATACCAATCTCTTTCTATGCTCAGCTGTAGAGATCAACCCACCAGTATATGATGAAACACCTGCATCCACTGATCGATTGTGCTTGGCTTTGCTACTCTTCTCTAGCCACTGGGGACTCCTCCATTTTTGATTCAACTGCTCCCTGACAGAAGGATGCACCCAATTGGTTTTTCCTTTTCCCACTCTGAGTTTGTTCATAAGGTTTTTGAGGCATTTTTGACCCTTATGGTCAAAAATCCTCCTAACTGTATGATCATAAGCAGGAAGCCATCTATATGTTTCTTGCAAATAAAAGAACTAGTTAGTTAACAATTATAATTACACTTGCATACTAGTTAGTTAAAATATGCTTAAAAAAATAAACTTACCCGAAATTTTGTAAACTATACAATCTTCTCATGCTCAGGGACCTCACTCCAACATGTCCAAGGTACAGTGAAGTGAGATCTAATGGCATCAGCAATAATATCTGATAGTCCTATAGTAATGTCAAATCTTATTTCAAAAAAAAATATAAGTTAGTATAAATTTCCAAATTAATTATACAAATTATCATGCTAATAAACGCAGTTGACTTACTCAAAATGGACATCTTCAGGAGCAATCAAAGCCCTCCCATCATGTGGTTCATCAGGCTGAGTGGATAAAGGTGCCTGAGTACCTAATGTGGCAGGAGAAGGCTATGTGGATGAAGATGGTATTGATGATCCTTGAATGACTGGGGTGGATTGGGTGGAATCATCCTCAGTGGGAGTGGAATAAGTCACTCTACCACGTCCTCTCCCACGAGCCCTAGTGGCTCGACCTCGTCCTCGAGCTGTGTCAGACATATGTAAATTAAAAAAAAACAAATTCATAATTAATACAAATTATCAAAATAACAGTACTGATAACTCCATTTATTATTGTAATAAGGTCATTACAATATATTATAATCTAACCTAAACTAGTCAACGGATGATTTTGAATCACTAAATTCACCCTCACTATTTGAAGAAGCATAAACATCTTCACTTGACATATCTACTTCTGCTTGGTTAATCATGTCCGCACCAATTTCCTCTACATTACCATCTCCATCTACAAGTGAATCTTTATATACATCTGTGTCAACTTGTATCATTGGAAGATCTTGAACTTCATGTTGATACGGAACATCTTTTTTAGTTTGTTGAGCAGTAGGAGCATTTATTGTACTACGTGCCTTTATTTTAATAACACCCAACCAACCATTATGACCCTCTGGATATGGTGTATAATACACTTGTTCAGCTTGTTGTGTAAATATAAAAGGATCGTATGCCCGATTGTATCTTCTCGATTGCTTTACTTCAACAAGTCCATATTGGTGATGTACTTTTGTACCTTGATTTAGAGTATTGTCAAACCACTAACACTTAAAAAGAACTACTCTTTTGATAGGCCAACCAATGAAACTTCAAAAATATCAGTCAATATCCCATAGAAGTCATCTTCTATTTGTCCATTAGTGCTTCGTACACATACACCATAATTTAAAGCTTGCTTGCCTTCGCTATGATTAAGAGTATGAAACCTATATCCATTGATTATATATATTTTCCATGATTCAACCTTTGTAAGTGGACCCCAAGCTAAACCTTGTAAAATATGATCTTGAATATTATTTTTTGGGTTTTCCACCTAATTCAAAAAAGATGTTATCTTATATAACATATGAGTCAAGAACAAATTCATAATTAAGTAAAATACTTACATATTCTCTAAATCATATAGAAAAATTGGAAGCAATCTCAGAGTAAATTTGAGATTCTAATATATTAGGAACTAACTCCTTCAAAAATTCAGCGTACATCCTATAAAATATAATATAAATGAATTTTGAAGTTAGCTTTGAATATAACAGTACGTGCACAATGATTTATGTGTGAAATTTATATTTACACTTACACTAAGTATGGCTGAACCTCTTCGTAGTTATTAAGAATATACAAAATGCCAGCTCTCATGTCACGGTCATCAAGGAACACAGATTGAGATTGCCCACTGCCATGTCCAGGATAGTTGAAAATTGACATAGGTGTGTGAGATGAAGAACTTTCACCTCCATCATTACATGACACTCTACACAGATTCGAAATCTCGCATGCTTTATACAAGTCATTTACTAGTAAAAATTCTCCCATTGGAGTAGCAACCATAAAAGACCAATGTAAACTAGGAGGATCTCTATCAAATTTCTTAGCAAAGCATGGTGATATATAAGAATGAGTAGAACTAGGATGGGAACATACTAATAATGTACCTGTCATAACTGCATTTGAAGCCTGAGCATCCTGTCGTGTTAAGGCAAAAACTCGAACTGGTTCTCAGCCTCAACTTCCTGGTCCTCTACCAGTACCACCACTACTTGCTTGAACAGAAGCTGCTCTATTTGGTTGTGTTGGCATAGATGCAGGAGGTGTAGCTGGTTGTACCAATGCTTGACTAAAACTTCGTAGCTGTGGGCAATTTCTTATCAAATGACGCATTTGTCCACACTTAAAGCATGCACCAATCTCTTTACGACACTTTCCAGTATGAGGCATACGACAATCAGGACATGGTGGAATTGATCTTAAATCTTGTTGACTAACAAGTCTCATATCTCTTTGATTCATTATTTGCTTGTTGATATTCACTGATGTCTTATTAGAGCTACTAGTTCCTGTTTGAGTGAAACGCTGTGAATTTTAAAATCTTGGTCCTCTAACATTAGGATTATAACTTGTTTGAGCATTACTATCTCGCTATCTTTTTCTTCTCTTTAAACTTTCAATATCTGCTTGCTCTCGTGCTTCCATTATTCTAGCACAGTCCACAGCTACTGAATAAGTTAAAAAATGATTCATCTGAGGGCCCACCAATTTAAATAATGGGCGTATTAACCTCGAAACAAACTTCTTAATTCTATCGTTTTCAGTAGGGACCAGATATGGTGCATATCTGGACAACCGAGTAAAATGGATGTCATATTCAGAAACTGTCATGTTTAGTATTTGTTTTAATTCTTCAAATTCTCTGGCCCTCTTATCTCTTTCACTCATTGGCAGAAAGCGATTTATAAATGCTTCCTTAAATTCTTTCCACTCCATTGGTGGTAAAATAACTGCTCGTCCTTTTACATGTGTCTCAAACCAAACTTGGGCCACATCAGATAGTTGAAAAGACACCAACTCTATAGATCTTCTACTAAAGCACCCCAAAGCTCTGAAGACTTGTTCCACAGTATAAATAAATATCTGTGGGTCTTCCTAAACATCAGACCCAGAAAAAGTTGGAGGTTTCAACTTATGGAATTGTGATAATGACATCTCAATCCCTGTAAGATTTTCCTCTTGCTTAACTGTTCTTCCCAGTTCTTGCACTTTAGGAGCATTTTTTGGTGGCTGTCATTCTCTTCTACCTTTTTTCACTATAAACCCAGCAAATGTCTCTAAACTCCTATGTATACCAACAATCATATCAATGGTTCTATTAGGTGGCTCTTGAGGGGGTTCTACTCTTTCCTCAAGAACTCTATTAGATACATGGACATGTTAATCTTGTCTTGGGGTTCTCAGACCCCATGCACGCCCTATACCTCTACCTCTTCCTCTAGGTCGGCTTCTACCACGGCTTCTTTGTACTGAAATTGTAGATTGTGCAGACTCTTCAGTAGAGGGTGCATGATCTACAGCTTATTTTCTAGTGACCGCTTTAGTTCTTGGCGGCATCATTTACTATACAGAATAAAACACCTTTTAAGATACTATAATATTTATTCAAACCTTACACTAGGAATTTAAGTACACTTGGAATAGGAAGGAAGTGAATATCCTATAGAATCCCTCAGCAACACCTGAAGTATAAATATATCCGGCTCATATCGATACTAAAGGTCCTACTAAAGAATCCTTTGCTCTGATAGCCACAGGGAAACATAATGCTCTGATACCAACTTGTCACGCCCCTACTTTAGGAATGCGAATAACACTACTGTTCGATAATTGTATCTTTATTTATTTGCAATCAACGTCATATTATGACATAACAAGATAATATCAAACGTTGGCAAATCTCAACATAACTAATTATACATGGCAAGTCTACACTTATCAATTTTATAATGGAAACAAAGATCCTGCCTGTGGTGTTCAGAGCAACTCTAGAGTACATTTATATTACAAATTAAACACTGAGAGCCCAGAAACAATTTAGGTTCACCACAGAAGTATGACACTCAGTCGATCAAGAAGCCGTAGGTCCAGATTCTGGGTCTTTATCTAAAAAACATATAAACCACGTGTAGTGAGTTTTACAACTCAGTGAGCAGACAACACCTTCTATGACCTCTTAGGTTAACATATGAATGTACTCTTTATTTTAAAAGTTGTCACATTGAAGTTCACAATTCGGAGATACATTCATATAGGACCCACATTTCAAATAAACTCTATTCAAATTCATATGCATATTCAATTCATAAATAATGCTGTAAGAACGGTGATAAAATCATGTTATGCATCAACATAAATCTTATGAAAACATTTGGAGGATCCCATATCAAAACCACCATATTAGAGTTTAACCCCTTATGTACTTTGGTGGTATAAGATTTGCCTAAACTCAGCATTCCGCTGAGATTTGCCCTACTATTATTCAAGAGGACACGCGAAGGGACTTGATATGGGTATTTTCCAAGCACATAGCAATGGAAGGCAAATCACATCTTATGAAAATGGCATCTCGCCCATATAGGAGGCATTCCGCTCTCCATCACATATCATCTCCCGTGTATTGGGCCTCACACGAAGCTAGCACCATCCCTTGCTAGTTGAGGCAATCAAGGTGCGTACCAGGGCTAACATCACCTGCTGTTAGCAGACAGGGTTTTTAATAGGATTCCTCCACAGAAAATATCACATGCACATGCCATATAATCCAGTATAAAATTCTCAATATAATACAGACTTTTAGTCTCTGTATATTTATCTGTCAAAACTTCCCATTCAGGGGAATCATGTATACGTGCCTATATTCGAGACAAACATATCACTGTATGAATTAATATCATATGCATAACATATATCCTTTCTCATATAATGATAAATACATTTAAAAATCACATGTTCAATGTCTTTCAAAATTTATTTCAAAAGTCACTCTTCTTGAACCAGATATCATATTTCAATCGTTTCAGATAACCATTTCAGGAACATATAAAAGTATAAATAACTTGTAAACATGCTCATTTATCAATGTAAAGTTCAAGAAGAGTAAAAACAAGTTATAGGAAGAATCATCTACTCACAGGGTAAGGGCTCCAGATTGGACAGCCCTAAAATGTACTTTACTAATATCTATTTGATCAAATTGACCTCAAAAACGTATCTGGAGGGTCCAAAAATTCCAAAAAGAAACTTCGGAAACTTGATCACTATTCACCGCGGGAAAATACTATTCACCCGCCGGAAAACATTATTCACGACGAACAAAAAGGCTGTTAGATGGCCGAAAATATACATATCCTAAAGTTTATCTAGCTCCTGAATCTATCTACGGTGTCAGAATTTCAATTGGAGGTCTCTAAGTAAAAGTTTCAGAATTTACCTTTTTCTTATATTTTCTACTTTAGATCTATGGCGATTCAACGGCTGATTTGAAAAATTGATCGGTTAAAATTGTAGTATTTTTTGTCCTGAATCCAGTAACACCTTCAATTTTGAGATCGGAAGCCAATAGGTACTTTAGATCTAGAGTGAAAGTTGAAGGTTACTATTCACTCATTATTCACTCATTTCTCATAAATCTGTAACTCTCTGTTGTGTCCCCCGGTTTCCTCTTTCCCTTCTTATTTTTTTTAACAATTATTATTATTTAATAATTGAATAATAGGATTTTATTTTATATAAATTCATATAAATTTCGTTTTTCATCCTAAAATACCCTCAAAATTTCTAAAAATGTACATTCTCATAAACCTTTAGTTAAACTCTTAAATCATGATTTTTATTGATAAAAATAGTAATAACAAATCTCAAAATAAATATCTTTTTACATATTAAAAGAAAAAATATTTATAAAAATACAACAAAAATTCATTAGAGGCCAATATAATTATTTTAACCAAAATCTAAATTTTTTCAATTAAAAATATACTTCCTTTTAGTAAAACATAATCATTTTTAAACAAATAAAAATGTATTTGCTTATAGAAAAATACTATAATTTAAAAATAAAAATTACGCGCCAAAACATAAATTCTCATATTTCTTTGTACTTCTTTAACTTGTGTAGTAAATATACATATTTTCTACTATTTTTATCCCCATTTTCGAATTCGTTAAATTTTACGGTTATTACAGCTGAGGCCCTTAAAATATCTCAGGGGACCTTTTTGCAAAAATTCAATTTTAGATGGAGGTCTTTGCAAATTTTTCTTATTTACATTTTGACCCCAAAACTTTTAAAAAATTGCAATTTGACCCCAAAATGTAAATTCTTATATTTTCTTTATAATTCTTCAACCCATGTAATAAATAAATAAATTTTCGATGGTTCTTATCTCCATTTTCAAAATCCTCTCTTTTATTCAAAATTTTCTTTAATTTAGGATTTCCTTTAAATTTTAAGATTATTACAATATCTCTCAATCTAAATATCCATTTGAAATGCCAAAGGTATTGTTGGACTCATGTTATACGAGCTTCAAAACCCATCAATCAATTTGTCGACAACTCGTTGGAAACTTGCTAGAAAACTGTGAACAGTAGCCGCAATAGGTAAGCTTCAGATTTTGAATTTCTTTAGCTTTTTCTGGTGATTTTGACCCTAAAATCATGTTTAGGATGTAGAGTAATATTTGTGTACAACATTTTTTTTACCAGATAGCATCATTTGGAGCCTTAAATCACAAAATTTTCCTCCGATTAACAATAATAGAAACAATGTTCTATGTCTATGTGAACTGTGTGACCAGTGCATGAACAGTACCTTATTAATGAATTTTTGGATTCCAAAATAACTAAGTTGAAGAGCATAAATTAGAAGTGTTGGTGACCAATTTTATTTGAAAAAAGGCAAAAGAAAGCTAGTCCAATTGAAGTTCAAAGTTGGTAAGTAAATTATATGAATTATGGCATGGAGAAAAGTTATATTTTTGTCTCTAAATTTATAAGCTATATAATGTGGCCATGTAATGTAAATTTATGATTATTTTTGTATGTTGAGATTATGGCTTGGATGATGCCTGAATTTTTGGATAGTATGTTATTAATATATATATGAATATGTGAGAAGTGAATCGAGATAGGTAGATAGTATAAATGTTATGAATGGTGAAAGTAAGATATGTTAGGATTGCTTAAGAATTGGCTAGTGATAAGAAAGTGTTTGAGCATATTGGGTTTACTTGAAGACAAGTAAGACAAAACAAGAAAATTTATGATTTCAATTTGTTGAAAGTGATTAATAGAGGAAATCTTGGAGGATTTTGGCATTAAACTTTTCATGATATAAAATAGTGAGTTTGGATACCGAAATACATGAAAAGTTTTTGTGAGAAGAATTTATGGATGATAGTCTTATGGTGCTTTAAGAAATGTAATAAAGTGAATTAATGGTGTTAAAGTTTCTTGAGGAATAAAGTATGGAAAGTTGGATTTAAATTAATCTTTGGCCTCTTAATTTGAAAATATGGAGAATTTTTTTAGAACACTGTCTGAAATAGCGTAAAGTGATCAAGATATTTGCGTTAAGCGTTTACACTATTCTAAGTTGGGTCTCTTATATAGGATGTAAGTTATGTTGATATTGAAAATTTAGGTATGAATAATTGTTGGGAAAAATATTCTTAAAATGATTGGGTTAATTAAATGGAATTGAGATGAGTTAGAATAATATACTTTTAGATATGAAAGTAAGAAAGACTTGAGATTTTTGGTGATGAGCTTATTGATATTAGAAAAAAGGTATAGAGTTATCGTGATGAAGTAAGCTAACATTGTTAGGCATGTGTTAATGGTGTATGAGAATTATAAAAGGCTTAGTGTGCTTATTACTATGTATGCCTAATATATTGATTAATGAATTGTAAGATAAAAATAGATGCTAGATTTAGGTGATGAGATTTATGGTGTGAAGTTGTCATGTGAGAATCAAGGATGATCTAGTCGAAGTTTGGAATAAGAAAAATTAGTTGCCCTATATGAATGTGTATACATTCCTTTTATGTATGTGGTTCTTGATATCGATTTATGAATATAAACATGCAAATTTGAGGATGAGTCCAAATATTAGTGAAGATAATACATAATGGTTTGAGAATTTTTTAAGATAGGTTATCTATATAATGTATCGAGTATTTTTATACTAAAGGTGTGAAATGTTCTAATTGAAGAATTCAATATCATGATCTTACATAACGTATGATATTTTTTTGTACTATGAACATATATATCTCTGTGTGTGTGTGTGTGGGAGAGAGAGAATATGTTTACATATTTGGAATCCCAAAAAATATTTAATGCTGGCAACCCGAATAGATATTAAAATAATAAACAATGATATACGACTATCATAATGGAATTTCTTGACTTATATGAGTGCATAGATATATACATGCACACTTTATAAATATGAGCAAAAAAAATGAATGAAAGTGATATGACTAGATGTGATGGTTATTGAATTTGATGTTCATGAATCAACTGTGGATATAATAATTATGATGATGTGATCACAATAGGTTATCATTAGATACTAAGTAAAATGATACTTTGTTTAAAAGTTTGAAAACAAAGAAATAAATAAATAAAAATAATAATAATTACATTAGATTCATTTTCGAAAACACTGTCAACTAGTTTGGGTGCACCTTATAACCCTATCTAATAAGGGAGTTGCTAACCCTGTGTGCAAAAATGCACATAAGGATTAGTTTATGGATAAATAATGAGTTGATGTATGTCTCATTCTATAACCAATGATATTCTACCTGGTTATCTATGATATTATGTGAATGTGGTAATTTATCCACCCTTGTTGTGTGCTTGAGGCAATGTAGAATGGTTAAGTGTAACATCTTAAGCTTTTAATAAAGTTAGATAAATTTAAGGATGAATAGAAAATACATATGACAAGTGATTAAGATGCTTAGTTATATAATTTTAAAGCAAGTATAAAATAGGTGACATAGTTAATGTTGAATCACATATATAAAAATTCTTAGGATTATAATGGATGGAGAAAGAACATAAATACATCTTTTTAGACATTACTAGCCTAGGATTAGTGATAAATTAAGACATATAGGAACAAGAATTAAAATGTATAGTTGTTTGACAATAAAGACTTCACAAAAAATGTAGTAACATTTCATGGTTAGAAGTAATATAAATAAGATATTTTTGGAGCATAAATTAGAGGAATAAGATACAAATATATTCCTTAGGATGCTACTAATTTAAGATTAGCAACATAATAAGGAAGGAAGAAGCATTATGTGATGCTATATAAATATATATACATATTTCCTTTCACCTCCACCATACACATTATTATATATATATTTACACATGCAAAAGGAGGAGCTTTACGTGTGTATATGTATGTGTGTGTGTGTATATATATATATATATATATATGCATTTCTCTCATTTATTCCATGCATAGCATAATAGATATAGCCACCCATGCATGCATGTGTATTGAAACAAAAACATAGCAGTTTTGGTAGGTTAAAAAAAAACACATGCACGTAGGAAATATAAGCTGAAACATGCACCCAACCTTGCTCCACATTCAGCATAAAAACATCCCACGCTTTCTCCTAAACCAAGCAGCAAAAACACACCCACTCTTGCTCCACCAAGCCAGTAGAAACCTGCCCTACACAGCAGAAAAATAACGCCCCCCATCTGCTCTAAGAGACCAGCAGAAACATGGCCCACAAGACAGCATTTCACGCCACCCTTGCTCCCATATGCAACCAGAAAAAAAGCCCCCCACATGACAGTATATGCAAGCCCATCCTTGCTCCATAAAGCAACAGAAACCTGCCCTACACAGCAACAAATCATGCCCCCATCTATAGCAGAATCCTGTCAGCTTTGCTCCATAAGACAAGCAAAAACGTTCCTGCATGCAAGTGATGTGGCAGTAGTTGTTTTCCTACACATCATGCATACAATTTCACCCACTCCCACTGAGAATATTCTAATATGCATGCACCTACGTGGAGAGCAGCTGAAGCTCACTCACCTGCCCAGCAGAACAGGGAATCCTTACAACCATGGCAGCCACCTCCTTGCATTCAGAAAGGGTATAGCAGAAAACACATGCCCTTGCCTCACGTTAGCAAGGGAAAGTAAGGAGGGAAGAGGTCCAAAAACTGAAGAGGAAGAGGAAGGAAGGCGGAGAGGGTATCCAGCAAGAAGAAGAAGGTTGAGAGAGGAAGAAGAGAGTGAAGAAAATCAAGAAAAAAAAGAGAGTTGTCTTCCCTCACCATAAGGCAGTGAGAGTGAGAGTGATTGCTGAGGTTTGAGGCCTTGATCAACCCATATTTGGTGCAAGAGACGTGACTAAGTTGCAAAGGAAACCAAGAGGAGAAGTAAGATGCAAATTGAGAGCCATAGGAGTAGGTTTACATAAGGTAAGTCTAGCTACTTATAAAAATCCGGTTTTGAGTTTATTAGGTTAAATTTTGGGCCTGCATGGAGGACTTTCTGTCTAAAATATAAAAATTTGTTCAACATAGAAGTTGTCTTCCTGTGTCTTAGATTTCCATAGCATTTGGAATCTCATCAATCGGACGTAAAATGAGAGATTTATAGTCCATGGAGTGATTAGAGGTCAAAATCGGGTTTGGAATCCAGGCTGGTGAAGAATAGCTTCTGTTTTTGAATTTCTGGGACTAATACATAGGGAATATGAAGTCGTGTTTAAAATGAAAGTTGTAGATATATTTCTCATGGTCACATAACCACTAGAATCACAAAATTTCGAGTCCATATGAATGAGTTAGGGTCTGATTAGTGAGTAAAAGTCATAGAGCATAGAACAGTTAGGTTGAGAAAATATAAACCTTTTTGCACCCGAAAATATTGGCTTAGTAAATTTAGTAAATGACCTTTAAATTCTCTAATTTTTGGTGAGAAGAGTCATAAAATATTCATAATCAATTCTGGAAAGTTTCAATATTTTTGAGAACCTACAACTAGGTCTTTTACAATTAAAATAGTGTCGAGGACAATTTCCTAGACAGCTTAGACTGTTGATTTTGAAGGGGTTAGATGTTGAAATTTTGTATAAAAATTTTATTACAAGTTAAAGGGATCTTACTTAATCATCCTACCAAATTGTAGAAAATTCTGGGTAGGTTAAGGCACATAATAAAATGTATAAATTGGGTAGTCTGAAAATGAGGCAGAACAAGCCATAACCGGGAACAGCCTTAAAACGTGGGTTATTTGAGGGGTCAAAAGAATTATTTTTTATTTAAAATTTTATGGTGATTATATAAAATTTCTAGGATGCTTCATATAAAATATCATGAATTTTGAAGTAGTTTTACTAATCCAAATGGATGTGAAACATAATAGAAATGAAACTGAAACTAAATTGTACTGTCCTAAGTATGGAGGTAGTTTTTGGGGTTGAATGGAAGATTTAAGGGTTGAGATAATTACGAAATAAAATACACATGTAAATGTTTCTCCATACAAAATTTTAGAATTTTTAGAGGAATTTTGTCATATTTAATAACAACCCCAAATCTCAACAAAATCATAGCTTTGTTTTGAGGAACAGGAGCTCTTAAACTAGGTATTTATGGCTTTAGGGCCTAATATGCATGCATTAACCAAGAATTTTTGTATGTTTTAGTTTGAGTTGTTGGTAGTAACCTTGGCAGCCTTAGAAAGGAAGTGATTGTGCTGGAATTGAGGTAGTTAACTCTTCCTTAAAATACTCTTTATGTTTATGAACTTGAATTTATCAAATTTCACTAGTTGCCTGACTTTTATGCTATGATGAATGATGGTCTAAAGATATGTTATGTATGCATTCTCGGGAATTAAGGGGGTGCACAAAAGGGTGCCAAGTAAGCCCCATTTCCTTCATGATTAGCCAATAATAGGAGATGCATAGCCCTTTGCAGGTATGGCCGTATTGACTGAACTGGGTAAGTAGACCATGATGTTATGGATCCATGTGACCAAGATTCCGTATGATGAATGTATGGTCAGTGCTTATATTTCAGTAAAATAATTTGAGATGTTTTAAGGAATGGAATGTGCACTATTTTTCTGAAAAATTTGCTAGTTATTGAGATTGTCATCTCACTTTTTATGTTCACATAATCACATTCCAAGTACTCCAGCCAGAAGTGAGCAACAGTGGTCTCAAAGTTGACCCATATGATCATGAATATATTTTCTTTAGTTGTGCAATATTTGTGTGGAATGGCTTAGTTAAGTGCCAAGCCCCTGTTAGATAGCTTATAATATGATGTAATATAAGTTATGGACTGTACCCCTTTCTTTGTTGGCATGAGATCCTTTATGTTGTAAGTAATGCATAGCATGCCTAGGTAGTTGCCTGTATGAAATTGAATTTTTAAAATGTTTGGGATAGCTTGAAGCACTTTTATGCTTATCCAAGAAAAATAATAAACGATAGAAGTGAATAGGTTAAGGTATGAGTTAAGTGGTCATTGCCAAGAATTTATAGATAATAAGGAATATTCTACGTTCTAGATTTTCGAGTTTCGAGGTGCCACATTAGGGAGTTGAGAGAAGCTCTTTCTAACCTTATGTGATAAATGATCAAGTGGTGATTTTTCCTTATCAGGTTATGTGTTTGAGTATGTTGAGATGATTTTGGATTAGAATCTTTCAAACTAAATGAAATATGTTAATAATAATAATAATAATAATAATGGACAATTTAGGTTTAATTTAAACTATTTTGACTTTTCAGCTTCCACCAATTATTTTATTCTTCTAATATTATGTAAGAAATTTTTTTAAATAAAATATTGAGCAAATGACATATAGAAAAGACTAAACACCTCTTACAATTCTTCTTTATTTTCGATCAATTAGTTTTGTTGAAAGTCTATAGAAAAAATTACAAATATTCATAAATTTTATTAAAGAGACGAAAACTTTTATTTTGAAGAGACTAAACACATCCAATTAAATGGAATAACAACACTTCTATAAGGACTGAAATATTGACAAAAAAAGATGAGACCAAAAATAGAATAAAGGTATATATTTTAACACTTTTAATGATAATTAATATTTTATTAATTAAAAATATCATTATAGTGAAAGATTATCCAATTGAATAAGTAAGAATCCAAAGATCACCAATTTAATTCTCACACCACTCTCCTACGTGTGCCCAGGTTTATGTTTCTTTGAAGTTCCTATAAATTGTTTGAGTTAGTATTTGATATATTGTTGATGAACTTTAATTTTCACTAATAAGAAACTAAAATATTACTACTTATATTTTTTTATCCAATGAATTTTTTATATCTAAACAAATAAATGACAGTATTTTAGTTTTCTATTAGTAGAAATTAAAGTATATTATGTATCAAATACTTACTCAAATTGTTTCTTAAACTTTTTATACAACAAACGCTTTTTTGATGAATCAAGGGGCCAAGGCCCAACTGCAACTACTATACATGGGTAAGAAAAATAAATTAATGTGTTCCCCAATGGGCTCCATGTTAAAGTCCAGAAAAAAAAAATCAACTGGGAAGCCATCCGGCCCAACCTAAGTCCAACATTTTTCCTCCAATGATTGTTGAGAAATGATGCTTATGAATAAATTCTTCCCAATAATCAGCTTTGCCTATTTTTAGGAACCCTAGCGCTCATTTCTCTCTCTGCGAAAGAAGAAGTGGCCACGAAGCTTTGTTGGGGGAAGGAATGGAAATCCCCTTACCCCTCCCCTGCCCCCCTCCATCTCCACACTTTTTTTTCTCTGTTTTTCATTCTCTTCATTAAAGTTTTTCTGGTTTTTTCTTTCTCTGAGAAAGATTTTTTCTCTCTTTAAGAGAGTTTTCTTACTTCCTTCAGAGAAGATTTCTTCTCTTTATAGAAGAGTTTTTAGAGCTTCAACGATATACATCTATTTGTTCAGATCTACAGCATCAAAGTTACAACACCAGATTTATGTAGAAAAAATTTGAAGAGAGTTAACCTTCAGAGAAAGTTAGAAGGTGTGTTGCCTCTTCTATGATACGGCTCTTTTTTTTTTTTTATGTTGTTTTAGCTGTGTATCTGATATGTTAAGATGTATTATTTGATAGATTATGATTTGAGGGGTGTGTTGTTTCTTTATTTTTTATTCATAGTACTAGGTGTTTATTTTTGTATCTTCAGAAGCCATAGGAATTTTTTATCCTATATTTGCCTTCTGTTTGCTGGCCTGAGTGTCTTATCATGATGTATGAATGTGGTTTTTTCACTTGTCCAAAAAAAAGAGAATAAATTCTTCCCAGTAGGTTGTAGTTTGATTAAGTTCATTGTAATTTTTTTATAATATTTTATTAATACTAATTAAGAAGTGTATTGCCTCTTGAGTTGAGACTTATATTTTTTTAAAAAATATAAGCTTAATTTGTATTTTAATTTTTATTGTACCTTATTCTGTAAGTTTAAAGTGTTTATACTTGATTATTGAATGTAATAATATATTGATTTGACTAAAAAATGAATAATTTCTTCCTAATGTATTAAAAAAATTTCTTAATTTTCAACTATTCAAAACATACTCTGTTCTGTAATAAATAAGCTAAGATTCTGATTTGATTATTATTATTATCATATGAGAATTATAGTCACTAACAACTACTCACTATAATAAATATGAAATTTTTAGAGGAAGAGTCCAAACTTGCTACGGCTAAGTTGAATTTCATTTATAATAAAATATACCAGGAAATTTATAAGAAAAAATATACAAGAAAAAATGGTAATATTCTCTTTAATTTTGACTCCTTTGTAGTTGCCGGCGACAGTTGCAATGGATGTCATGGTTGATCAACCAACACTTAGGGGTGGGTTGAGGTTGGAGATGGCAATCGGGATTTTTCACAGGGATCCCCACGGGCATTGCCTTATTCAGCGGTAGAAATAGAAACAATTTCTCATTTACAGAGACAGAGATGGGATAAAAAAAAATTCATTAGATATTCAGAGGTGGAGATAGAAATTATAAAACTTGTTTGATTCTGATTTTGTTTTATTTTTTTAAAAAAATTATTTTCAAAAATTATATTTAAATTTTTTTTTGCAAAATAAAAATAATTTATTTGATAAAATATTTTTAAAACATGTTTTTTATTTTTTAAGTGTTTTAAAAACAAAAACAAGAAACAAAAATAATTTTTCTTTACCTTTTTTTTATAAAAAAAATTATTTTCAAAATAAAAAAAATTAAACGAATTTTTTTATTTTAAAAACAATTAAAAATAAAAACTGTTTTAGAAACAGCTACAAAATAAGCCCATATTTTTGTCCTGTGAACTTTTGTTCTCGTTGTAATTTATATTAAAATATACTTAAAATATTAATTAAATATATATAATATGTCTATTTTAATAATTTTTTAATATATTTTATTTGTAAAAGTAAAAAAGCCCTCATTTCTCACCTGAGCACTATAAAAGTTGTATTTTTTAAATTAGCATTTGATCATAATTTTTAGTTTTTTATTTTATTTTATTCAGAATCTTTATGAGGAAGCGGGAGAGGGAGCATTTGATAATAATTTTTTTAGTTTTTTTTTAAAATACACTTTCCTTCATTCTTAAATTGTGAATTTCACATACATTGTGACTATTTTCTCTAAAATTAATACTGCTAATATCAAAATTTTGACATTTCTATTGCATTTGATATAAAATCTAATCATTTATAGCTTTAGCTGGGCTCCAGTGTTTGATATATGCAAATTTGTTTTAATATATACAATAAACCTTAAAAGAAAATCCTGCGGAAGTGGAATTTGGGAAACTTGATATGAATTGCTCGCAGGGGAGAGCTGAGGAAGGAAAAGTAATGATGGTGGAGCAAGAAGCAAATAAAAAGAGAAACAGAGGAACCCAAGTAGACATTAATAAATAGATCACAGAGAAACAAGAGATAAATTTTCAAAGAATGACAGGAAATTTTGTAATTATTCATTGTTTTGTTCTCTCAATTAATTGAACTTATACTAAAAAATGTTAGCTTAATTACTTGGTAAAAACAGTGATATTTTCTTTTTATCGGTTGAGTTGTGATAACAATTGTTTTTATGGTGAAGACTTAGTTAAGTGTAGATTCAAGTCATTGTTGAAACGTAACTTTAGATTAATACAATTAAGTAGAAAGAATTGTGCTTTGTTCAATAACTACAATTTTTAGCTTAGTGCTAAGTTTTTAATCCAATGACTGGTATCAAAGTCAAGGTTGGTTGTTTGGTTTTTATATGAATTACTAATTAACAACATTTGGCTGTCTAAATAATTTTTTTTTAAAAAGGCAATTTATTTGAATTAAATGTAACATATAGTAATTAAAGAAATCACGGGAAATTCAAGGAATTAAATGGATATTACGTGCCTATCATATTGATGTACAGATAGTCCTACGCTTAGGGCATCAGCAATGGTGATACTCACCAAAATTACTTAAGTGAGTCTCATAGGTGTTATATTATCATTTTTTTCTTTTAAATAACTCTATAGTATTTCAAGCAACTCTATATTCTAATGGTGTAACTTAAAAAAATTTATTAAATGGGTCTCACAAGTTAACTTATATTTTTATATTTCATTTATATTTATTTATATTTTAACTTAAAATATTAATTTATTTATATTTTAATTTTAAAATAATAAATATGTAAAACACACTTAAAATAAAACACACACATATATAATTAATTAAAAATGATGAAAATTGAGTTTTCATTTTAAAATTATGTTTTTGTTTGGTTGGTTCTAAATAAAACACACACAATAAAATATCACCAGCAAGAGCAGCAACACCAACTATTTTTTATGATTTTTAATTTTGATTTTGAGTAATTTTCGTTTAAGCAACCGTTGCTTCAGTAAATAACATTGCTTACATTCGGATTCCACGCTGACAAACTCCAACATCAAAAATGATAAGATGCGGTGCTACTGTAACTGTGCGCTCATAAGCAACTCCCATTGGAGTTCCTCCTAGTGATTCTGCAAAGTGATTATCTTATTTCTTGGCCCAAAAGGAAAAGTAAATTACAAGTGTCATTGTTTGACATGACTTCAAAATATCCGTTAATTAATTATTCTCAATTTTGAATCCTATATAGTTTCCTGAATATCCGTTAATGACAATGATCATGTGATTTGCATTTAATAACTTATAGACGTGACACTATTTCATTGGCTGCAAATTAAGAGAATTTATTTGATATTTAAAAATTAATAAAAAAATAAATTTGAAAAACGAAAAAAAGTAATATAATTTTTCTATCTTATTCACTTTCTCTCACTACTCTCTCTCTCCCTCACTCTTCTGCAACTATGATCGAATTTCTCACAAACTTTACCGTTCTCTGTGCTCAAACAGAGTGGACGAAGGACCTCAAAAGGAGAAGTTCTTGTGCCAAATACTCAATTTGAGACTAATAATTTTAGGTTCTAGAAAACAATCTTGTTAAATTAATTAGAGAGAGAGTCAACATGTCTTCCGTCAAACCAAAAAATTTTGATGTGTTTCCAAACTGCCAAATCATTTAAAACTCAAAGAAAAAAAAAGAATCAAAGAATAAGAACCAATCCAGCTTAAGCATCTGGTCTATGCTTTTCATTTGGGTCTGAGTTAGCTTATTTAGCAATTGGGTGTTGCTACTGAAAGCTCAACCTACTGAGATATGTATGCTATTTTAGGAGACATGTAATAACCCTCAACTAATAAAACTTTTGAAAGTTAAGTACAAATCATTTAAAACAAAGAAAGTTGAGAACAATGTAAAATTTTAGAGCATTTTTAACTTTTTTTCTGACCTATCTTCACTCATATAAGCATAAATCTCTCATATGAAATCTAAATTAAGTGATTCCAATAGCTGTTGAAAGATAAGACATATATCTACAACTTTGATGTTGGGCACTTTTGCTAATTCCATGAATATTATAGTGATAAGAGGAAAAAACTGAAGCATAGTGTGGTCTGGACCTTGGCTCACTATTTTATGTATAACTCCTTCATATGAACTCTAAATTAGGTGATTCAAGTGGCTAATGAAAGCTAAGAGAAAGGGCTACAACTTTCATGTTGGACATTTTGTCCAATTCGGCCAAATACTTGATGCACTGTAGTTACGAACCACGGCCGTGCTCCAGGACACGGCCAGGCCGTGCTTCTGGCTGGTTTTTCGTTTTTCTGCAGCATCCCCTCCCTTCTCCCTCATTCTGACACTCTCCCTCTCCCTCTCTCTCTCTCTAAAATATTTTCTCTGCCTTCTCTCTATGATATCTCACCATCCAGCCAACCGATTCGAGCTACCAAGGTACCATTAGACTCGTGGCAACGAGTACTTCAAAACCCACCGATCAGTTTCGTCGGAAAACCGCCGGAAAGTTGCCGGGAAATCGCGTGAACAGTAACCTCCAAGGTAAAATTTCGTCTAATCATGTTTTAGGCTTCGTTTTTACTAAATTTCTTTCCATAGATAGTCTTAGAATTAGTTTCTATGCTAGAATATAGGGTTTTTAGGTTTCGGCGTGAATAGTATTTCCGGTGAGTGAATAGTATTTTCCGGCATGAATAGTGACGTTTAGAGTTTTCCAATTCTCATGTTATGTCTATATTTTCTAGGTTGTTGAACCATCACGAGGTGAAATTCTCGTTGTTGGACTCCTAGTAAGGTGAGTGGGTTTTTCATACTATAGTGCATTTTTTTTACGAATTCAGTTTATAACTCTTTCATATGATTTTAACTAGTTGGAATGTATGCTAAATTGTTTTACCGCTTTGAAAACCAATATGTTCCAACCATGTTAGAAATTGTAAATTTCAATCCTTGAACCCTAGGTATGTAGAGCAAGCATCTAGACTAATAATTCTCTATTTGAGCTAGATTTATAGAAATGCAAACTTAGTCATAGAAATGAACTAAGTTAGCCATGAAATGATTTGATGCATGATAAGCATCTATGTAACGTCTATGGACGATCTATGTTTAAAAATGTAAAGTTTATGATTATAAAGGTCTCCATGGGAATTCATGGATGAGATATATTTTAGAACGAAATTTTATGCATGAAAAGAGCTAGATGGAGAATTATAACTTTATTGAAATATTTTACTTTAAACTCTTAGAATGTCATATTTTTAAATATTTGCTATTGGAGGAATCCTTTTAGATCACTGTTAGCTAGCCGCAGGTAGTACTAGCCCTGGTGCACCATGATCATGTTAAAACTTTGGCCTAGGATATTGTGACGGGCATATGACTGCCTAAGACATAAAATTTAGGGTGGACTTATGTCGACGCCTACAGTGATTGCCATACCCATTGCTATGTGCTTGGGGAATTTAGGGTGGACTTATGTCTACGCCTACAGTGAATACCTTACCCTTGCTGTGTGCTTGGGGAAGATGATAGATCTATTAGAAAAGACCTCCAATAAACTAGTGCATTTTTTTTAAAGATTAAATATTTCTAAAATACCTTATTCATCATTGTTATTGCATAAATATCTTCATTTATTATTTACCATGCATAATTGATTTGCTTATGGTTATTGATTTAATCCTGTCTTATCTTTTGAACTGTTTAGCATTCTTTCAATAAATTACGGTTAAATGTTTAATGTTTTATATACCTTGATTTCAATTATTTAATTCATTGCGAAACACTCGTGCTTAGTTTGCCCTGTTTTTGTTATAGTATGATTTACCCATTCACTGAGATGTGGTAATCTCACCCCTCTTCTGTTTTCTCCCCACAGATAGTCAAAGAAACATTGATCCAGCTACAGCTTCATAGGAGGCTAAATATAGCATTGGTGAGCCCCAGTTTGGGCAAGTCTCTGTTGTATTGGTTGTATAGTTTAAGTTTATGTCTAGTGTATCTCCATGAACTTGCAGGCATGATCCTCGCTTCTTGTGTTGTTTGAAAAATGGTTTGTTTTAGTTTTTCAATGATGTTTGTATTATGAGGCCATGGGCCAAGTTGAATCACGGATGTTGGATTCATGAGATATATATATATATATACAGTATTTTCTGATATTGGATGTAGCATATGTGGCCAGTTATATTTATTATGTACTCTGGATTGTGTGCTGAATGTCTGTGTATGCTATGTGTTAGGCTTACGGCTAGGGGAAAACCCTTATGCCGTGCCGATCATGTGTTCCATCATTTGGGGCCATGACAAAGTGGTATCAGAGCTTCGGTTTTCCTGTGTTCTTGGAGTAACGGACCTTTAGGTAGGACTTTGAGTATGGTTATGAATCCGGACATGCTTTTATTCACAGTGCTGCTAAAATGGTTCGATAGGATGTAGTCTTTTTGTTTAAGTAAGTCAGTTTATCGTATGCTATGTTGGCATGGTTAAGTGATGGTTGGGCTATTTCTGTTTTATAGCGAGATGCCACCAAGAACAAGATCAAAGGTTAGGCAACCCGCGGTTTAAGAGCAGATGGCTGAAGAGTCTGCTCAGTCTACAGTACCCGTGCCTAGAGGCCGAGAGGTCGTGGCAGAGGCCGACCTAAAGCCAGTGCAAGAGGCAGTGGCAGGGGTGTAAGGGCTGCTGAAGCAGCCGAACAAGCTGAGTTGAGCAGTGAGCAAACTGAGACTCCCAGGGCGGGAGAAATGTCTTCTCACCCTCGGGATGATGTGATAGCCCAGATGCTGGTAACCATGCAGGGTATGCAGCAGGCGATAGAAAATCTAGCTGAAAGAAGGGATGGACAAGATAGAAGGGACCCGCAACAGCCCGAAATAGCTACCTCCGTTCCAGAACCAGTTAGGTCTGTGGAGCGGCATGTGAGACTTGCCGAGAGGGAAGTGGAACTATCTGAGTTCCTGAAGCTGAAACCGCCAACCTTTAAGGGGTTGTTGGCTAGTGAAGATCCCCTGGAGTTTATAGAGGACACTGAGAAGATCTGTGAGATTCTTAAGTGTCCAGAGATCCCTTCAGTAGAGTTAGCATCCTTCCAGTTGTCTGGAGTAGCGCAGGTATGGTTTAAGACCATGATGCGCGGAAGGGGAGCTACAGCGCCACCTTTGGGATGGCCAAAGTTCAAGGAAGTCTTCATGGAGAGGTTTGTGCCTCAGAGTATCCAAGATGCCAAGTGTCAAGAATTTGTGGAGTTGAAGCAGACTCCCGGTATGACAGTCACAGAGTATGACTACCGCTTCACACAGCTGTTGCCGTATGCACCGCACATGGTCCCTACTGAAAAGGACATGATCAAGAAATTTATCCAGGGGTTGAAGCCAGCATTGTTTAAATCAATGGCACCTCAGATGAAGCAATTCCCCAACTATGCAGAGGCTGTGGACTGTGCAAGAATGATGGAGACTAGACATTTGGTCGATGTTGAGAGTGCCAAGTTGAGAAAGAGGGATAGGGACGGGAGCTCCAAAGGAGGGCAAAGTTCTCATTCCCAAGGACCCCAATTCCAGGGCCAGCAGCGCCCAACAACACAGAATGTTGGGAACCCCAACTAGAGACCAGATGCGAGTGGTAGGCTAGGTCTTAGCCAAGGAAACACCAGGTATCCAAGTCAACCAGGACCAAGAGCCATTCAGAAGAACAGGCCACAATGCCCTATTTGTGGCAACCATCACTTTGGTCAGTGCCGCAGAGAGATGGTTGTTTGCTATCATTGCAACCAACCTGGACACATGAAGAGGGAATGTGTCACGACCCAAAAATAGAAGTACGTAACCGGCACGGGTTTTGAGAATAATCTCATCCCGTAAGCCTCTAGTATGATACATATAAATGATTTTCTCATAAATAGTATAGATTGTAACCAAACACATAATCACATTCATTTGGGAGCTTACGATATAATTTCAATAATCTCAAATATACATAAATACTCTGCAAATGGAAGTTGAGATCCTGCCTGTGATATATGGAGCAACTCTAGAGTACAAGTACAATGTAAATTAAAATCTATGAGCCTTGGAAATAAAGTAGGCTCACCTAGAGATCATGTCATCTAGCTGGTCAACTATCTGAAAAAAAAAATGTAGAAATATCGTGTAGTGAGTTTGACAACTCAGTGAGCGAATATAGTTTACTATAACTGAAACAGAACAGACCATTCGCACGAGTTTTCATAAATAGAAAATATGGTAGAATATAATATTATCTAAATCAATGTATATAACAACAAACTGAAGTTTTAAAGAAGGTAAATTTTGTTAAAAGAAAATCAACAATCTTAAGATTTAGTATATAAACAATAATTTCAAAATCAGATAAGGAAATAAAAAGATAACTCTTTATATATAAAAAAAATGTGTTTAGAGGAGGACTCAAAGTAGACCCATAATTATAATTTGTTATACCCAAACACAAAGCCTGGTAAGGGCAATCACCATATACATTGTTTTATCCCAAGCACATAGCAATGGGACGGGTAAATCACCATATTCTCATAATTCATATCATAAGGTTGGGAGGAGCTCTCCTCAACTCCCTGACCTTTCCATATGTTGACTGTCCTAAGCACACAGCAATAGGACGGGTAAATCACCTCATTCTCATCATAAGTAACCAGGTCAATTGCCACTGGTTATTGGAGGAGACATACTCAACTCCATACTTATTCATAATTCAATCCTCATGTGCCCGTTCGCACAAGGGGCTAGCAACTCTCTTGCTAGCTAAAGTTTCATGGTGCACCAAGGCTAACTATCTCTGTCGCTAGCTAACAGTGTTTCTATCAATGATTCCTCCAAAATAAACTAGTTTAATTAATAAAAAATATAAGCTGAAAGAACAATTGAAAATTATGAGGTTAAAATTATTTTTAAGACAAAATATATCCCTCCCTTCCAAGATATTCCTCGGACAGAGTTCCGGCATAGAAATTCATTCTCCAAAATCAGAAATACAACATTTTCATTCCAGTCCAGATAAACCATAATATCCAGTATCAATGACACATTTGAAACTCAAATACAAATTCAATTTCACCATATCCATGAAACAGTGAGGTATCATTTATAACACAAATCATGTGAAACAATATGAAAGATGATACAATTATAAGATTCAATAAAGTGTATCATAATACCACATTTTCATCATAAATTCAGGAGGGACTTATTAGAGGTCTGTTCTGCATGTCCTATAACTTCTATGAATATAAATCAATATAAACATGAAATTCAATTTATGCTATTCATAATTAAAACTTTGTTTTAAATGCATGGACATGAGAGATATTTAAAAATGCGTTATAGTAAATTATATTCACTCACAGTGTAAGGGCCCCAGATTGGACAGCCCCAAAATCCACGTTTCCCATCTGAATTTGATCAATTAGATATTAAAAATGAGTCCGGAAGGTCCAAAAACTTAAAAAAATGACCCTGGGACGCTGGCACTGTTCATGGCCGGAAACACTGTTCACCGAAGTAAATTTTGCAAAATTAAACCACCAAAACACATTTTCTGACCGTCAATTTTATCCTACAACTAATATTCTACATCCTTAACAAAATCCCTAAGTTAAAATCTTGAAAAACTATCAAAAATTCAATATTTTAGAAAATTTACCTTGAAGATACTATTCACAAAATTCCGGTGACATTTCGGCGAACTTCCGGCGAAAATGATCGGTGGCTTTTGAAGCTCTCGCCGCCATGAGTCCAACGGTACCTCCAGTATCTCAATTAGACGTCTAGAATTGGAGAAATCTTAGAGATAAGTTTTTAAAAATTTTAGAGAGAGAGAAATTTTTTCTTCTTCTCTGCCTTCTTCGCGTGCGTGCATCCATCCTTCCTCGTCCCTTCTTTTTTTTTTAATAATAATAATAATATTATTTAATAATTAAATAATATGATTTCTTTAATATAAATTCATATAAATTCAATTTTTCATCCTAAAATATCCTAAAAATTTCTAAAAATTTACATTCTAGTTAAACTCTTAAATTATGATTTTTCTTGATAAAAATCGTAATAAACAAATCTCAAAATAAATATCTTTTTACATATTAAAAGAAAGAATATTTTAAAAAAATTCAGCAAAAATTTATTAAAAGCCAATATAATTATTTTGAGCAAAACAATAATTATTTTAAATAAAAATATACTTTCTTTTAGCAAAACATAATCATTTACAATAAAAATATATTATATATATATATATATATATATATTTAGTAAAACATTATTATTTTAAAATAAAAATTTTGGGATATTACAGAATGTCCCCAGTTGTATGGCTCAAGCAAAGGGCCAACTCGACCGGCTTTGCTACCAACCCCAGTGGCAGCTCAGTCTATAAGGACTATACTGGGCCAAGCAAGTAGCAGAGGTACTGGTAGAGGGATGATGGGCCGAGGTCAAAGCCAAGCGGGCCGAGGTCAACCGAGGATTTTTGCTCTTACTAGGCAGGATGCACAAGCTTCAAATGCGGTCATGACAGGTACTCTTTCGGTTTGTCTACATGAAGCATATGTTTTGTTTGACCCCGGGTCTACATATTCCTATGTTTCTTCTAGTTTTGCTAAGAGTTTGGGTAAAGATCCGATTAGGATGAATGCCCCTTTCTTTGTAACCACCCCGGTCGGTGATTGTTTGCCAGTAGAGCATATATGCAAGTCATGTAAAGTGTCAGTGGATTATAGGGAGACATCTGCTGATTTGATCATCCTAGACATGATAGACTTTGACATAATCCTAGGAATGGATTGGTTGGCAGCATGCTATGCTACCTTGGATTGCTATGAGAAGGCAATCAAGTTCAACATTCCAAGTGAAGTTCCTTTCCGGTTTCAGTGTGACCGAAGTAAAGCTCCAAGTAACTTAATTTCAGTCTTGGTTGCTCAGAGGATGTTGAAGAAGGGATGCCAGGGATACTTGGCATATGTTAGAGATGTGGATGGGAAGGTACCGGACGTAGACAAGATGGCAGTGGTAAGAGAATTCCTGGATGTCTTTCCAGAGGAGTTGCCAGGATTACCTCCTGAACAGGAGATAGAGTTTGGTATCGACTTTATTCCAGAAGCTCGACCAATTTCTATACCGCCTTACAGGATGGCACCCACAGAGCTTAAGGAGCTAAAGCGTCAGTTGCAGGATTTGTTGGATAAGGGCTTCATCAGACCGAGCACTTCTCCATGGGGTGCTCCGGTCCTTTTTGTGAAAAAGAAAGACGGGTCTTTGCGTCTTTGCATTGACTATCGGCAACTGAATAAGCTAACGGTGCGCAACAACTACCCTTTACCCAGGATTGATGATCTGTTCGATCAACTTCAAGGAGCGAAATGTTTCTCCAAGATTGATCTGAGGTCAGGGTACCATCAGTTGAAGATCAGGAAGGAGGATATTCCCAAGACAGCTTTTAGGACCCGTTATGGTCATTATGAGTTTTTAGTTATGTCTTTTGGACTAATTAATGCACCAGCTGCTTTTATGGACTTGATGAATAGGGTGTTCAAGCCATTCTTGGATCAGTTTGTCATTGTGTTCATTGATGACATCTTGGTTTATTCTAAAGACCATGAGGAGTATGAACAGCACCTACGGGTCATTCTGCAGATTTTGAGGGATCAGCAGTTGTATGCCAAACTCTCTAAGTGTGAGTTCTGGTTGGACAGTGTTATGTTTCTGGGGCATGTAGTCACGAAGGACGGCATTCAAGTAGACCCCAAGAAGGTAGAGCTAGTACAGCAGTGGCCTCACCCAGCTAGTGTGACGGAGATCCGAAGTTTCTTGGGTCTAGCAGGGTATTATCGGAGGTTCATCAAGGATTTCTCTAGGATTACTGCTCCTTTGACCAGATTAACCAGGAAGGGAGTTAAGTTTGAGTGGTCGGATGCATGTGAAGAAAGTTTCCAGACCTTGAAGAAGTGTCTAACCACAACCCCAGTTTTAACTATCCCAACGGGCACTGGAGAATACTCAGTATACTGTGACGCCTCAAGGGTGGGCTTGGGTTGTGTGTTAATGCAGAATGGTCATGTTGTTGTCTATGCATCTAGGCAGCTCAGGAAGCACGAACAGAACTATCCTACACATGATTTGGAGATGGCGGCAGTGGTCTTTGCCTTGAAGATTTGGAGACACTATCTCTATGGTAAACCCTGTGAGATTTACACAGACCACAAGAGCCTCAAGTACATCTTTCAACAAAGGGATATTAACTTGAGACAGAGAAGGTGGATGGAGTTGGTGAAGGACTATGACTGCACTATCTTGTACCACTCAGGCAAGGCCAATGTGGTAGCAGATGCTTTGAGCAAAAAGTCAATGGGGAGTCTAGCCCATATCACCCTACTCCGGAGGCCATTGATAAGGGATATTCATCGGCTAGAAGGTGAGGGAATGTGTTTTGAAGTGAAGGATCCAGGGGTGTTGTTAGCTCACATGCAACTACACTCTCCGCTGGTTGAGCAGATTAAGGCAGATCAGGACAAGGTTGCTAAGCTGTGCAAGCTCAAGGATGAAGTTAGGAATAATCAGACTTCTAAATTCAGCGTGGATGCTGAAGGAGTGTTAAGATATGGGAAGCGCTGGTGTGTACCTGATGTGGATAGCTTGAGGAAGCAGATTTTGGAAGAGGCACATCAATCAGCCTATACGATCCACCCAGGAACAAATAAGATGTATGGTGACCTCAAGGACTTGTATTGGTGGAATGTGATGAAGAAGGATGTAGTAGACTTTATGGCTTAGTGCTTGGTTTGTCAACAGGTGAAAGCTGAACACCAGAAGCCTGCCGATCTGCACCAACAGATTGAGATACCAGAATGGAAGTGGGAAAGGATCACTATGGACTTCGTTACAAGGTTACCAAGGACTCCTAAGGGTTATGACTCAGTATGGGTGATAGTGGATCAAATGACCAAGTCATCCCACTTCTTACCAGTGAAGACTACCTTTAATGCGGCTCAGTATGCAAACCTGTATCTGAATGAGATCGTCAGATTACATAGAGTCCCTGTATCCATCATATCTGATCGAGGTCCACAGTTTACGGCAAGGTTTTGGAAAGCTTTTCAAAAAACTTTGGGGACGAGGTTAGATCTAAGCACCGCTTTTCATCCCCAAACAGATGGTCAGTCAGAACGCACGATTCAAATTTTGGAGGATATGCTTAGAGAATGTATATTGGATTTTGGTGGTAGTTGGGAAGGATACCTGCCATTAGCTGAGTTTGCATACAACAACAGTTATCAAGCCAGTATTTAGATGGCACCTTTTGAAGCTCTTTATGGGAGAAGATGCCGATCTCCCGTTGGATGGTTTGAAGTTGGAGAAGCCAAGCTGCTAGGGCCAGATTTGGTGCAAGATGCCATAGAGAAGGTTAAGCTGATAAGGGAACGGATTTTAACTGCACAAAGTCGTCAGAAGGCTTATGTGGACCATAGGCATCGGGAGTTGGAGTTTTCTCTAGGCGATCACGTGTTCCTCAGAGTTTCACCCATGAAGGGAATCATACGGTTTGGTAAGAAAGGGAAGTTAAGCCCGAGGTATATTGGACCTTTTGAAGTTCTGGATAGGGTAGGAGCATTGGCATACCACCTAGCCCTACCACCTGGATTGAGTGAAGTGCATCCAGTCTTCCATGTCTCGATGTTGAGGAAGTATCTACCCGACCCATCTCATGTGATTCAACCGCAAGAAATCCTTTTGGATGACAAGTTGGCCTACGAAGAGAGACCCATGGCCGTTGTTGATAGACAAGTGAAAAATTTGAGGTCTAAGGATATCCCTACAGTGAAGGTGATCTGGCAGAATTATTCCAAAAAGGAAGCTACGTGGGAAGTAGAGGATGTCATAAGAAAGAAGTATCCACAACTGTTCCAAGAGTAGTCTTATATTTTCATGTTGTTAGTTTTTGTAAAATTCAGGGACCGAATTTTTATAAGGAGGGTAGAATGTAATAACTCTCAACTAATAAAACCTTTGAAGGTTAAGTACAAATCATTTGAAACAAAGAAAGTTGAGAACAATGTAAAATTTTAGAGCGTTTTTGACTTCTTCTTTTTACCTATCTTCACTCATATAAGCATAAATCTCTCATATGAAATCTAAATTAAGTGATTCCAATTGCTGATAAAATATAAGACATATATCTAAAACTTTGATGTTGGGAACTTTTGCTAATTCCGTGAATATTATAGTGATAAGAGGCAAAAACCGAAGCATAGTGTGGTCTGGACCTTTGCTCACTATTTTATGCATAACTCCTTCATATGAACTCTACATTAGGTGATTCAAGTGGCTAATGAAAGCTAAGAGAAAGGGCTACAACTTTCATGTTGGATGTTTTGTCCAATTCGGCCAAATACTTGGTGCACTGTAGCCACGAACCACGGCCGTGCTCCAGGACACGGCCAGGCCGTGCTTCTGGCTGGTTTTTCGTTTTTCTGCAGCATCCCCTCCCTTCTCCCTCATTCTGACACTCTCCCTCTCCCTCTCTCTCTCTCTAAAATATTTTCTCTGCCTTCTCTCTACGATATCTCACCATCCAGCCAACCGATTCGAGCTACCAAGGTACCATTAGACTCGTGGCAACGTGTACTTCAAAACCCACCGATCAGTTTCGCCAGAAAACTGCTGGAAAGTCACTGAGAAATCGTGTGAACAGTAACCTCCAAGGTAAAATTCCGTCTAATCGCGTTTTAGGCTTCGTTTTTACCAAATTTCTTTCCATAGATAGTCTTAGAATTAGTTTCTATGCTAGAATATAGGGTTTTTAGGTTTCGGCGTGAATAGTATTTTCGGCGAGTGAATAGTATTTTTCGACATGAATAGTGACGTTTAGAGTTTTCCAATTCTCATGTTATGTCTATATTTTCTAGGTTGTTGAACCATCACGAGGTGAAATTCTCGTTGTTGGACTCCTAGTAAGATGAGTGAGTTTTTCATACTATAGTGCATTTTTTTTACGAATTCAGTTTATAACTCTTTCATATGATTTTAACTAGTTGGAATGTATGCTAAATTGTTTTACCGCTTTGAAAACCAATATGTTCCAACCATGTTAGAAATTGTAAATTTCAATCCTTGAACCCTAGGTATGCAGAGCAAGCATCTAGACTAATAATTCTCCATTTGAGCTAGATTTATAGAAATGTAAACTTAGTCATAGAAATGAACTAAGTTAGCCATGAAATGATTTGATGCATGATAAGCATCTATGTAACATCTATGGACGATCTATGTTTAAAAAGGGAAAGTTTATGATTATAAAGGTCTCCATGGGAATTCATGGATGAGATATATTTTAGAACGGAATTTTATGCATGAAAAGAGCTAAATGGAGAATTATAACTTTATTGAAATATTTTACTTTAAACTCTTAGAATGTCATATTTTTAAATATTTGCTATTGGAGGAATCCTTTTAGATCACTGTTAGCTAGCCGCAAGTAGTGCTAGCCCTGGTGCACCATGATCATGTTAAGGCTTCGGCCTAGGATATTGTGACGGGCATATGACTGCCTAAGACACAAAATTTAGGGTGGACTTATGTCTACGCCTACAGTGATTGCCATACCCATTGCTATGTGGTTGGAGAAAATTTAGGGTGGACTTATGTCTACGCCTACAGTGATTGCCATACCCATTGCTATGTGCTTGGAGAATTTAGGGTGGACTTATGTCTACGCCTACAGTGATTACCTTACCCTTGCTGTGTGCTTGGGGAAGATGATAGATCTATTAGAAAAGACCTCCAATAAACTAGTGCATTTTTTTTAAAGATTAAATATTTCTAAAATACCTTATTCATCATTGTTATTGCATAAATATCTTCATTTATTATTTACCATGCATAATTGATTTGCTTACGGTTATTGATTTAATCATGTCTTATCTTTTGAACTGTTTAGCATTCTTTTAATAAATTACGGTTAAATATTTAATGTTTTCTATACCTTGATTTCAATTATTTAATTTATTGTGAAACACTCGTGCTTAGTTTGCCCTGTTTCTGTTATAGTATGATTTACCCATTCACTGAGATGTGGTAATCTCACCCCTCTTCTGTTTTCTCCTCACAGATAGTCAAAGAAACATTGTTCCAGCTACAGCTCCATAGGAGGCTAAATATAGCATTGGTGAGCTCCAGTTTGGGCAAGGCTCTGTTGTATTGGTTGTATAGTTTAAGTTTATGTCTAGTGTATCTCCATGAACTTGCAGGCAGGATCCTCGCTTCTTGTGTTGTTTGAAAAATGGTTTGTTTTAGTTTTTCAACGATGTTTGTATTATGAGGCCATGGGCCAAGTTGAATCACGGATGTTGGATTCATGAGATATATATATATATATATATATACAGTATTTTCTAATATTGGATGTAGCATATGTGGCCAGTTATATTTATTATGTACTATGGATTGTGTTCTGAATGTCTGTGTATGCTATGTGTTAGGCTTACGGTTAGGGGGAAACCCTTATGCCGTGCCGATCATGTGTTCTATCATTTAGGGCCATGACAAGACAAGTGAGAATCTCCTGGCAAAAATAGATATTCAAGAGTGAAAAAGGTCAAGTTATTCATAACAACACCAATAGTAGTTTTTGAGTTTTGTTTCTCTATGCTCTGAGACAAGTGAAAGAGAGGAAATGGCAAGGAAACCCATCTCAAACCAAGACTTGTGCCTTTACATGTAAAAATATATTTTATACACACCCAGTAATATGAAGCATTTCCATGAAGAAAAATACAGCTTTAACGGAACATAATTGTAGGTGACTGTGAGAAATTGTTAGAGGACAACTTTAACCATAATATTAAAAAAAATTGTAATTATTCATTGATAAATGAAAATTTTGTAACTTCCATAGTGTGCCACCCACATGTATATTTCTCCAATTTTTAATATATATTACCACATAACAAATGCTACTTTTATATGATATTAGTAATTAACAACATTTGGGTGTCTAATTTTTTTTTTCAAAAAAGGTAATTTATTTGAATTAAACGTAACATATAGTAATTAAAGAAATCATGGAATATTCAAAGAGTTTAATGGATCTTACGTGCCTCTCTTATTGATGTACAGATAGCCATGGGTTTATTCATTCTGCAAAGAGATTATCTTATTTCTTGGCCTAAAAGGAAAAGGAGGTTATAAGTTTTATTGTTTGACATGACTTCAAAGTATCCGTTAATTAATTATTCTCAGTCATGGATCCTAATTGGTTTCCTAAAATCTCAAAAGTTTCCTAAATAAATTCTCGTTGCGCACCTTCGCTTAAACCTCTTCCATTTGGATTCGTAATATACTATAAATAAACCCCATTCTCTCTCATCATTTTTGCTCTCAAACACATCGTTTTCTCTTCGTCTCTTCCATCCTTTTTTATTTGTTCAGGTTCAATCATGGAAAGCCAACAGCTTTTCAATCTCGTTCCAATGGTTTCTTCTGAAACCACCGTAGAACACTCTACTAGAAGAACCTATTATTCTCCTCAAGTACAGAAGAAGAGGAAGAACCCTGACGCTGCAAGAAAGAGCGTTCAAGGTTCTACTCCAGAAGAGAGACGATGGGGCTATTTTACAACGTTGAAGCTCTACGAGGACCCATGGAAGATTAAGAAAGTTCTCACAGGAAGCGACGTTCATGGGGGTTTGAACTGACTCTTGCTGGCCACAGATTTGGTGGAAGATTTAGTGTTGCCTGTGCTGAAAGATGATGACGAACGTAGAAATGCAGGGACTGAAGAAGGAACTGAGGTTAGGTTTTGGGATGTGAACACCAACTCTATGCACTTTCTACTTCTCAAGAGATGGGTAAGTACTGGAAGCTTTGTATTTATCGGGAAGTGGCATCAAGATTTTGTGAAAAGAAGGAATCTGAAGAAAGGGGATGAGATTGGACTTCACTGGGATTCCTACAAAGAACGATTTAACTTTTCTGTTCTTCAGCATTCTGCTGTTTGAGATTTTTCTCCCATGCCCTGTAGTCAAATTGAATTTCTGGGTACACTTAGAAGTTTTCTCTAGGAAAACTCTTACAAAAATTGAACCTAGATTGAATTATTAGTCTTATGTAATTATAATTCGTTTAGTCTTCTTATGTATCCATGATTATAAATATAATAAAATCTTTTTTCCGTTACAAAAGTAATTATTTCTTTGGAGTAATGTGTTAAATTCATAGATTTTGGCAAATATATATCACCAACTTTCCAAAACTGACACAAAAAATGTGGCTACAGTTAAAATGTATGTTGGGATTTCCAAAATTTGCAACTATTGTTTTGTCAAAATCAATTTTCTTTCTAATTTTTCCGTAAAATTTAAAGGTAACATATTCTTATAGATAAGTGTTAAATAATCCTTTTAATTATAATCCAAAGTTCCTATTGCAAGGAAGAAAGGCCGTGTTTGCTTACTCTATCCAGTATTTGTAATTAAATAAGATGAAAATGACAATCTCACTAGAATTATTTGAAGAAGTCTTATTATAAATTACTATCTATTAATGAATATTTAAATAAAACAGGAATTTGTTTTTTTTTTTCATTTTTATTATTTTTTATATTAATGAATATTTGAACTTGTACTCTACAGTTGCTCCATATATCACAGGCAGGATCTCAGCTTCCATTTACAGAGTATTTGTGTATATTTGAGATTATTGAAATTATACAGTAAGCTCTCAAATAAATGTGATTATGTGTTTGGTTACAATCTATACTATTTATGAGAAAATCATTTATATGTATCATACTAGAGGCTTACGGGATGAGATTATTCTCAACACCCGTGCCGGTTACGTACTCCTATTTTTTGGTCATGACAAAGTTGGTATGAGAGCATTAGGTTTCCCTGTGACTATCGGAGCAAAGGATTTTTTAGTAGGACCTTTAGTATGGGTATGAGCCGGACATATTTATACTTCTGGTGCTGCTGAAGGATTCTATAGGGTTTCGCTTTCCTTTCTATTCCAAGATTGCTAAAGTTTCTAGTATATGGTTTATTGAATATTATGACATTATTTTTTAAAAAATATCTATGGGTCAATTATTGCCTGAAAGTAAAAGGGATAGGCATCCTTGAGAATTTAAAGAATTGAGACAAATGCCAATTACGATCGTTTCTGAATATAATATTCGTTTTACCCCGTTGTCTAGTTATGATAGACTTTGATGTGATACTGAGAATGGATTGATTGGTATAAAGCCATGCCATGTCGGAATGTCACTTTAAGGTGATTAAATTCAATATTCTTGGAGAATTTTCTTTCTTGATACAGAGAGACCATAGTGAGATATCTAATAATCTAATCTCTGCTTTAGCAGCCCATAAGAGCGTACAAAAAGTTGCCAAGGATATTTGGCAGTGGTGAGAGATATTGATATGATGTATGCCAGTGTAAATCAAGTTCTAGTGCTAAAAAAAAAAATTAGATGTAATTCTTGAGGAATTGCCAAGATTACCTCGAAACGTAAAATAAAATTTGGTATTGATTTACTTCCTGAAACCTCACCAGTGTCTGTCTATACCCCCTTATAGAATGATATTGACTAAACTTAAGAAAAAAAATAGTTACAAGACTTGTTAGTCAAAGGATTTATACTCTCTCGTACTTTCCTTGAGGTGCTCTAGACCTATTTGTGGAAATGAAGGATGGATCACTATGACTATGTATAGATTATAGACAGTTGAATAAGGTAACAATGTGGAATAAATAAATAAATAATCCATTAACTCGTATTTGTTTAACCAGTTATAAGGTGCTCAGTATTTTTTCAAAAAAAAAAACTTGATTTGGGATATGAGTATCATGAATTGAGAATAAGGGAAGAGGATATTCGAGAAATCTTTTAGGACTCATTATGGACATTATGAATTTTTGGTTATGTCATTTAGTTTGACAAATGTCCAAAACTTTATTCATAGACTTAATAAATAGAGTACTTAAGTCATTCCTGGATCAATTTATTATTATAATTATTGACGATACACTAAAATATTCTAAGAGTTTAAAGGATCATAATTAAAGATAGTTTTACAAACTCTAAAGGAGTATGTTTAGCAAGGATGGTATCCAAATAGACCCTAAGAAAATAAAAGTGGAACAGCAATGGCTACATTCTACTACAGTTACAGATGAAGATCTAAATCCAATTTGCGCTTCCTGCGGTTGTCTGCCGTCCATTCTATTTGAGCAATAGTTGGATCAAGTATATGAACATATGCTTGTAAAGCATCAATCAATTCCTCAGCATTTGAAGCCGAGATGAGAATTCGTCGTGCTGAGTGTGGGATAAACTTCTGTTCCACAGCTTGATCTAGAAAAGACAACAAACCATCAAAGAAGTGATTAACATTTAACAGACCTATCGGTTTGTGATGCATATTCAGTTGTGCCCAAGAGACTATTTGGAAAATCTCCTCTAAAGTATCAAAACCACCTGGTAAGGCAATGAAGACGTCAGCATTGCTCATCATTCTAGCCATGCGTTCATGCATGGAAGCTATTCTATATTCTTCCCCAATTGTCTTCCCTATGTTGCTAGATGCAGCCAGAGCTGTAGGAATAATACCTAGAACTTGGCATCCTCCTACATGTGCAGCTGTAGCCACACACCCGATTAACCCACAGTTACCTCCACCATACACTAAATGAATTCTTCTCCTAGCTAGCACCATACCCAGATTTTGTGCTGCTTTAACATACTCCCCATCTTTTCCAGGACTGGAACCACAAAAAACACAGATATTTCGAAACTGACGGAATGCGGTTCCCTCCATAATTTCTATCACCTTAACTCTGAGTATGAAGATAAAGATACTAATGTAAGCATTTATAGAACTCAGAGAAGGGCATATTTATAATAGTTATGTGAATAGGCCGGGTATTATTAGAACAACTATGTGAGTGATTGGTGGATATTAGCTAAATTAAAGGTAGAAAAAAAATTTCAAAAATAACGGCAAGCATGTATATGTACAGTAGTTATGACTGTGACCCATATTAAGCACATAAAGAGCATAAGATAAGATATCACCAAAAATTTGTCTTTTTCTTGTTGTCTTTGATGAAACATTGATGTCTTGATTCTTGTAGAAAAGTTGTAGGTGATAGCCGTCATTGTAAAAAAAAAGGAGTGAAAATGCAAACCAATTAATTGTTGAAGAGGAACAATCAAATGGTTTATTTTGTTTTCTCAATGTTTTTGCTAGTCGACTATCGGTATTATTAAGTCGATTAGCTATTTTGAGAAATTTTAATTTGGACTGGTTATTTTACAGTTGATTGATTACATCTATTCTGAAGCAATCAACTGCATCCTACCAGTTAGTTACGTACTCTTTGTTTTTCACAGACTTTTATAAGTTCGGAAATGTTTATTTTTCACCGAATATCGCTTTAAAGTAGATTCTGACACGTATATTCAAAATTTGCGGCCACCAATTTTAATGTTTTTCAATGCTTTGTCCAAATTTTTGAATTTCTATTTTGGCACCATTCTCTATTATGCTTTTCGTCTATTTCATTGCATTCTCCCTCATTAATGGTTGGCATTAAATGCAAGGTTCTTTTCCCTCATTGCAAGAGAAGATAATTTCTTTTCTTTAAAACTCGGTTATTATGGTGTCCAAGTGGTTAGTAGGTAAAGTAATGAAAAGTTTGAAAGAAATAGACAGATGATGACCTTATGGTGTTTTGACGAATGTAATCAAGAGAATTAGTGGTGTTGAAGTTCTTGAGGAATAAAATATGGAAAGTATGATTTAAATTAATCTTTGAACTCTTAATTTGAAAATAAGGAGAATATTTTGAGAACTACGTCTAAAAATAATGAAAGGATCAATGTACTTGAATTAAGAGATTATACCATGCGAAGATGAGTTTAGTATCTAGAATTTGAATTATGTGGAGATTGAAAATTTATGTGTAAATAATTGTTGAGAAAGGAGAAATTATTTGTCCTTGATTGAATTTGCTTATATCCGTGGTTATCAAGCCAATATACAAATGACATCATTTGAGGTTATATATATAAAATAGTATAGATCTCCTAATAAGTTAGTACGTTGAGTAAAGTTAGGTCTGCAGTATATAGGATCAGCCCAGTAGCTTACCGTTGGGCTTTGCTATATGAATTGAGTAATATTCATCCCATCTTTTACGTGTCTATGCTACGAAAGTATCTACCGATGTCGAGAAATTCAGTTAGACAAAGATTTTTCATATGAGGAAAACAAAAATCAGTGACTATAGTAGATAGAAAAAAAATGTTCAAAAGAAATACCACGGTAAAAGTCACATAGCAGAATCACTTTTCAGAGGAGGCTACTTATGAAAGAGAGAATAATATGCGCGTCAGATACATATTTTTGAGTGATAAGGTTAGTATTTATTTACAATTATGGAGATGAAATTGATTAAAAAAAAATATAAGCAACTCAGTATAGGCCAAAAGTTTATAAGGACAATGAATGTTGAGCACTAGAAATTATCAGTTGATGACCACATATTTTTTTTAAAGACTCACCAATGAAAGAGGTAATGAGGTTTGGAAAGAAGAAAAAAGTTAAGCTCTAGTATATAGACTCTTTTGAACGAAGTAGGCAAAGTAATACATTGCCTAGCCTTGCCATCAGGATTGAGTAATGTGGATATAGACTTTCTTGCATCAATGTTAAGGAACTACTTATTAGATTCTTCTTATATTACCTAATTCCAAGAAATTTAATTGGACAAAAATTTAGCTTAACTATAGGTACAATCGATGTTTATCGTTGATCGACAAGTGAAGAACTTATGGATGAAAATATCTCTAATTATTTGAGTAATAAAGTTGGTAACTTTGAATTATATCTTGACTTCATTCCCTACATGTGGTAGGATAGGCTGAAATTCGGGGACCGAATATCTTAAGGGGGGAAGAATGTAATATCCCAAAATTTTTATTTTTAAATAATAATTTTTTACTAAATATATATATATATATATATATATATATTTATTTATTTATTTATTTATTTATTGTAAATGATTATGTTTTGCTAAAAGGAAGTATACTTTTATTTAAAATAATTATTGTTTTGCTCAAAATAATTATATTGGCTTTTAATAAATTTTTGTTGTATTTTTCAAAATATTCTTTCTTTTAATATGTAAAAAGATATTTAGATTGATATTTGTTTATTACGATTTTTATCAAGAAAAAAATCATAATTTAAGAGTTTAACTAGAATGTAAATTTTTAGAAATTTTTGAGATATTTTAGGATATGAAAAAATGAATTTATATTAAAGAAATCCTATTATTTAATTATTAAATAATAATAATAATATTAAAAAAAGAAAAGAAAAGAGGGGGCGGAGGAAGGAAGGACGCACGAAGAAGAAAGAAAAAACGAAATTTCTTTCTCTCTCTCTAAAATTTTTTTTAAACTTCTCTCTAAAATTTCCTCAATTTTAGACTTCCAATTGAGATACCGAAGGTACCGTTGGACTCATGATGGCGAGAGTTTCAAAACCCACCGATCATTTTCGTCGGAGGTTCGCCGGAATTTCACAGGAATTTCCTAAATAGTAACTTAAAGGTAAATTTTCTAAAATACTGGAATTTTGATGGTTTTTCAAGATTTCAACTTAGGGGTTTTGTTAAGAATGTAGAATATTAGTTGTAGGACAAAATTTACGGTCAGAAAATGTGATTTGGTGGTTTAATTTTACAAAATTTACTTCGGTGAACAGTAGATTTTGGGGCTGTCCAATCTGGGGCCCTTACCCTGTGAGTGAATATAATTTATTATAACGCATTTTTAAATCTCTCTCATGTCCATGCATTTAAAACAAATTTTTAATTATGAATAGCATAAATTGAATTTCATGTTTATATTGATTTATATTCTTAGAAGTTATAAGACATGCAGAACAGACCTCTAATAAGTCCCTGCTGAATTTATGATGAAAATCTGGTATTATGATACACTTTATTGAATCTTATAATTGTATCATCTTTCATATTGTTTCATATGATTTGTGTTATAAATGATACCTCACTGTTTCATGGATATGGTGAAATTGAATTTGTATTTGAGTTTCAAATGTGTCATTGATACTGGATATTATGGTTTATCTGGACTGGAATGAAAATGTTGTATTTCTAATTTTGGAGAATGAATTTCTATGCCGAAACTCTGTCCGAGGAATATCTTGGAAAGGAGGGATATATTTTGTCTTAAAAAGAATTTTAACCTCATAATTTTCAATTTTTCTTTCAGCTTATATTTTTGATTTATTAAACTAGTTTATTTTGGAGGAATCATTGATAGAAACACTGTTAGCTACGACAGAGATAGCTAGCCTTGGTGCACCATGAAAGCCTAGCTAGCAAGAAAGTTGCTAGCCCCTTGTGCGAACGGGCACATGAGGATTGAATTATGAATAAGTATGGAGTTGAGTATGTCTCCTCCAATAACCAGTGGCAATTGACCTGGTTACTTATGATGAGAATGAGGTAATTTACCCGTCCTATTGCTGTGTGCTTAGGACAGTCAACATATGGAAAGGTCAGGGAGTTGAGGAGAGCTCCTCCCAACCTTATGATATGAATGATGAGAATATGGTGATTTACCCGTCCCATTGCTATGTGTTTGGGATAAAACAATGTATATGGTGATTGCCCTTACCAGGCTTTATGCTTGGGTATAAAAATTATAATTATGGATCTACTTTGAGTCCTCCTCTAAACATTTTTTTATATGAAGAGTTATCTTTCTATTTCCTTATCTGATTTTGAAATTATTGTTTATTATACTAAATCTTAAGATTTTAGATTTTCTTTTAACAAAATTTATCTTCTTTAAAACTTTAGCTTGTTGTTATATACATTGATTTAGATAATGTTATATTCTACCATAATTTCTATTTATGAAAACTCGTGCGAATGGTCTGTTCTGTTTCAGTTGTAGTAAACTATATTTGCTCACTGAGTTGTCAAACTCACTATACGATATTTCTACATTTTTTTTTCAGATAGTTGACCAGCTAGATGACTTGATCTCTGGGTGAGCCTACTTTGTTTTCAAGGCTCGTATATTTTGATTTATATTGAACTTGTACTCTACAGTTGCTCTATATATCACAGGCAGGATCTCAGCTTCCATTTGCAGAGTATTTATGTATATTTGAGATTATTGAAATTATACAGTAAGCTCTCAAATGAATGTGATTATGTGTTTGGTTACAATCTATACTATTTATGAGAAAATAATTTATATGTATCATACTAGAGGCTTACGGGATGAGATTATTCTCAACACCCGTGCCGGTTACGTACTCCTATTTTTGGGTCGTGACCGAACTGTGAAGAGAAGAGAAACCTTTGTGATTGGAGTGGGAAAACGTAAGAGTGAAAGGGTAGGGAGATGAAGTTTATATAGAGACGGAGAAGAAATGATTTAGGAGACCTTGAGATTATAGGAAACTAGGAGATAATTTGAAAATGTGAATAAGAGATGTGTTGGAATTCATAACGCTTACAATATCCTTTTCCTTTTAGGAAAATAAATAAGAAAATGGCTTTGTAAATTTAATTAAAATAAATGACGCTTTGTTGGAATTTAATAGTTAGTAATATGTCATATACAAATGTGACAATATGTAATTAGATTTATAAATATATAATGTAGCGTTTATCTTAAAAGTTTAATTTAATCTATGGTTATATGTGGCTGGGACACTGAATCCTCTGAAAGTACTCTAGAAGAAAAACAATTAATTGAGAGCACTTTTTATACTTCTATAGATTTTGGCTTATCTTTTAGTATAGCATATCATTTTCTGAAATTAGGTGTCGTGTTTCTCAGTTATCATCTATTTATTATAATATAGTTTGCCTTTGAGGGGGAAATTTAACCTACTTATTTAAAAACAACGACTCCTAGTTGGCCATTTGATTGTTATCGTTACCTTGTCCTTATAAAAGGAGATTTTTTTTTAACAATTTAACGGCATTTTTACAATTCCAGTTTTAAGTCACATTTTAACGGCATTTTCTTAATTTTGGTCACTCATCTTTATTGACATTTAGAACGAATACACTGATTAAAAATTTCAAAGCATCATCCTTTTTTTTTTCTTTTTTGGTCTTATAAGGAGGCCCGAGAATTTGAAAAAGGGGAAGGAGAAGAATAAACTTCCTGGAGGAGGGAAAGAGAGGGGGATACGCCCTAAGACTAGTACCCATGACCACATAGACCTCCATCATTTAAGACTAAGAGAGGTGTCATTGCTTCACTAAGGATTCTGGCTCAAAGCATTATCTTTATCCACATTCATTTTGTGTGTGTAATTGGCTTCTATTGGGATTAGAACTCGAGATTATCAGCCTTAAAAACAATTCCAATACTCGATTATATTCAAAAAGAATTTCACCTATAATATTTTTTGAAGTCAGACCAAATTTGTATAATTTATTTCTCCTACGGTAGCATTAACTGATAGGAGAAAAAATTAAATTTCTTTAATATGAAAAAATAAGAAAAATGAAAAAAAAAACAAATTCCTGCTTTATTGTTTATATTAATTAATAGATAGTAGTTTATAATAAGACTTCTTAAAATAATTCTTGTGAAATTCTCTTTTTCATCTTATTTTAATTACAAATACTGGATAGAGTAAGCAAACTCAGCCTTTCTTCCTTGGTATCGGAACTTTGGTTTATAATTAAAAGGATCGTTTAACACTCACCTATAAGAATATGTTACCTTTAAATTTACCGACAAATTTAAAAATAAAATTGATTTTGACAAAACAATAGTTGAAATTTTTTGAAATCCCAACATACATTTTAACCGTAGCCACATTTTTTGTGAGTTTTGTAAAGTCGGTCATATATTTACCAAAATCTTTGACCAAATCTGTGGCCAGCAAGAATCGGTTCAAGCCCCTACGAACGTCACTTCCTGTGAGGACTTTCTTGATCTTCCATGGGTCCTCGTAGAGGTTCAACGTAGTAGAATAACCCATCGTCTCTCTTCTGGATTAGTACCTTGAACACTCTTTCTTGCAGCGTCAGGGTTAGGGTTAGGGTTCTTCCTCTTCCTCTGGACTTGAGGAGGATAATGGGTTCTTCTAGTGGAGTCTTCTTCGGTGGTTTCAGAAGAAGCATTGGAATGAAATGAAGAAACGAAGAGAAAATAGCGTGTTTGAGAACAAAAAATGTGAGAGGGAATATATAGAAAAGCTGTTTTACAGTATTTGACGAATCCAAATAGGAAGAGGTTTGGGCGAAGGCGCGCAATGAGAATCGATTTAGGAAACCTTGAAATTTTAGGAAACCAATTAGGATCATAACTGAGAATAATTAACTAACGGATATTTTGAAGTCATTTCAAACAATAACACTTATAATCTCCTTTTCCTTTTAGGCCAAGAAATAAGATAGGCACGTAAGATCTATTAAATTCTTTGAATTTTCCATGATTTCTTCAATTACTATATGTTACATTCAATTCAAATAAATTACCTTTTTGGAAAAAGATATTATTTAGACACCCATATGTTGTTAACTAGTAATATGACATAAAAGTAATATTTGTTATGTGATGACACACACACACACACACACATGTGGGTGGGACATTATGGAAGTTACAAAATTTTCATTTATCAATGAATTATTGCAATTATTTCTTTAAATATTATGGTTAGAAAGCTGAAGGTGACAATGACAAACATTAAGCTCAGCATATTAATCCTTTGATTAATTATTTTATGATTAAAGAATATACATGTCATTTTCTGTTACTCTATATCTTAATTAACTGTTTGGAGTTAGAAATTTTTTTATTTATAATTAGATACAGGCTTTTCCTCCTCAATTGCAAACTTTAGTAGATAGCTAGATAACTAAGAACCAAGAAAGAACGAAATGATTTGCTAAAAGATAAACTAACACAAGAACACCTAAAATTTAACACAAGTTGATTTTCGTTTTTGAATTTCGTAGGATTTATAGATCAAAAGAAACTTTTGAACTAATTTTATAGTGTCCTCCCACGTATATATAACGTTATTTTTATATGATATTACTCACAACATTTTAGCTGTTGAACTAAATTTTTTTTAAAGAAGGCGGTTTATTTAAATTAAATGTACAAGTACATTTTCTTATGTATTTTCCTAAAAGGAAAAGGAGATTAGAAAGAACAGCTGGTTATTCACATTTTGAATTATCTTTCCTGGTTTCCTACAGTCGTAAGGTTTCTTTAAACAAATCAGAAGGTTCCCCTTCTCTATATAAACTCCACCTCCTCCCCTTTCATTCTTACGTTTTCCCACTCCATTCAGAAAGTTCTCTCTTCGTCTCTTCCATCGATCTTTCTCTCTCTTTTCTCTGTGGTTCTTGTTTCTTCATGGGAAAGCAACCCTTTCTCAATTTCCTTCCATTGGTTTCTGCTCAAACCACCGAACAAGATTCTGCCAGCAGAACCCAGCAACCCTCTAATAATTGTTGCACCTTTTCTTCTCTTCGCTCTACCTTTCCAATCGCAGAGTCTTTTCTTAGTCTCTTCCCTCTCCGTTGTTCTGGTTTGCACACGGAAAAGCCACACCTCTTCCATTTTCTTCGACTGGTTTCTGCTGAAACCACCCAAAAGGACACAGCCAGCAGAAACCAGGAAGCCTCTAACAGTACTTGCACCCATTCTGCGCCTGAAGTCGAGAGGAAGAGGAAGAAACCTAACGGTCCCTCCACTGCTGCAAGAATCAAGAAAGGCCATAGCACTAACCCTGAAGAGACACGACAATGGGGGTATTCTACCAAGTTGATGCTCTACGATGACCCATGGAAGATCAAGAAAGTCCTCACGCAAAGTGATGTTCTTGGGAGTATGAGCAGTCTCTTGCTGCCCACGATTGGGTTGAAGACTTGGTGCTGTCTGTGCTGAAAGAAGATGAACGGAGAAATGCAAAGACTGAAAAGGGAACAAAAGTTGGGTTTTGGGATGTGGAAACTAACTCCAGCCATTCTCTGGTTCTCAAGAGATGGGTTTCGTCTAGAAGCTTCGTGTTCATTGGCGATTGGCATCAAAATTTTGTGAGAAGAAAGAATCTGAAGTGAGGAGATGAAATTGGACTTCACCGGAATTCCTACAACTATCGGTTTGACATCTCAGTTCTTCAGCGTGCTGCTGTTTGAGACTATTCTGATCTCTTTTCTTTTTTACAAGAAAATGAAATTGGACTTCAATTGATTTGGGACTTTCATCTTTAAGATTCAGTGTTCTAGGGACATGGAATTAGTGCTTTTAATTATACAGTTATCAATTCTTATATTAGTATTTCCATCGGCCTATTTGGTTTTGGGCCTCTTGTAATAAAAACAAAAACAGTAATTTACGAGATATTTGTATCAATGTGTCTTGTTAGGACAATTTTAAAATTCATTTTATTTAATTATTTTGTTCCTAAGAATAATGTGTCAAAGCTCAACTAAGTCAAAAAGAAAAAAAAACTTATAATCTATGATAAAACTACGTGTTTTTCTTTTGAAAACCATAAGTTTTCATTTTTAAAACATGTATTTTCCATAATGTATTTATTATATATGTTTGATCTATACAGCTTGTATATTTAGTTTTCTTTTATACGTAATCATAATTGATAAATTATGTTTCAGGTAATTTCTTTAAAAGCTATTTGATACATTACTGAGTTTAAAAAACACAGGCCAAAGTTGTTGGGCATAGTAAGAAATAGAATAGCTAAAATAATATTTTTGTCATTAAACTTTGATTGGAATTTTGATTTCATCTCAAAAAATTTCATTGTATCAATTTTATCCTGCATTATTTTAAAGTTTTTAATATTGGTCTTTATTCCCTTCTCTCTCTTTTCTTGGTTTCGATCAACAGTAAACTAATAACCAGTAAGTTTGTAACCCACTGAATACATAATAGTACAAACACCACTAAGCATATCGCAAATTCAACTTTAGTAATCAAGCTTTTCACTTTTGAAGAACTGCACGTGAATTTGCCCATTCCGTGGCATCCGTACACTACTCTTCCTGTACTTGCTATCTTAAGACCTAACTCCAGAATAGCGGATGCTGGGCTAAAGAGCCAAAGTCATTGGGCGTTGAATGTTTTTTGCTTTGTTGCCACGAAATTCCTCTGGCAATAAAATGCACCCAAAAGTTATTACAATACTTTTTCCTTCTGAAAAATATTTAAATTGCGAACAGGTCATGTGGGTGCAAAGAGTTAGACAAATGTGGATGATTAAATTAATCGAAATACTAAATATTTTTCGGCCGTTCTCAAGCATGGAAGAAGTTCTAGGAAAATTTATAGGATAAAAGATAAGGATCAAAATTGGGTCTCCGATGCCTAGTTAAGATTTTTTTGTTGACCTCTTTCGTAAAGAGGAAGATTTCGAAACCAATGTAATGCACAATTATATCTTGAATTCAAGTGTTCCTACCTTAACGAAACAGCACTTTTTCAATTTTGGCCTATTGTGGGAGATGACGTCATTAAGATGGCTGGCTCTTTTTTGAATTGGGGTTATTTGCTTAGGGAATTAAATCAATCCAATATTGTTTTAATTCCAAAGACTGACGGTGGAAAGCCTATCTTAAACAATCTAATTACTCCGTTCCAAAATAATTTCATCAAGGATTGTCTCAAATCATATAATATTTTAACAGTCGGAAAGTGCTTTCGTTGTATCATCTTTAAAAAGCAGAAGAATCGTTGGGCAGCCGCAAAGATTGATCTCCCCAAGGCTTATGATAAAATATCTTGGTCTTTTCTCTCAAATAGGTTCCAAGTGCAATGCAATTTCCTGAGCACTATTAATAGCTTATTATGGAATGAGCAATTATGGTTTAGTTTAGTTTATCAATGGGAAACCCTCAAATCCTTTTCTTCCACAACAAGGTATCACCTATTCATCTTGTGTGCCATTATCTTGTCTTGTTATCTAATGAAGGCTAATGGGAAGAGTCAGTGGTGGATCTTGAATAAATTTATTGAGGGGGTGAAAGAGATGCTTAGCAACTAATATATAAAAAAATTCACATTGAAAAATAGTTCTAATGAATAATATATATATATATATATATATATATATATATATATATATATATATATATATATATATATATATATATATATATATATATATATATATATATATATATACTAACCTTGATTTTCCATAGATACCAATAAAAAGACACAGTGTATCTCACAAATTTAGTGTACTGTATAATATATCAAATATTAAAATTGAAAAATATTATAATACAAATAAATAAACAAAATGTTAGAAGAAATAGTTAAAATTTACCTCCACTTAAGTGCTGCTCTCCTATTTTTTAATTACTTGAAATTATCAATAATAGAATCAAAAGTAGAACTTGCAGCTATTTCTCTTTCAATATAATCACTAAGTTATCGGAAAGAAAATCATCTTCCATCTTGTTACGCAACCTTGTCTTGATTGTTTTCATTGCTAAGAATGAGCATTCTATTGTAGCTGACTAGCTATAGTAACTGGAAGAGTTAATATGAAACGAATCAACCGATTAATCAAATAATACACTTTGAATTTCTCTATTTCCACCAAAACACAACACAATTCAGGTATTGTTGATAGATTCTTCAAACTTGGTTGAATGGAAGCATCAATAATAAAATGTTGTAGTTGAGATTTCAAAATCATCTTCTTTTGCTCAGTAAAATCACCAGGATAGTATTTTTTCACAAGAGTGCAAATATTCTCAATGTTGAAAGCCTTAGAAGCACCCTTAGGAACTAAATGAGAGCTAAGTGTCAAAAGCTCCAATGCTTTGTAATTAATCCTATTATTCAACTCAACCAATTGCTTATCTATGGTAGCTAAAAATATTTCAACTTTGTAATGGTGTTCTAATGTGATATATTCCTTTTGTTGACGAAAGCGCCCTTTTTGTAAAGGAGCATTAAAGTCAGGAACATTAATTTCATGTTGCTCACAAAATAATATCACATTTTTCAATAAATCTTGCCAACCATCATCTCTCAATTTTTGAGTGAGAACTTTTGTAGTATGAACTAAATTCATTTCATTTACTATATCTTGAGATTGTTCCTGCAAAGCTTGACAAAAGATATTTGTTACTCCCATGATCTCTTTCATAAAATGTAGAATAAATATAAACTCAAATGAGATCAAAATATTATAAGCACCATCGGCCTCTGCTCTTTGAGAATAAGTTGACTCATCAACAATAATCTTCTGAAGAACAAAACAAGTTGCACCAAACATATTTATCATACTATAAATTGAGTTAAAATGAGAGCTCCAACGAGTATCTCTTAGCCATTTCAAAGTGCCAATTGGATTTTCCTCTTTACCTCTTGCAAGTCCACCAATCTCAAGCAAATATTCAATTTCATCTAACTTAGCAGCTTGCAACTCATTATGTCGTTTACTAGATGAACACATAATATTCACAATGAGAATTTAATGCTTGAAAAAGTGATGAAGGAAAAAAATCTTCTTTAGAGGTTGCAACCAACACTAGTTGTAATCGATGGACATAACAATCAACATAGTGAGCATAAGGACAATCCTTTAAAAAATAGTGCTTGCAATCCATTCCATTCTCCTCTCATATTACTAACTCCATCATAACCTTGACCGCGAATATTACAAACATCAGGACCATGTCGAGAAAAGACAACACATAGCTCTCTTTTAAGATTCAATGTTGTAGTGTCTTTAACATGCACAAGATTAAAAAATATTTCTTGTATAAGGCCACTTTTGTCAACAAACCTGAAAGCAAGAGCCATTTGCTCCCTTTGGGATTCATCACATGATTCATCAACAATTATGCAGAATTTAGAATCTCAAATTTCTTTCCAAATGTGATCACAAACTTTACTTGAGAGGATATACAAAATTTATTTTTGAATTCTATGTGAAGTATACTTAGAATTATATAGTGCATTTTCTAACACAACATTTACAACTTCATCATTTAATAATGATAAGAGTTTTATCATCTCAAGAAAGTTACCTCTATTTGTGGACTCTTGAGTTTCATCGTGACCTCTGAAAACATAATCTTGAAATGTTAACCAACGAGCTATAGCAATAGAGGCCTTAATGTGTAATCTATTCTTCACAATTTGATTTGAACTTTGCACATTAATGATATTGCTAATGTGCCTAAACTGATTTAATAAGTTTTCACAAGATTTCACTATTTTATTATGCAGTGAGCTAGGATCTCCTCCTATATGGTTGAGAAAAGCACAATTTTTTCATTATTGACTTTTTTCCAAGCTTTAAATCCTTTGACAGTAAAAGTATTTGATCCAGGACGTCTATTTGAATTTGGAGTAAAGAGAAAAGGTAAACAATAAGCAAAATTTGTAGTAGGAGAGTACTCTAACCAAGAAGCAAAGATGCTAAACCAATTATAGACAAATCTGCTTGGATTTGTATCTCCAATAAGAAGATAACTTGCAAGTTTATGTTGGTATGGACCCATTTTAAATAAACTCTTCGAACTTCATCTCTTTGATTCACAGGACATTGCCATATTTAAAGTCATTTGCCTGGGTCATGCACCAAAGAATCAATATCAAATTAATTAGAAGTAACCTTCAAAATCTTAGAAGGTTGTTCCTCACATGTAGATGTTGGAGCATTCTCAAGATTATTATTTTCATGCAGTGCTATGCTACTTTCCTCTTTTTCACTAGCTTTTCTCTTGAAAAATGAATCAATTTTCTTACTCTTCACCTTTATATAATTTCAAGATAAACTTATCACTTACAAAATAACCTAAAAATAATTTATATAATTCAAAAAACTATAAAATAGAGAATTCAAGATTCAAGAATCAAGACAACTAAAATTGAAAATACTTACAAGTTATATATGATGCTTCTTTAATTAGCAAATTGACATTTCATTTCATCAAGTCAAGTGCCTCAATTTAAGCAAACAAACCTGTAAATTTATTTGAGATAATTTTTTCATACTTATTTAAGAAATGGCATATGAACTTCAAAATAGAAATAAATATAACAAATTAACAACAGTCAGCAAAGAAATAGTAATTAAAATAGAGGAGAAACTTACATTACAAGAGGGCAGAGCTGCAAAGGACCAGTCGGCTAGCAGCTAGGCACAAAGAAGAAAGGGAAAACCAAAGAAAGAAGAAGAAACCTACAATGTTGAGTGAAGAAGAAAGGAAGCGTAGCAAGGAAGTCTTGAAGAGTTAGACTTTAGACTCTGATTTTAGATGACCACTTCGATTGGGCATCTTGGGCCCTTGACCTTTTGTGTTTCTTTATTTGTTTTTTTGGGTTAGAGCCTTTTCCATTTTTGTATCTAGCTTATTTAGTCTTTAGTATATATGATATATATTTTTTTATATATATGTTTAGCTAAAATTTGGGGGGGGGGTATTTTAAAGGCTTATAAAAGGGATTTTTTTTCTTGTGGGGGTGGTTACGCCTCCCTGTCTAAGAGAGGGTCCGCTACTGGGCAGAATCAGATATATACCAGAACTTATAAATTAAGAGCAGGCCCCCTTCATTAAACCATTTCTTGTGTGTAGATGACTTGTTAACTTTTTCCAAGCTAACACGAACTCTTGTAAAAATCTAACACATTGCTGGATTGGTTTAAGCGTTTCTCAGGTCTCAAATTAATATAATTCTGTAATTTGATAAGAGACATTGAAAATAATAATGAAGAGGGGTATAGCCAAAAATTTTCAAGTTAAAAATATATAATTTTTAAATTGCCTTTAATTATTATTTTTCAAATAATTAATTAGACGGAGAAAATCATTTAATTTAAATTAAAAAGATTAAATTACTCAAATGTGCAAACTAAGGAACAACATTATTTTAATTAGAATTATATAGACTGAATTGTTATACTTCATTAAAGAAAAAGATAAAATAAGAGTACAACTATGCTTAAATTACATTTACATCAGCATTAGTGATTGGTTTGCCACTATATTTACTGATTCAATTACTAGTGCATTTCTAGATTATTACCAAGTATCTTTCATCACTAAACCCTTTTGGTCAATATCACTATAAAATTATAGCCCTTTTTTTAATCATTTTCACCTTTTAATAATTTCCTAACGTTTTGTTTTTGTAGGAGGGCAATTCAAACAAAAATATTTTACAAATAACGATCAAAGAAAAAATAAAAATAAAAATTAAGAAGTCACAAAAGATAGAATTTGGAAAATTTTAGAATATAAGAAAGAAATTGAAGCATCTTTAGTTTACATGATTTTTCATAATTAAGTTCTTTTATATGAAAACTATAAAATAATGATGTTATGTAAAGCTTGATGATTCTAGAAATATATGTAAAGAAATTTACTTACCATATTTCTCAAGATTTGTCATAATGTTTCTTTTTTGTATATCAAGCTCTATCAAATATTGTAAATAATGAACTAGAGAGTTTGGATTGAAACTCTAGTGGCCTTTGAGGAAGTTTGTTTGCATAGTAGCATGATTCACAATATCGTCTTTATTTGATGTGGCTCACAACATGAGATGCTAGACACCACAAATTTTCTAGCTCCAAGATTATGAAGTGTCTGAAAAGGATTTAAAAGAAATTGTTGTACTGACTCCATTCTATCTTAGTATTCTTAAGGTTTTTAAATTGCGGTTGCAATTTTAGTTGTTAGCAAATGTGAAAATTTGTGAGAAGTTTCGATCTCTTACATATCTAGTTGTGTTTAAGATTCCACATTATCCTAATGCATAGCGTATTCCAGTAGTTATTTGACTTCTTTCAGAATCAGAAAGATTTAGGGACGAAGGAGGCATTGGTAAGCCAAATAAATAACTATGGAAAAAACAATAGACACCATATGAGTGTTGTGTTTCTTGGATAATATGCAAAGGAATCAAAATCCTTGAGATCAATACCATAAGGGTACACATTTTGCCTTTACTACTGTATTTAGATAAAATGCTGGAACCAAGGGATGGTTGCTAGTGGCATATTGTGCTTCAGGAGAAATTTTCAGTTAGCAACATATCTATAATATCCCATAATTTTTCAAATAAAAATGTTTTACTATAAACAAGTATATTTTTATTTTTAAAAAGTTATTATGTTTTGCTAGGACAAATATACTTTTAATTTAAATGATTTTATTTTTGCCTAAAATAATTATATTTGGCTTTAAATAAATTTTTGTTTTATTTTAATAAATATTCTTTCTTTTAATATACATGAAGATATGTTTGTATTGTGATTTATTTTATTAAAATTTTTATCAAGAAAAGTCATGATTTAAGATTGCAATTAAATTTTTACAAGAATATATTTTTTGAAAAACATTTGAGATACTTTAGGATGAAGAACAATACTTATATGTATATAAACAAATAATAAACCTCAAATATCCAAATATTAAATCATAAACATAATAATTAGAAGAAACAAAGGGAAAATGGAAGCAGAAAGTAGCAAAAGCACGATGGGGCAGCAGAAGCATTTTCATGAAGCTTCATGTGCCTCTCTCTCTCTATGCTTCTCTTCTTCTCTCTAAGATATCTATCACGCCCTAATTTAATGGAATGTGAATAACACAACTAACAGATAACTTTACCCTTATTTATTTGCATACAGCTTCACAATATCATATATCAGGAAAATATAAAATACGATTACAAGTTTCCAATATAGCCAATTATACATGCCAAGTTTACACTTATCAACATTACAATAGAAGCATGGATCCTACTTGTAGCATTCAGAGTATACTTTAGATTACAATGACATAATATTTTAAACATCAAGCCTTGGAAGCAACGTAGGCTCACCCAGAAAATATGACACTTAGCTGATTACGTAACTGCAGGGCCACACTTTGTATCTTTATCTGAAAAAAAAATGTAAGTATCGTGTAGTGAGTTTGACAACTCAGGAAGCAGATAATACTTCCTATGGCTTCTCAGATCAACATATGGATGTACTCATATATTAAAATTTATTACATCAGAAATTACAGTTCAGAAGTACATCAATATCGTATTTTTTAAATATTCTCAGTTCAAATCATATTTAGATATCTGTAACCATATATACAATATGATCATTAATCAAACATTGATATGCATTAAGAAAATTTCTTATAAAAATATTAGGAGGATCTCATATCAGAACCACTATATCAAAGTTCAATCCCTTCCGTACTTTTGTTGGTGTAGGATTTGCCTATACTTAACATCTCAACCAAAATTTTTCCTACCACTATTTAAGAGCACACACGAAAGGACTCTAATATGGGCAATTCCCAAGCACAAAGTAATGAAAGGCAAATCACATTTCATATAATTGGCATCTATCCCAGATAGAAAGCATCTCACTCTCCATCATATATCATCTCTCGTATGTTGGCCCTCACACGAGGCTAGCACCACCCCTGTTAGCTAAGGTATCAAGATGCACCAGGACTAACATCACTTGCTATTAGCAAACAGTGTTTCTAATATGATTTCTGTACAAAATTATCATATGTACATATTCCCTATCATTCAAAACAAAACTTTCAGTATAATATAAAATTTCAGTCTCAATATAGCTCATCTGTCATAAATTTCCCAATCAGAGCTTATCACATATACATGCACTTCTCGAGCCAATCATATAGTTTTATAAATTAATGCCACATGCATAAATATTTACTTAATCATTTAATGGGAAATACATATAGTATCAAATATACCATGAGTTCAGAAATCTATTTTCAAAACTATACTCTTCTTGAACTATATTCCAGATTGTAAACAATTCAAATAATTTAATCCATTTCGGAAGCATATAAAAGTATAAATAACTTATAAACATAGTCAATTACACAATTAAAGATCAAGAAGAGTATAAGGCAAGTCATAGAAAGAATCATCTACTCACAAAGTTAGGGTTCCAAGTTGGACAACACCAAAATCCATGTTTCCAATTTAAATCTAGCCAAATAGACCCCAAATATGAGTCCGGAGGGTCCAAAAACCTTGAAAATGACTATGGATTCTTGAAATTTGACCTCTGGGAGCTCGGTCAACGTAAGTCAACGCAACAGGGTGTTGGTGTCACGCGCTATACGTGCCATCGTAGGGTCTGTGCGTTGGCAGAACTCGTTGAGGGAGAAGCGGCGCGTGGAGGCGCGTGCAAGGGAGGATGAACCTAAAGTTTGAGATCCTAAGGTTTTGGCACCTTCTAGATCGATTTATAATGTTAGTTTTTCCATTTGAGAATCACAGATAGGAGTTTCAGATATCACCTCTTTAGGTGATTTTTTTTCTCTATTTTTCGGCCAATTTTTCAGAAATCAATCTGATGGATTTGTAGAACTCTTCGTCCTAAGTCTGTTGGTGGTGGTGGAGTTGAAATCCGAAGTCCAGAAGCAGTAGAATTCTAGAGAGAAGTTTTAGAGTTGAGAGAGAAAAATTTGGAGAGAGAAATTCAAAATTTTCTCCTTCTTGGGTGGCTGAGTCCCTTAAAATATCTTGGGAGACCTTTCTACAAAAATTCAATTTTAGATGGAGGTTTTTGCAAATTTTTCTTATTTACATTTTGATCTCGAAACTTTTAAGAAATTGCAATTTGGCCCCAAAACATAAATTCTCATATTTTCTTTATAATTCTTTAACCTATGTAATAAATAAATAGATTTTCGATGGTTCTTATCTCCATTTTCAAAATCCTCTCTTTTATTCAAAATTTTCTTTAATTTAGGATTTCCTTTAAATTTTAAGATTATTACAATATCTCTCAATTTAAATATCCATTTGAAATGCCAAAGGTATCATTGGATTCGTGTTATACGAGTTTCAAAACCCATTAATCAATTTGTTGACAACTCGTAGGAAACTTATTGCAAAACTTTGAACAGTAGCCGCAATAGGTAAGCTTCAGATTTCGAATTTTTTTGGCGTTTTCTGGTGATTTTGACCCTAAAATCATGTTTAGGATGTAGAGTAATATTTGTATACAACTTTTTTTTACCAGATAGCATCATTTGGAGCCTTAAATCACAAAATTTTCCTCCGATGAACAATAATATAAACAGTGTACTATGTCTGTGTGAACTGTGTGAACAGTGCATGAACAGTACCTTATTAATGAATTTTCGGATTCCGAAATAGCTAAGTTGAAGAGCATAAATTGGAACTGTTGGTGACCAATTTTATTTGAAAAAAGATAAAAGAAAGCTAGTCCAATTGAAGTTCAAAGTTGGTAAGTAAATTATATGAATTATGGCATGGAGAAAAGTTATATTTTTGTCTCTAAATTTATAAGCTATATAATGCGGCCATGTAATGTAAATTTATGATTATTTTTGTATGTTGAGATTATGGCTTGGGTGATGCCTGAATTTTTGGATAGTATGTTATTAAAATATATGAATATGTGAGAAGTGAATCGAGATCGGTAGATAGTATAAATGTTATGAATGGTGAAAGTAAGATATGTTAGGATTGTTTAAGACTTGGCTAGTGATAAGAAAGTGTTTGAGCATATTGGGTTTACTTGAAGACAGGTAAAACAAAACAAGAAAATTTATTATTTCAATTTTTTGAAAGTGATTAATAGAGGAAATCTTGAAGGAATTTGGCATTAAACTTTTCATGATATAAAATAGTGAGTTTGGATACCGAAATACATGAAAAGGTTTTTTTGAGAAGAATTTATGGATGATAGTCTTATGGTGCTTTAAGAAATGTAATAAAGTGAATTAATGGTGTTGAAGTTTCTTGAGGAATAAAGTATGGAAAGTTGGATTTAAATTAATCTTTGGCCTCTTAATTTGAAAATATGGAGAATTTTTTTAGAACACTGTCTGAAATAGCGTAAAGTGATCAAGATATTTGTGTTAAGCGTTTACACTATGCTAAGTTGGGTCTCTTATATAGGATGTAAGTTATGTTGATATTGAAAATTTAGGTATGAATAATTGTTGGGAAAAATATTCTTAAAATGATTGGGTTAATTAAATAGAATTGAGATGAGTTAGAATAATATACTTTTAGATATGAAAGTAAGAAAGACTTGAGATTTTCAATATAAACATAACTTACATCCTATATAAGAGACCCAACTTAGCATAGTGTACATGTATATTGAAATACTAAAGTGTGCATGTGGGTGCATGAGCATTATAAAAGGTTTAGTGTGCTTATTACTATGTATGCCTAATATATTGATTAATGAATTGTAAGATAAAAATAGATGCTAGATTTAGGTGATGAGATTTATGGTGTGAAGTTGTCATGTGACAATCAAGGATGATCTAGTCGAAGTTTGGAATAAGAAAAGTTAGTTGCCCTATATGAATGTGTATACATTCCTTTTATGTATGTGGTTCCTGATATCGGTTTATGGATATAAACATGCGCATTTGAGGATGAGTCCAAATATTAGTGAAGATGATGCATAATGGTTTGAGAATTTATTAAGATAGGTTATCTATATAATGTATCGAGTATTTTTATACTAAAGGTGTGAAATGTTCTAATTGAAGAATTCAATATCATGATCTTACGGAATGTATGATGTTTGTTTGTACTATGAACATATATATCTGTGTGTGTGTGTGTGTGAATATGTTTACATATCGGAATCCCAAATAATATTGAATGCAGGCAACCCGAATAGATATTGAAATAATAAACAATAATATACGACTATCATAATAGAATTTCTTGACTTATATGAGTACATAGATATATACATGAACACTTTATAAATATGAGCAAAAAAATGAATAAAAGTGATATGACTCGTTCAGAGCATACTATCGATTACAATGACATAATATTTTAAACAGTGTGAGTCTTGGAAGCAACGTAGGCTCACTCAGAAGATATGACACCTAGCTGACACGTAGCGGTAGGGCCAAATTTTGTATCTTTATCTCAAAAAAATGTAAGTATCGTGTAGTGAGTTTGACAACTTAGTGAGCAAAAAATACCTCCTATGTCCTCTTATTTCAAATATTCTTAGTTCAAATCACGTTCAGATATCTAAAATCATATATGAGACAGTATGATCGTTAATCAAAAATTGATATGCATCAAAACATTTCTCATGAAAACATTAGGAGGATCCCATATCAGAACCACTATATCAGAGTTCAAGTCCTTATGCACTTTGGTGGTGTAGGATTTGTCTATACTTAGCATCCTAGCCAAAATTTGCCTTACCACCATTCAAGAGGACATGCGTCATAAACCGATAGGTTTGTTAAATGTTAACCACTTCTTTGATGGTCTGTTGACTTTTCTTGATCATGCTGTGGAACCCCATAACAAAATCCATAGTTATTCTTTCCCATTTCCATTCAGGTATCTCTATTTGTTGATGTAATCCTGCAAGCCTTTGATGTTCCGCTTTCACCTGCTGACAAGTTAAACATCGAGACACGTAATCCACTGTCTTTCTTCATACCTTCCCACCAATAAATTTCTTTTAGATCCTGATACATTTTAGTTATTCCAGGATGAATTGTATACATGGATCTATGGGCTTCTTCTAAAATTTCTTTCTTAAATTCTTCTTTATTAGGTACACATATCTGCTTGCCAAATCTCAGAATTCCTTCAGAGTCTATAGTGAATTCAACTTTACCGCCATTCTTCACTTCTTCTATTGTCTTGCACAAATAGGCATCCTCTCTCTGTGCCTTTTTCACCTGTTCAATCAAAGATGATTGAAATTGCATATGGGCTAATAATATTCCAAGCTCCTTTACTTCCATTACTACTCCATCACTTTCTAGCTTATGCATTTCTTTAACCAACGGCATTCTTACCATTGTGATATGAGCTAAACTACTCATAGACTTTCTACTTAATGCATTAGCCACAACATTAGCCTTATCTGGATGGTACAGTATTGTGCAATCATAATCTTTAAATAATTTCATCCGTCGTCTTTGTCTCAAGTTAAGATCTTTTTGTTGAAAAATATACTTGAGACTTTTATGATATGTATAAATCTCGCATGTCTCACCATACAAATAATGCCTCCAAATTTTAAGAGCGAAAACTACTGCTACCATTTCCAAGTCATGAGTCGGATAATTTTGCTCATGTGGTTTAAGCTGTCTAGATGCATATGCAATGACTCGACCATTTTGCATCAACACACATCCTAATCCAATTCTCGATGCATCACAATATACCGTATATCCTCCAGTACCTGAAAGAATAACCAATACTGGTGCCGTAGTCAAACATTCTTTGAGTTTTTGAAAACTTCTTTCACATTCATCTGACCAGTCAAACTTTATTCCCTTTCTTGTCAACCTTGTCAAAGGAGCAGCTATCTTTGAAAAATCTTTAACAAATCTACGATAATAGCCTGCTAAACCAAGAAAACTATGAATCTCTGTAACTGTAGTAGGGCGTGGCCATTTTTGCATCGCTTCTATCTTTTTAGGATTAACTTGAATACCATCCTTAGTAACCACATGCCTTAAGAAGGTAACACTACTAAGTCAAAATTCACATTTTGAAAACTTAGCATACAGCTGGTGTTCCCTCAGGGTTTGCAATGCTATTCTTAAATGTCGCTCATGCTCTTCTGGACTTCTTGAGTATACCAAGATATCATCTATGAATACAATGACAAATTGATCCAGGAAAGGTTTGAATACTCTATTCATCAAATCCATAAGTGCGGCTTAAGCATTTGTTAAACCAAAAGGCATTACTAGGAACTCATAGTGCCCATACCGAATTCTAAAAGCAGTTTTCGGAATATCCTCCTTTTTTATCCTCAATTGATGATACCCAGATCTCAGATCAATTTTTGAAAAACATTGGACACCTTGTAACTTGTCAAACAAATCATCTATTCTGGGTAAAGGATATTTGTTTCGTATAGTCACTTTGTTCAACTGCCTATAGTCAATACATAGGCGTAGGGATCCATCCTTTTTCTTCACAAAGAGAATAAGAGCACCCCAGGGAGATGTACTGGGTCGAATAAAACCTTTATCTAGTAAATCTTGTAGTTGCTCCTTTAATTCCTTAAGTTCTGCAGGCGCCATCCTATAAGGAGGTATGGATATTGGTTGTGTGTCAGGGAGGAGATCAATACCAAACTCAATCTCTCGATCTGATGGTAATCTTGGCAATTCCTCAAGAAACACATCAGATAATTGAAAGGACACCAGTTCAATAGATCTTCAACTAGAGCACCCCAAGGCTCTGAAGACTCGTTCCACAGTATCAAGAAATATTTGTGGGTCTTCTTGAACATCTGACCCAGAAAAAGTTAGAGGTTTCAACTTAAGGAATTGCGGTAATGACACCTCAATCCCTGTAAACTTATCCTCTTGCTCAGCTGTTCTTCCTAGTTCTTGCGCTTTAGGATCATTTTCTGGTGGCTGGCCTTCCCTTCTACCCTGTTCCATTATAAATTCAGCCAATGTCTCTAAACTCTTATGTATACCAGCAATCATCTCAGTGGTTCTATCATGTGGCTCTTGAGGAGGTTCTACTCTTTCATCAGGAACTCTATCAGATACATGTGTCTGTTCATCTTGTCTTGAGGTCCTCAGACCTCGCGCACACCCTCTACTTCTACCTCTTCTTCTAGGTCGGCCTTTACCACGGCCTCTTTGTATTGGAATTGTACATTGTATGGACTCTTCAGTAGAGGGTGCATGATCTATAGCCTCTTCTCTAGTGATCGCTCTAGTTGTTGGCGGCATCATTTACTATACAGAATAAAACACCTCTTTAAGATACTATAATATGTATTCAAACCTTACACTAGGAATTTAAGCACACTTAGAATAGGAAGGTAGTGAATATCCTATAGAATCCCTCAGCAACACTTGAAGTATAAATATGTCCGGCTCATATCAATACTAAAGGTCCTACTAAAGAATCCTTTGCTCTGATAGCCATAGGGAAACCTAATGCTCTGATACCAACTTGTCACACCCCTACTTTAGGAACGCGAGTAACACTACTGTTTGATAGCTTAATCTTTATCTATTTGAAATTAACTTCATATTACTGAGTATCAGGATAATATCACATGTTTACAAATTTCACAATAAACTAATTATACATGCCAGGTCTACATTTATCAGTTTTACAGTGAAAACAAGGATCCTGCCTGTGGCGTTCAGAGCAACTCTAGAGTACAAATATATTACAAGTTTAAACACTGAGAGCCCAAAAACAATTTAGGCTCACCACTGAAGTACGACTCCTAGTCGATCAAGAAGCTGTAGGATCAAACTCTAAGTCTTTATCTGAAAAACATGTAACCACGTGTAGTGAGTTTTACAACTCAGTGAGTAGATAACACCTCCTATGACCTCTTAGGTCAACATATGAATGTACTCTTTATTTTAAAACTTATCACATTGAGAATCACAATTCGGAAGTACATTCATATGGGACCTGCATTTCAAATAAACTCTGTTCAAAATTTATATGTATATTTAGTTCATAAGTAATGCTATAAGAACGATAATAAAATGATGGTATGCATCAATATAATTTATGTGAAAACATCTGGAGGATCCCATATCAGAACCACCATATCAGAGTTTGACCCCTTCCGTACTTTGGTGGTATAGGATTTGCCTAAACTCAGCATCCTGCTGAGGTTTGCCCTACTACCATTCAAGAGGACACGCGAAGGGACTCTATATGGGTTTTTCCAAGCACACAGCAAGGGAAGGCAAATTATAACTCATATAAATGGCATCTCGCCCATATAGGAGGTATTCCGCTCTCCATCACATATCATTTCCCGTGTGTTGGCCCTCACACGAGGCTAGCACCACCCCCTGCTAGCTGAGGCAATCAAGGTGCGCACCAGGGCTAACATCACCTACTGTTAGCAGACAGTGTTTCCAATAGGATTCCTCCATAAAACCATGATCTCATATAATCCATATTATTCAAAACAGAGATACTCTTTAATGCAGTATTTTCATTTTCAATATATTCCTCTGTCAAAACTTCTCAATCAGGAAAATCACTTATACATGCCTATAACTGAGGCAAACATTTCACTGTATAAATCAATATCATATGCATAACATATTTCCTTTGCCATATCGTGAAAAATACATGTAAAAATCACATGTTCAATATATTTTAAAATTCATTTCAAAAGTCATACTCTTCTTGAACTAGATATCATATTGCAACCATTTCAGATATTCTAAACCATTTCAGGAACATATAAAAGTATAAATAACTTGTAATCATGCTCATTTATCAATGTAAAGTTCAAGAAGAGTAAAAACAAGCCATAGGAAGAATCATCTACTCACAAAATTAGGGTACAAAGTTGGACAACCCCAAAATCTTTGTTTCTGGTTCGAATTCAGAAAAATAAATCCCAAAATCAAGTTTGGAATGTCCAAAAATTTTAAAAATGACTCCAGATTTGTGAAATTTGGCCTCCCGGCACTCGGTCAACGCAAGTCAACGAAACAGGATCCGAGTACACGCGCTACACACGCCACCAGAGAAGGCTGCGCGTAGGCTTCACTCTCCGGGGACAATTCGGCACGTGAGGGCGCGTGCAATGTATTTTGGACCTAAAATTTGAAATCCAAAGGTTTAGGTACCTTCTGGATCAATCTACGGTGTTAGTTTTTTCGTTTGAGACCCACAGATAGGAGTTTCGGGGATTACCTTTTTAGGCATTTTTTCCTTCAATTTTTCGGCCAATCTCCGGCCAATTCTCTAGAAACCAATCGAACGGATTTGTAGAACTCTTCGTTCTAAGTCTGTTGGCGGTGGTGGTGTTGAAATCCGAGGTCCGGTTGTGGAGAAATCTTAGAGAGAAGTTAGAGGGTTTCAGGAGGAAATTTCTGAGGAGAGATGGAAGATTCTGAAAAATGATCGGCCTCTTGAGTGGCTAAGGCCCTTAAAATATCCTGTGGGACCTTTCTGCAAAAATTCACTTTTAGAGGGAGGTCCTTGTAAATTTTTCTTATTTACATTTTAACCCCGAAACTTTTAAGAAATTTCATTTTGACCCCAAAATGTAAATTCTCATATTCCTTTTGTAATTCTTTAATCCTTGTAATAAATAAACTTATTTTCACCGGTTCTTATCTCCATTTTCAAGATTCTCTCTTTGATTCAAAATTTTCTTTACTTTGAACTTTATTAAATTTACGGCTATTACACTTAGTCTCAGTACAGATTGATTTGTCATAAATTTCTTAATCAGGGTTTATCATATGTACATGCCCTTTTTCAAGGCAATCATATAGCTTTATAAATCAATGCAACGTGCATAAATATTCACTTTACCATATAAATACATTTAGTATCAAATATGCAATGAGTTCATAAATCTATTTTCAAAACCATACTCTTCTTGAACTATATTTTAGATTGTAAACAATTCAGATAATTTAATCCATATCAAAAATATATAAAAGTATAAATAACTTATAAACATAATCAATTACACAATTAAAGTTCAAGAAGAGTATAAGGTAAGTCATAGAAAGAATTATCTACTCACAAAGTTAGGGTTCCATGTTAGACAACTCTAAAATTCACATTTTTGGTCCAAATCTAACCAAATAAACCCAAAAATGAGTCTGAAGGGTCCAAAACCCTTGAAAATGACTATAGATTTGTGAAATTTGGCCTCCAGGAGCTCAATCGACGCAATAGTGCTATTGGAACACTGGCGCATGGGAGCACGTGCAAGGGCGGATAGACCTAAAATTTGAGATCCTAATATTTTGGTACTTTCTACATCTATCTATGGTGTTAGTTTTTGGGTTTGAGAACCACATATAGGAGTTTTGAAAATTACCTCTTCAGGTATTTTTTTTATCCATTTTTTGGCTAATCTCCAGCCAATTTTGCAGAAACCAATCAGATGAATTTGTAGAATTCTTCATTCCGAGTCTGTTGGTGGTGGTGGTGTCAAAATCCGAAGTCTGAAAGCGCTAGAATTCTAGAGAGAAGTTTTAGGATTTCAAGAGAGAGAAATTTGGAAGAGAGAAAAATATGAAATTTTTAGTTCATTGTGTGGCTGAGGCTCTAAAATATCCCGAGAGACCTTTCTGGAAAAATTAAATTTTTGAGGGAGGTCCTTGCAAATTTTTCTTATTTACATTTTGACCCCTAAACTTTTAAGAAATTGCATTTTGGCCCCAAAACATAAATTCTCATTTTTTTTATAATTATTCAACCCATGTAATAAATAGACATATTTCAACAGTTCTTATCTTGATTTTCAAAATCCTCACCTTAATAAAAAATTTCTTTAAATTTAGAATTTTTTTTTAAATTTTAAGACTATTACATTCTTTCCCTTTTAAGAAATTCGGTCCCTAAATTTCATTACCATAATTGTAAATAAAAGTTATTCTCATTATTCAAACAAATGCGGGTATCTGGCCCATATGTCATGCTCTCTTTCCCAAGTAACCTCCTCAGAACAGTGATTTTATCATATGAATGCAATTTCTTTACTTGTCTGTCCACTATCACTATTGGTTGTTCCTTATAAGTTAAATCTTCCTGTAACTGAACATGTGGACACTGTATAACATGTGTAGGATCTGGTAAATACTTCGTAGCATAGACACATGAAAAACTAGATGGACATTACTCAATTCAGGGGGTAAAGTCAAACGATAAGCTACTGAGTCGATCTTATCAAGAATTTTAAATGGTCCTATGTACCGTGGACTTAACTTCCCTTTCTTCCTAAATCTTACTACTCTTTTCATTAGAAATATTTTCAAAAAGACATGTTCACCTATAACAAATTCCAATGGTCAACGTCTATTATCAACATAGACTTTCTGTCTACTTTGGGCTACTAATAACCTTTCCTTAATTAATTTTACCTTCACCAATGCATCTTGTATCATATCAGTCCCTAAAATCTTAGCTTCACCCATCTCAAACCATCTGATCGAAGAATGGTAACGTCTACCATATAATGCCTCAAAATGGGCCATTTGTATACTGGCTTGGTAGCTATTATTATAAGCAAATTTAGCTAGGGGCAAAAATCTTTTCCAACTATCTTGAAAGTTTAGCACACATGCCCGTAGCATGTCTTCCAATATTTGGATGGTTCGCTCAGACTATCCATCTATTTGAGGATGGAATGCAGTATTGAAACTTAACTTCATGCCCAAAGCTTCTTGAAAGGCTCTCCGAAAACGAGCTGTGAACTGTGGTTCTCGATCAGAAATAATCGATATTGGCACTCCATGAAGCCTCGCTACTTCATTCAAATATAAATTTGCATACTGAGTTACGTTCTATGTGGGTTTCATTGGTAGAAAATGTTCTGATTTAGTCAACCTATCAATGATCATCCATATTGAATCAAACCCTTTTGATTTCCACAATAGCCTTGTAACAAAATCTACAGTTATTCTTTTCAATTTTTATTCAGGCATCTCTATTTGCTAATGTAGTCTTGCAGGCCTTTGATGTTCAGCTTTTATCTGCTGGCAAGTTAAGCATCGAGAAACATAATCAACTATGTCTTTCTTCATACCTTTTCACCAATAAATTTCTTTTAGATTCTTATACATTTTAGTTATTCCAAGATGAATGTTATATATGGATCTATGAGCTTCCTTTAAAATTTTCTTTCTTAAGTTCTTCTTTATCAGGTACACACAACCGCTTACTCAATTTCAGAATTCTTTCAGAGTCTACAGTAAATTCAACTTCACCGCCATTCTTCACTTCAATTTTTTTACATAAATAGGCATCCTCTTTCTGTGCCTTTTTCACCTGCTCAATTAAGGACGATTGAAACTGTATATGGGCCAATAGTATCCCAGGCTCTTTTACTTCCATCACTACCCCATGACTTTCCAACTTATACATTTCTTTAACCAACGGTTTCCTTACCACTGTGATATGAACCGAACTACTCATAGACTTTCTACTTAATGCATCAGCCACTACATTGGCCTTACTTGGATGATATAGTATTGTGCAATCATAATCTTTAAGTAATTCCATCCATTGTCTTTGTCTCAAGTTAAGATCTTTTTGTTGGAAAATATATTTGAGACTTTTATGATCTGTATAAATTTTGCATGTCTCACTATACAGATAATGCCTTCAAATTTTGAGAGTAAAAACTACTACTGCCATTTTTAAATCATGATTCGAATAATTTTACTCATGTGGTTTAAGCTGTCTAGATGCATATGCAATGACTCAACCATGTTGCATCAACACACACTGTAATCCAATTCTTGATGCATCACAATATACCGTGTATCTTTCGGTACCTGAAGGAATAAATAGTATTGCCGCCGTAGTCCAACATTTCTTAAATTTATGGAAACTTCTTTCACATTCATCTGACCAGTCAAACTTTATTCCCTTCCTTGTCAACCTCGTCAAAGGAGCAACTATTTTTGAAAAATCATTAACGAATCTGCAGTAATAGCCTGCTAAACCAAGAAAACTACGAATCTCTGTAATTGTCGTAAGGTGTGGCAATTACTGCACACCTTCTACCTTTTCAGGAACAACTTGAATACCATCCTTGGTAACCACATGCCCTGGGAAAGTAACACTACTAAGTCAAAATTCAATTTTTGAAAACTTGGCATACAACTGGTGTTCTCTTAAGGTTTACAAAGCTATTTTTAAATGTCGTTCATACTCCTCTGAACTCTTTGAATATACTAGAAAATCATCTATGAATACAATAACAAATTGATCCAGGAAACGTTTAAATACTCTATTCATCAAATTCATGAATGCAGCTGGAGTATTTGTTAAACTAAATGACATTACTAAAAAGTCATAGTGCCTATACCGAGTCCTAAAAGTAGTTTTTGGAATATCCTCTTTCTTTATCTTCAATTGATGATACCCAAATCTCAAATCGGTTTTTGAAAAAAAAATTAGGCACCCTATAACTGGTCAAATAGATAATCTATATGAGTTAATTGATACTTATTACGTACTGTCACCTTATTCAATTGTTTGTAATCAATACACAATCGTAGCGATCCATCTTTCTTTTTTACAAATAGAACTAGAGCACCCTAACCATTGGAACTTGCTCTAACAAGTCTTATAACTGATTTTTCAATTTTTTAGTTCAGTTGGTGCAATTCTATACGGGGGTATAGACACTAGTTGAGTTCCAGGAAGTAAATCAATACCGAACTCAATTTCTCCTACTAGGGGTAACCATGGTAACTCCTTAGGAAACTCATCAAGAAATTCTCTAACCATTGGAACTTGCTCTACCTTGATGTACTTCATATCAACATCTTTAACTACTCCTAAATACCCTTGATATCATTTTTGTAATAGCTTATAAGCTGTTAGAGCATAGATTAAATTATTAGGCACCTCACTAAGATCTCTTTGTATCAATAAGAACGATTCTCTAAGAATATTAAATTTAATCACTTTAAGGTGACAGTCTAGAATGACATGGCATGATGACAACTATTCCATTCTCAGTATCACATCAAAGTCTACCATATTTAGAACTATTAAATCTACAAGAGTCTCCTTATCTTCTATCGAAATCTAGCATTATTTATACACATCATTTACTAGTAAAAATTCTCCCATTGGAGTAGCAACCATGAAAGAACAATGTAAACTAATAGGATCTCTATCCAATTTCTTAGTAAAGCAGGGTGATATATAAGAATGAGTAGAATTAGGATCGAATAGTACATATGCTTTATGGGAACATATTAATAATGTACTTGTCATAACTGGATTTGAGGTTTGAGCATCCTATTGTGTCAAGGCAAAAACTCGAGCTTGTTCTCGGCCTCGACTTATTGATCCTCTACCAGTACCACCACTACTTGCTTAAACTGAAGCTGTTCTATTTGGTTGTACTGATACAGATGCAGGGGGTGAAACTGGTTGTACTGATGCTTAACTAAAATTTCATAATTGTGGACAATTTCTCATCAAATGACCTACTTGTCCACACTTAAAACATGCACCAGTTTCTCTACGACACTGTCCAGTATGAGGTCTGCCACAAATGGGACATAATGGAATTGATCTTGAATCCTGTTGGCTAATAAGTCTCATATCTCTTTGATTCATTCTTTGCTTATTAATATTAACGGATGTCTAGTTAGAGCTCTCACACTACAAGAAAAGCGAGACATAGCGACAGTTTTTAAGTGGACATAACGACGGTTTTGACCGTCGTTATGACATTTCACGACGGTTTCTAAACCGTCGTCGATCCCAGGTCTTAGCGACGGTTTTTGTCAACCGTGGGAATAACCGTCATTATGCTTGATTAGACGATGGTTTGTATAACCGTCGTTAAATTCTGTATAACGACAGTTTATAGTAAATCGTCGTTAATATGATATGTTTTGAATTTTATTTAATTAATAAAATTAATTTTTTTTAATTACAATATTTTTAACTATATGTTAAATTATTAAATTTTATGCTGTTGATGATTAAATTATTTTATTACTAAACCATGATGTATAATAAAAATTAATTTATATTTTTTAATTTTTTATTAATTTATTTAGATATATATATATTTATTATGTAATAATTAAACACGTGAATTATTTAGTAATTTAAGAAATTATTTTAAAAATTAAATAATATTTAATTACGAACTAAATCTGCGTAAATAATTGAATTATAATGAATCAATATATAGGTAAAAAATATGTACACAAAAAATTTATTAGTCATGAGCAAAACAAAATTGCATATACAAACTACAACAACTAAATCATGTGTCCGGACCCTACGGATGCTGATCATGCTGATGCCCACTACCACGGTCACTAAGGTCCTGAAAAAAAAAATTTTGTTAAATTTTTTAACGTTTTCAAAGAAAATAAAATTATATCAACAATTTTTATATATTAAAATATTACCTTGGGTTCGGGACTATGAAGTCCTGAAATTTCAGGTGACAGCTGACCCTGAAATTTTTGAAGCAGGAACGCCATAACAGCCTCCATCTGTGCTTGCCGTGTTGCGAGCTTAGTGTCTCGTCGCTGGATCTCGACGTTCCACTCATGCATAGCGGTCTTCAAGCGCTCCATCTCACTCTGTAAGTTGTGGTATGACGTCCCAGATTGTTAGCTCGACCCTGACGAACCACTACCGAAGACTTGAGTTTGGCAAACACCCAACCCAAATCCTCGAACGCGGCCGGAGTGCTCCTTAGTCCCAAGAGCTCTCGCAAGTGAATCAGCCGTTGAAAGCTCTTGGGACGAGTTGTCCTCCTGCTGGATCGAAGCAATTTTCTCCTAATATCCAATAACATAAAAATAATAATATTAAACATTATCTCAAAAGTAAATAATTACCCACGTACGGTAGAGGAAATTTTATTATTTACCACAACAGCCCGAGCTTCGTCGTTGATGTATGATCCGTCAGCTCTTTTATGAGCTGCCGTCCATACATCACCACGAGTCACTCAACCGCCAAGCTCAATCTCCTAGATTGAAAAGAAATTAATCAATTTATTATTATATATATTATAGACATCTCAACATTAAAAAAAAAAGATATTTATGGATATGAACTTACCATCTCTGCCTTTTTACGTGCAAGAATCTTCGATCCAGTGGTGTGTGGCATTGTAAGTTGTCTTCTATTCCTTTTATTCTTCGCGGCCACATCCTAATTAATCACATAGAAAAAATAATTAGTCACAATAATTTAAAATTTAAATTTGATAAATATATTAATATACACGACTTACCTTAGACTTCGCGTCAAGGCGATAGTCTATGAAAGTTGCCCACTGATCAGGTGGGATGCCGGTTGGGACTTCACTCCGCAGCTGATCTCTGGTCTTCGTACCGTCATACGCTAGGCGAAATAAATTGTACCGTGCAGCTCTCCATTTCGCGCCTAGCAACTGCATGATCAGTTTTTTGTGTTGATCCATCACATTAAAATGCGTCTGCAGTCGAAAATAAAAAATTAGTTACACATATATTGCACATTAATGACAAATAAATACAATTAATTACAAAATATATGTTTCCATACCTGAACGTTGTTTTCGAAGACATTCGTCTTCGACTGTTGAGGAATGCTCCTCCAGTCCCTATAAGAGATCGGGAATAACTGAAAGTTATCCTCGATGGTGCCGAGAAAGACACCGAGCAAACCGCCACTATCTCTGATAGCCTGGTGGTTGTCGTTGAAGTGGACAACCACCTTTGACCCCTGAGGCAAGGCCCATATGTCGTGGACAGTCAACTGTCTGGACATCACCTGCCCGGTCCCGTCAGTCATAATGTAGACAATTAAATATTATGTTACTATATCAAAATTATTAATACAGGACAAAGTGTACATGTTTACAATACTGATCGACTACGTCAACAGTCCAGCTTCTCCTGCGTCTGCGCTCTTGCTCACCGGACTGATGCTCATCTTCCTCACCGCCAAAGAGCGCATCAAAATCGAAGGAATAATCATCGTCCGGTGCCTGACCGTCTGGTGGGGGGAGTGTGGAGGGGACGGCTTGTGAATCTAGTGAAATAGAGGCACTGGTAGGGACTAACGACGCGATAGCCTCCGACTCTCCTATTCGAGGGAGAATAGTGTCGGGCTCCATAGTGGGCTGTCCGCCCTCGCTGATCGCCCTGCGAGGCGGGGGAGTGTCAGAACTAGATGTCCCTGCCGTGTAAAGTGATCTAGCCCGTAACAAGCATAAATTCGCTTCTCCTTCTAGAAACAATCTTTCTAAATTTTGCGCGTGTAACAGATCGCTATCGTATATGAGATTTTCCTCTTCATCGCCTATCTCGTATAAGTCACGAGGTTTCAAATGCATCACTATACTCCAGTTCTTGTCTAGCTCATCTTGTACATAGTACACTTGATGAGCCTCAGATGCCTGGATATATGGCTCGTCATCATCAATTTCACCAGTGTGAATCAACCGAGAAAAATCAACCGATGTCACCCCAAATTCGTCAATTGCAATTCCTCTTGATGTGGTTGTGTTGGCCCACATACACTTAAATAATATGACTATAAAATGGCCATGGTAGTTTAACTCAATAATGTCCAATAGTTTTCCGCAATACGGGACGCCACCGAATTGCATGTTCCTGTCACTACTACTTGCATAACTTCTCGTCCCGAACGTACCGTAAACTCCACTATTTTAAGATATCATCCCTTGGTCTCACTCTAAAGTTCAAAATTTGAATCCATTTACGTTATACGCACTGTATCGATGTGCTCTATCTAGTGGACCAAGTGCAAGAAATTTTAAATTGACACACTGTGATTCATCATCAGCAATTGAGATCTGGAAAACGAATAAAGAATGAGTTGTACTCATATTTGACAAATGAATGAAGTGTGACCATGTTGAAATACTTACACGACGGGAAAACCAGGACATAAATTCTCTGTGTACTTTTTTATCTATCTCGGTAGATGGCCGTGTTCGACTTCTCAAACTATGCCGTACATAGTCCCTAAATTTCCTATTGAGTAAACATTGTCTAAACCCTTAATGCTACATAAGACCAAAAAATGTATAAAACTTGAGCCAAGTGTGGGTTAATTTACTATAAGTAAGGATCAACTTCTTTGCAGTTTGTTAAGACATGCCGATGGGCCTGCAATTTTTTCCGGGGAGAAAGTGTGAAATATTCAAATCCACTAGCTGGTCTCCCAATTGGTGGAAACAAACTACTGTCAGACGTCCCAACATCGGGTCGATCATCCACACGATGAGGACGATTGAAGATAGTGTCAACACCATCTATGTACCTAGAACAGAATAATAAAACTTCTTCTGCAACGTATGACTCTGCTATTGAGCCTTCTGGCCTTGCTCTATTCCGCACGAAAGATTTAAGTTTGGCCAAGTATCTATACAATATAGATTAAATGAATAAAAGTGGATTAACATTAATGCAAGAAATTTGAATTATGTGTTTTTAATGTTTTACCTTTCAATGGGATACATCCATCAATATTGAATTAGTCCTCCTAACTTCGCTTCCATGGTCAAATGTACAGTCAAGTGCACCATGATTGTAAAGAAAGACGGCGGAAATAACATTTCAAGATGGCATAGCGTCATAATGATTCGATCTTGAAGTTGATCAAGTTCATTAACGTTCAAAACTTTAGAACAATGTTGTCGAAAAAATGAACATAACTCGATCAGAACGGCAGATACCGACTTCGGAAGTGTCTTTCTTATGGCTAACGGTAATAGTTGTTCCATAAGGATGTGACAGTCATGACTTTTTAGTCCTTCGATCTTACGCTGTCTTACATCAATACATTTGGAGATATTACTTGAATAACCGTCAGGTACTGATACATTCTTAAGGGTTTTGAAAAATACTTCCTTGCTTGCATTTGTCAATGTGAACAAAGTACGTGGATATTTACCGTCCTCATCTGGCCACAGCTCAGACCTCACACCTAACTCCTTTAGGTCTTTTCGCGCATTTAAGTGATCTTTCGAGTGGCCAGAATCATTAAGTAAAGTGTAAATGATGTTGTCGCAGACATTTTTCTCAATATGCATGACGTTAAGATTATGACGTAACATATTATTTGTCCAATACGAAAGTTTGAAAAATATACTTTTCTTATGCCATTGTTTAGTTCCAGCATCAACCAAACCCTGACCTCGGGAACACCGTTGTTGAGTCTCAACATCAGCTTCCACATTTTTTCCGAACACAACTTCAATATCATCGACTTGTCTTAAAATGTCAACATCACTCGGTTGTGGAGGAGGGTTTCGTCTTTCCTCTTTTCCACCAAACCTATTGCGGGCCATCCTAAATTTATGACCTGGAGAAAGAAAGCGGCAATGTCCCATAAAACACCACTTCCGACTGTGACGGAGACGGACTGGAGTAGAGTCAAAGTTACAATATGGACATGCTAATCTAGTATGAGTATTCCAGCCTGATAAACATTCAAGACCAGGAAAATCACTTATTGTCCACAAAAGAACTGCATGCATATTGAACATTTCTTTGCTAAAGGCATCATACGTCTTAACACCTTCAACCCATAACTCCTTCAACTCTTCAATTAGTGGTTGTAAAAATACATCTATATCATTCCCTGGTGCTTTTCTCCCTGGAATTATCATTGACAACATGAATGAACTCTGTTTCATAGACATCCAAGGAGGAAGATTATACGGAATCAGCACAACTGGCCATATACTGTAACTTGTAGATAGGTTTCCAAATGGATTGAAACCATCCATTGCAAGGCCCAAACGAACATTTCACGGATCTGATGCAAATTGAGGATTCAAAAGATCAAATCTCTTCCATGCCTTAGAATCCTTTGGATGCCTCATGGCACCGTCAGAAATTTTGTCTTGAGCATGCCATCTCATAAATTTAGCAGTTTTGGAAGACATGAACAACCTTTGCAATCTTGGCTTAACTGGAAAGTATCTTAGAATTTTATTAGGCACCTTTTTTCGCTTTTCCCCTTCTGTTTCGGTTTCCACCTTGATGCGGAGCATTTTGTACAAGTTTCTCTATTTTCATGCTCTCCTCAGTATAACATACAATCATTCTGACATGCATGAATTTTTTTGTAGTTTAACCCCAACTTATTAATGATTTTTTTAGCCTCGTAAAATGAAGGCGAAATCTTGGCATCTGGGAATGCATCGACAAGCAACTCAAGTACCGTCGACATTGCTTTGTCACTTAACCCACACAAACACTTAATGTGATACAACTTCACCAAAAAAGACAATTTAGAATACTTTTCACACCCTTCATAGTGTCGTTGTTAACCATCTTTCAGTAACTCAAAAAAATCTTTGACACTATTATCCATCCTTTCTGCTGATTATGGAGCTGGCATATCCACTGAATCGATGCTCTCATTTTCGGGGTGAATCCCGAATGCATCACAGACAATGTTCTGCACAGGGTCATCTCGAACTAAGGGTTCGGAGACCTCAATTGGCATTATAGCATGTCCTACAGCAGGTTCTTCTGTAATCATTTCTCCGTGCAAACTCCAGAAATTGTTTCTTTCCGAAAATGGTTTGACGATCAAGTGTTGACGCACGACCTCGATGAGTTGCCATTTCTTGAATCTACACTTTGGGCATGGGCATATTATTCTACCTTCTACTCCAGAGTTGGCATTTGCGAATTCCAAAAATCTGTCTAAACCATTAAGGTACTCTGTTGATTGTCGAGGTTTATTCAGCCAAGATTTATCCATAGCTGAAACAATTTTGAATAGGGTTAAAATGATTTACGTGTAAAAAATGTTTAACAAACTTGATGGTAATTGACATTTAATGAATCACCGAATAAAAAATCTTCGTCATTGGTTCGCTATAAATAACGAATCCTGATTCCAAAAAGATTAAGAAATATATATAAGACAGTGTGAGAATTAGAGAAATAAGATACCTATTTGACTTAAAAAAATGTATAATGTATGAAATTTATAGATTTCATTGGCAAGACTTGTCGCACCTTATTAAAGTGGGATAAATGATGTCTCCGCCTTGCATAATATGAAATAAAACACTTGAAATATCTCTACGAATCCAAGAACAAAAATTATAACTTTTGAAACAGTGCCATTGATAAAGTCTTTGATCATGTGCTAATTTTATTTGATTCTCCTAATGTCGTCAATTTAAAAGATGAGTTTTATAATCGAATCTCTACGAATCTTAACTTTTTGGGAAGGCCAGTCACTAGCAGCAAAAAATAGAATTATGAGTTCATATCTGCCGCTAGGATTTCAATTATAGTATTTATATGATAAAATTTTTAACAAACTCATATAGGGAATTGAAGTTTCAATTCCCTATCTGAAAGAGTAAAAGTAATGGCCCATATCCGTCGCCATATATTCAAGAATAATTCCACTCAATTACATCTAAGATATTGTTACTTTCTTAATTGAGAATCTAGTATAAAAACATAGTGCACTAAAACTGACTGTATTAATATATTTTTTTAAAATTATGTTATAATATATTTGCTTTCAAATTTTAAAAACTACGTGTATTTTTAAATTACTGTTTTAATTCTTTTAAATCAATTCCTAATACTAATTCCGTCTATTTACTAATATTTATTACTTTACCTCATCACTTGAACAAATATTTAAATTTTTTAGAAATAACTGTAATAAAATTTAACTATTACTAATTTATGTATATTATTTAAACACGTTTATCAATATAATAACTATTTTTTATTCATTTGCATCAATTTTAATTATATTTCTTAAATACTAAATAACTTATATTTAAAACTAACTTCACTATCATTTTATACAAAATTTATAATATTATATACATTTGTTTAATTTATATTAAAACATACGTATATTTTTAAAGTTGTCACAATTTTCAAAAATATTTTTTAATACTTAGTCTGTCTATTTATTAAAATTCATTATTTTACAAATATTATTTTTAACTATGTGTGTTTAATAATTTTTTTCATATTATTCTATCAATACCGCCTCAAGATCGCTAATTTTTGTTTTTATAAATCATTTATAATATTAGATACAAATATTTTACTTCAAAAATAATTAAGGCTAACAATTCAGCTTATTAAAAAAGACATTACGTCTTACATATTTTCAACGGACATGATATATTATAATATTAAACATCATAAACATTGTAAAAGTACAAAAAATTTTAAATTTACTCATCCATGTACATCACAATGTAAAATATATTTCTACACTAAATATTAAGTACATAAAATATCTAATACTATCGCATTATAACATACAATTATTTAAAATAAAAAAATTACATTACATACCTTCAAAATGACTCCAAATAAACAACAGACAAAAATCGAAATCAAAATTGAAGTATCATCACAAAATCTAAAAAAAAACATAAAACATAATATAAGAAATTATTTTAAACATAAAACATAAAAAAAATCAAATGAAATTAAATAATTAAATGACATACCTTCAAAAAAATGAAGAGAAGCAGTCAACCACAACACCAATACTCGCAAATCACAACAAACACTCTTAGCAAATATATCATACGAAAACCTTGAAACCAAATTTGTTCGTAAAACAAATAAAGAGGACTAGCCTAGATATAGGAGGACGCAATTTAACGACGGTTTCAAACCATTGCTATACCTATTTTAAATTGTCGTAAAACCCATTTAACGACGGTTTTTCTTTAAACCGTCGTTAAATTTTGCGATTCCCCACCAACGGTCCGAATTCTGAACGTTATAAATTCACGACGGTTTTAGAAAATCGTCGTCAAATAACGACGGTTATATGATTATCTGTTGTTAAATAACGACGGTTTGTAAGAAACCGTCGTTAAATAACAACACTTATTAAGAAACCGTCGTGGTTTGCCGTAACCTTTGTACGGTTTCGATAGCGTTAGACAGATTACCACAGTTTGATCTGAACCGTCCGTATATTACGACGTTTTTTCTAAAACCGTCGTTAATTTCTGGAATTTAACGACGGTTTATTAACCGTCTTTGAAGACGGGTGTGGAGACGGTTATTTTCGACCGTCGTAAAACCTCCGTCGCCATTCCTCGTCTTCCTTGTAGTGTCAAATCCTATTTGAGTTAAACGCTGTGGATTTTGAAATTTTGGTCCTCTAACATTAAGATTATAACTAGTCTGGACATTACTATCTCAATCTCTTTTTCTTCTCCTTAGACCTTCTATGTCTGCTTGGTATCGTGTTTTCATCATTTTAGAACAATCCATAACTGCTGAATAAGTTAACAAATGATTTGTCTAAGGACCCACTGATTTAAACAATGGACATATCAATCCTGAAACAAATCTCTTAATTCTATCTTTTTTAGTAGGAATTAGATATGGTGCATATCTGGACAAACGATTAAAACGGATGTCATATTTAGAAACTATCATGTTCGGTGTTTGTCTTAATTCTTAAAATTCTCTGGCCCTCTTGTCCCTTTCACTCATTGGTAGGAAAAGATTCATAAATGCTTCTTTAAATTCTTTCCACTCCATTGGTGGTAGAGTAACTGCTCTTCCTTGTACCAATGTCTCAAACCAAACTTAAGCCACATCTGATAGTTGAAAGGATACTAGTTCAACAGATCTTCTAGTATAACACTCCAAAACTCTGAGAACTCATTCCACAGCATCAATGAATATCTGTGGGTCTTCCTGAATATCTAAATTAGAAAAAGTTGGGGGTTTCAACTTAAGGAATTGTGGTAATGTCACCTCAATCCCTGTAAACTTGTCCTCTTGCTCAGTTATTCTTCTCAGTTCTTGCGCTTCAGGAGCATTTTTTGGTTGCTGGTCATCCCTTTTGCCTAGTTCTACTATAAATCTAGCCAATGTATATAAACTCCTATGTATGCCAGCAAACATATCAACTGTTCTATCATGCGACTCTTGAAGGGGTTCTACTCTCTCTTCAGGAACTTATCAAATACATAGGCATGTTCATCATGTCTCGGGGTTTTCATACCCCGTACACGTCCTCTGCCTCTGCCTTTGCCTCTTCCTCTAGGTCGACCTCTACCACGGCCTCATTGTACTGAAATTATAGATTGTGCAGATTCTTCTGTAGAGAGTGCACGATCTACAGCTTCTCTAGTAACCGCTCTAGTTCTTGGCGGCATCATAGACTATATAGAACAAAACACCTTTTTTAAGATACCATAATATTCAATCAAACCTTATGCTAGGAACTTTAGCAAACTTGGAATAGAAAGGAAGTTAATATCCTATAGAATCTCTCAGCAGCACCTGAAGTATAAATATGTCTAACTCATATCTATACTAAAGGTCCTACTAAAGAATCATTTGCTTTGATAGCCACAGGGAAACCTAATTCTCTAATACCAACTTGTCATGCCCCAATTTAATGTATGCGATTAATATAAATAACATATAACTTTATCCTTATTTATTTTCATACGGCTCCACAATATCACATATTAGGAAAAATAACATATGTTTACAAGTTTCCAGTATAGCCAAATATACATAAGTCTACACTTATCAATATTACAACAGAAGTAGGAATCTTGCTTGTGGCGTTCAGAACATACTCTAGATTACAATGACATAACATTTTAAACATTGTGAGTCTTGGAAGCAATGTAGGCTCAACCAGAGAATATGATACCTAGTTAATCAAGTAGCTGCAGGGCCAAACTCTGTATCTTTATCTAAAAAAAATATAAACATCGTGTAGTGAGTTTGACAACTTAGTGAGCAGATAATACCTCCTATGATCTCTTAGGTTAACATATGGATGTACTTATATGTTAAAATTTATCACATTAAAAAGTACAGTTCAGAAGTACATTCATATGGGACCCGCATTTCAAATATTATCAGTTCAAATCACGTTCAGATATCTAAAACCATATATGATACAGTAAGATCGTTAATCAAAATTTGATATGTATCAAAACATTTCCCATGAAAATATTAGAAGGATCCCATATCAGAACCACCATATCAGGGTTCAAGTCCTTCCGTACTTTGGTGGTGTAGGATTTACCTATACTTAAAATTCTAACCAAGGTTTGCCCTATCACCATTCAAGAGGACCTGCGAAGGGACTTTAATATGGGCAATTTTCCCAAGCACAAAGCAAGGAAAGGTAAATCACATATCATATATCTGGCATCTCACCACATCTCGCTCTCCATCACATATCAAATTCTCTGTGTTGACCCTCACACGAGGCTAGCACTACTACTGCTAACTGAGGTATCAAAGTGCACTAGAGCTAACATCACCTATTGTTAGCAAACAATATTTCTAATAGGATTTCTCCACAAAAAATATCATATGCACATATGCCATATCATCAAATATAGAGTTTTCAGTATAATATAGATTTTCACTCTCAGTACATATTCATCTATCATAAATTTTTCAATCAGGTTTTATCACATGTACATGCCATTTTTCAAGGCAATCATATAGCTTTATAAATCAATGCGACATGCATAAATATTCACTTTACCATATAATGAGAAATACATTTAGTATCAGATATACAATGAGTTCATAAATCTATTTTCAAAACTATACTCTTCTTGAACTGTATTTCAGATTGTAAACAATTCAGATAATTTAATCCATATCAAAAATATATAAAAGTATAAATAACTTATAAACATAATCAATTACATAATTAAAGTTCAAGAAGAGTATAAGGTAAGTCATAGAAAGAATTATCTACTCACAAAGTTAGGGTTCTAAGTTAGACAACTCTAAAATTCACATTTCGGATCTAAATCTAGCCAAATAGACCTAAAAAATGAATCCAGAGGGTCCAAAAATCTTGAAAATGACTCCAAATTCACAAAATTTGGCATCCGGGAGCTCGATCAACGTAGGTCAACGCAACAAGGCTGCTAAAACATATGCTGCACTCGCCACTGCAAGGGCTGTGCGTGGGCGTCACTCGCTGAGGAAGAACCGGCACGTGGGGGCACGTGCAAGAGAGGATAGACCTGAAATTTGAGATCTTACGATTTCGATACCTTCTGGATCCATCTATGGTGTTAGTTTTTGGATTTGAGAACCACAAATAGGAGTTTCGGAAATTACCTCTTTAGGTGATTTTGTTATCTATTTTTCGACCAATCTCTGGCCAATTTTTCAGAAACTAATTGGATAGATTTGTTCTGAGTCTGTTGGCGGTGGTGGTGTCGAAATCCAAGGTCTGAAAACGCTAGGATTCTAGAGAGAAGTTTTAGGGTTTCGGGAGAGAAAAATCCAAAATTTCCAGTTCCTTGTGTGGCTGAGGCTCTAAAATATTCATAAGGACCTTTTTGTAAAAATTAAATTTTTGAGGGAGGTCTTTGCAAATTTTTCTTATTTATATTTTGACTTCTAAACTTTTAAGAAATTGTATTTTGGCCCCAAAATATAAATTCTCATTTTTTTATAATTCTTCAACCCATGTAATAAATAAACATATTTTAATGGTTCTTATCTTTATTTTCAAAATCCTCACCTTAATCAAAATTTTCTTTAATTTTAAGATTTTCTTTAATTTTAAGACTATTACATCAATTAATTGAACTTATACTAAAAAAATGTTAGCTTAATTACTTGGTAAAAACATTGATATTTTCTTTTTATCGGTTGACTTATGATAGCAATTGTTTTTATGGTGAAGACTTAGTTAAGTGTAGATTCAAGTCATAGCTGAAACGTAACTTTAGATTAATACAATTAAGTAGAAAGAATTGTGCTTTGTTCAATAACTACAATTTTTAGCTTAGTGCTAAGTTTTTAATTCAATGATTGGTATCAAATTCAAGGTTGGTTGTCTGGTTTTTATATGAATTACTAATTAACAACATTTGGCTGTCTAAATAATTTTTTTTAAAAAAGTTAATTTATTTGAATTAAATGTAACATATAGTAATTAAATAAATCATGGGAAATTCAAGGAATTAAATGGATATTACGTGCCTATCATATTGACGTACAGATAGCCCTAGGCTTAGCGATTCCGCAAAGTGATTATCTTATTTCTTGGCCCAAAAGAAAAAGTAAATTACAAGTGTCATTGTTTGACATGACTTCAAAAAATCCGTTAATTAATTATTCTCAATTTTGAATCCTATATAGTTTCCTGAATATCCGTTAATGACAATGATCACGTGATTTGCATTTAATAACTTATAGACGTGACACTATTTCATTGGCTGCAAATTAAGAGAATTTATTTGCTATTTAAAAATTAATAAAAAAATAAATTTGAAAAACAAAAAAAAGGTAATATAATTTTTCTATCTTATTCACTTTCTCTCACTACTCTCTCTCCCTCTCTCTTCTGCGACTATGATCGAATTTCTCACAAACTTTACCATTCTCTATGCTCTAACAGAGTGGACGAAGGACCTCAAAAGGAGAAGTACTTGTGCCAAATACTCAATTTGAGACTAATAATTTTAGGTTCTAGAAAACAATCTTGTTAGATTAATTAGAGAGAAAGTCAACATGTCTTCCGTCAAACCAAAATTTTTTGATGTCTTTCCAAACTGCCAAATCATTAAAACTCAAAGAAAAAAAAAAGAATCAAAGAATAAGAACCAATCCAGCTTAAGCATCTGGTCTATGCTTTTCATTTGGCTCTGAGTTAGCTTATTTAGCAATTGGGTGTTGCTAATGAAAGCTCAACCTACTGAGATATGTATGCTATTTTAGGAGACAAGTGAGAATCTCCTGGCAAAAATAGATATTCAAGAGTGAAAAAGGTTGAGTTATTCATAACAACACCAGTAGTTTTTGAGTTTTGTTTCTCTATCTCTGAGACTAAGTGAAAGAGAGGAAATGACAAGGAAACCCATCTCAAACCAAGACTTGTGCCTTTACATGTAAAAATATATTTTATACACACCCAGTAATATGAAGCATTTCCATGAAGAAAAATACAGCTTTAACGGAACATAATTGTAGGTGACTGTGAGAAATTGTTAGAGGACAACTCTAACCATAATATTAAAAAAATTGTAATTATTCAATGATAAATGAAAATTTTGTAACTTCCATAGTGTCCCACCTGTTAAGAAATATAGGGTCTTTATTTATTTATTATTTATTAAGGGTAGCATAGTCTTTTCATAATTTAGTTAGCCTATATATTGTTTCTTTATATTTAGATTATTAATTCAATTGTATTCTTTTCAGCATCAATGAAACCCTAGTTTTCTCCTTTCTTGTATTTCTCTAAATTAACATGGTATCAGAGCATGGTTTCATGGCACGAGGTTTCTTTGTATTTAGATTATTAATTCAATTGTTGGAGTTCATACCGTACAGTTTTCGTTTGGCTCAGTTTCGTACCATACAGTTTTTCTTTGGCATTCTGGTTTTCTACGCATCTTGATTATGGCTACCGAAAGAGACGATTCGCTTCAATCCTGTGAGTGTGAGGTTGGACGGAAAGAATTATTCGTATTGGAGTTATGTGATGAGAAATTTTCTCAAGGGTAAGAAGATGTGGGGATATGTTAGTGGAACTTTTGTGAAACCTGGGGCTATTGATGAGAATTATGCTGTTTCAATCGAGGCGTGGGAAGCAAACAATGCAAAAATTATTACTTGGATTAATAATTCTGTTGAGCACTCTATAGGTACACAGTTGGCAAAATATGAGACAGCAAAGGAGGTTTGGGATCACCTACAAAGGTTATTCACCCAATCAAATTTTGCAAAGCAGTATCAATTGGAGAATGATATACGAGCCCTTCAGCAGAAGAATATGAGTATTCAGGAGTTTTATTCTGCTATGACTGATCTTTGGGATCAATTGGCCCTTACAGAATCGACGGAATTAAAGGCATGTGGTGCATATATTGCTCGTAGAGAAGAACAACGGTTGGTACAATTTTTAACTGCACTTTGTAGTGATTTTGAAGGACTTAGAGGTTCAATTATGCATCGTTCTCCACTTCCTTCCGTTGATTCAGTTGTCAGTGAGTTATTGGCTGAAGAAATACGTCTTAAGTCTTATTCTGAAAAGGGAATTCTTTCTACTTCGAATCCTTCTGTGTTAGCAGTACATCTCAAGAATCAGAATAAGACTTACACAAGGGTTACCTTCGACGAGTGTAGTTTCTGTAAGCAGAAAGGTCATTGGAAGGCTCAGTGTCCCAAGTTGAGAAATCAGAATCAATCTCAACAGCAATCTCAAGCTTGGAAGTCTAGCAACCAGTCACAGAAGTTTAACAATAAATTCTCATCGTCCAATACTGCAGCAATAGTTTCATCAGATCAGTTCACCGATCCTAGTACTCTGGCTGAGCAATTTCAGAAGTTTCTCTCCTTACAAGAACAGGCCATGTCTGCTTCTTCTTCCATAGGTCAGTCACCCCATAATTCTTCAGGTATGTCACATTCTGTATGGGTCTTGGACTCTGGCGTTTCACATCATATGTCTCCATATTCTTCATTTTTTACTTCTGTGTCTCCTTCATCTTCGACTCCTGTTATGACTGCTGATGGCACTCCTATGCCTTTAGCAGGTGTTGGTTCTGTTGTCACACCTCACTTGTCTTTACCTAATGTTTATCATATTCCGAAACTGACATTAAATCTTGCTTCTGTTGGTCAGTTATGTGATTCTGGTAATTTAGTCACATTTTCTTCCTCTTCTTGTTATGTGCAGGATCTACAATCTCAGAAGCTGATTGGGATAGGCCGTAGAAAGGGGGGACTATATGTTTTGGATGAGTTAAAAGTGCCAGTTGCTACAGCTGCTACTACCAGTGTTGATTTGTCTTCTTTTCGTTTGAGTCCTTCTTCTTCTGTTTTTTATTTATGGCATTCTCGTCTAGGTCATGTTTCGTCTTCTCGTTTGAGATTTTTAGCATCCACAGGGGCATTAGGAAATTTACAAACCTATGATATTTCTAATTGTAGTGGATGTAAATTGGAAAAAATTTCAGCCTTACCATTTAATAAAAGTATTTATGTTTCTTCCTCTCCATTTGATTTAATTCATTCTAATGTTTGGGGACCTTCTCCTGTTGCCACAAAAGGAGGGTCTCGATATTATGTTTTTTTTATTGATGATCATACTCGTTATTGTTAGGTTTATTTAATGAAACATTGTTCTGAATTTTTTGAGATATATACAGCCTTTCGAGCTCTTGTCAAAACTCAACATTCTGCTATTATCAAATGTTTTAGGTGTGATTTGGGTGGGGAATATACATCTAATAAATTTTGTGAGCTACTTGCCTTAGATGGAACTATTCACCAAACTTCGTGTATAGATACTCCTAAACAGAATGGTGTTGCTGAAAGAAAACATAGACACATTGTTGAAACTGCTCGTTCTCTCTTGTTGTCTTCTTCTGTTCCTAGTGAGTTTTGGGGTGAAGCTGTTCTTACCGCTGTAGGTTTGATTAATACAATTCCATCTTCTCATACTTCAGGTATTTCTCCTTTCGAAATGTTGTATGGGTATGTCCCTGATTATTCTTTCCTTAGAGTTTTTGGTTGTACTTGTTTCGTACTTCGTCCTCATGTAGAACGCAACAAGTTGTCCTCTCGATCTGCTATTTGTGTTTTTCTTGGTTGTGGTGAAGGTCAAAAGGGATATCGTTGTTTTGATCCAATCTCTCATAAGCTTTATGTGTCTCGTCATGTTGTGTTTCTTGAGCATATACCTTTCTTTTCTATTCCATCCACTACTCATAGCTTGACTAGATCTGATCTTATTCGTATAGATCCTTTTTCTGAGGATTCTGATAGTTTGTCATCTCCGGTTTCTAGCACTGATATTTCTGCAGGTACTGACACTTTGCTCTCTAACCCACCTGAAGCTTCATCTGAGATTGTGGATCCACCTCTACATCAATCCACACGCATTCGTAAGTCCACTAAGTTATCAGATTTTGTTTATTCTTGTTATTCTTCATCTTTTACTTCTTTTTTAGCTTCTATTCATGGTCTCTCTGAGCCCTCTTCTTATAAAGAGGCAATTCTTGATCCTCTTTGGCAGCAAGCCATGGATGAGAAACTTTCTGCTTTGCATAAGACAGGTACTTGGGATTTGGTTCCTCTACCTCCTGGTAAGAGTGTTGTTGGTTGTCGTTGGGTGTATAAGATCAAGACAACATCTGATGGATCTATTGAGCGATACAAAGCTAGATTGGTTACAAAAGGGTACTCTCAACAGTATGGTATGGATTATGAGGAGACATTTGCTCCTGTTGCAAAAATGACTACTATTCGTACTCTTATTGCAGTAGCTTCTGTTCGTCAGTGGCCTATTTCTCAACTTGATGTTAAAAATGCCTTCTTAAATAGAGATCTTCAAGAAGAAGTGTATATGGCACCACCTCCTGGTGTTTCGCATGAATCTGGGTATGTTTGCAGGCTCAAGAAAGCATTATATGGTCTTAAACAAGCACATTGTGCTTGGTTTGAAAAATTTTCTGTTGTGATCTCTTCCCTCGGATTTGCTTCTAGTAGTCATGATTCTGCTCTTTTTGTTAAGTGCACTACTGCAGGAAGTATTATTCTGTCTTTATATGTTGATGACATGATTATTACTGGTGATGATATTGCTGGTATTTCAGTTTTGAAGACAGAGTTAGCTAGACAATTTGAAATGAAGGATTTGGGTTCTCTGCGATATTTCTTGAGTATTGAGGTAGCATACTCACCTAGAGGTTATCTTCTTTCTCAGTCGAAATATGTTGAAGATATTCTTGAGCGGGCTAGACTTACTGATAATAAGACTGCAGATACTCCCATTGAGGTTAACGTCAAGTATTCTTCTTCTGATGGTTTACCTTTGTTTGACCCTACTTTATATCGTACTATTGTTGGGAGCTTGGTATATCTCACTATTACTCGTCCAGATATTGCATATGCTGTTCATTTTGTTAGTCAGTTTGTTGCCTCTCCTACTACAGTTCATTGGGCAGCTGTTCTTCGTATTTTGCGGTATCTTCGGGGTACAGTATTTCAGAGTCTTTTACTTTCATCCACCTCCTCCTTGGAGCTGCGTGCATACTCTGATGCTGATCATGGCAGTGATCCCACAGATCGCAAGTCTGTTACTGGTTTCTGTATATTTTTGGGTGATTCTCTTATTTCTTGGAAGAGCAAGAAACAATCTATTGTTTCTCAATCTTCAACTGAAGCAGAATATCGTGCTATGGCATCTACTACTAAAGAAATTGTTTGGTTACGATGGTTACTTGCTGATATGGGAGTTTCTCTTTCTCAACCTACTCCTATGTATTGTGACAACCAGAGTTCTATTCAGATTGCTCACAACTTAGTTTTCCATGAACGAACTAAGCACATTGAGATCGATTGTCACCTTACACGTCATCATCTCAAGCATGGCACCATTATTTTGCCCTTTGTTTCTTCTTCTTTGCAGGTAGCAGATTTCTTTACTAAGTCACATTCTATTTCCCATTTTCGTTTTCTAGTTGGCAAACTCTCGATACTTGTAGCTGCTGCATCGTGAGTTTGAGGGGAGATGTTAAGAAATATAGGGTCTTTATTTATTTATTATTTATTAAGGGTAGCATAGTCTTTTCATAATTTAGTTAGCCTATATATTGTTTCTTTGTATTTAGATTATTAATTCAATTGTATTCTTTTCAGCATCAATGAAACCCTAGTTTTCTCCTTTCTTGTATTTCTCTAAATTAACACCACCCACATGTATATTTCTCCAATTTTTAATATATATTACCACATAACAAATGCTACTTTTATATGATATTAGTAATTAACAACATTTGGGTGTCTAATTTTTTTTTTCAAAAAAGGTAATTTATTTGAATTAAACGTAACATATAGTAATTAAAGAAATCATGGAATATTCAAAGAGTTTAATGGATCTTACGTGCCTCTCTTATTGATGTACAGATAGCCATGGGCTTATTCATTCTGCAAAGAGATTATCTTATTTCTTGGCCTAAAAGTAAAAGGAGGTTATAAGTTTTATTGTTTGACATGACTTCAAAGTATCCGTTAATTAATTATTCTCAGTCATGGATCCTAATTGGTTTCCTAAAATCTCAAAAGTTTCCTAAATCAATTCTCGTTGCGCACCTTCGCTTAAACCTCTTCCTATTTGGATTCGTAAAATACTATAAATAAACCCCATTCTCTCTCATCATTTTTGCTCTCAAACACACCGTTTTCTCTTCGTCTCTTCCATCCTTTTTTATTTGTTCAGGTTCAATCATGGAAAGCCAACAGCTTTTCAATCTCGTTCCAATGGTTTCTTCTGAAACCACCGTAGAACACTCTACTAGAAGAACCTATTATTCTCCTCAAGTCCAGAAGAAGAGGAAGAACCCTGACGCTGCAAGAAAGAGGGTTCAAGGTTCTAATCCAGAAGAGAGACGATGGGGCTATTCTACAACGTTGAAGCTCTACGAGGACCCATGGAAGATTAAGAAAGTTCTCACAGGAAGTGACATTCACGGGGGCTTGAACCGACTCTTGATGGCCACAGATTTGGTCAAAGATTTAGTGTTGCCTGTGCTGAAAGATGATGACGAACGTAGAAATGCAGGGACTGAAGAAGGAACTGAGGTTAGGTTTTGGGATGTGAACACCAACTCTATGCACTTTCTACTCCTCAAGAGATGGGTAAGTACTGGAAGCTTTGTATTTATCGGGAAGTGGCATCAAGATTTTGTGAAAAGAAGGAATCTGAAGAAAGGGGATGAGATTGGACTTCACTGGGATTCCTACAAAGAACGATTTAACTTTTCTGTTCTTCAGCATTCTGCTGTTTGAGATTTTTCTCCCATGCCCTGTTGTCAAATTGAATTCCTGGGTACACTTAGAAGTTTTCTCTAGGAATTAAAACTCTTACAAAAATTGAACCTAGATTGAGATGGATAGAATTTCTATTATTAGTCTTATGTAATTATAGTTCGTTTAGTCTTCTTATGTATCCATGATTATAAATATAATAAAATCTTTTTTCCGTTACAAAAGTAATTATTTCTTTGGAGTAATGTGTTAAATTCATAGATTTTGCCAAATATATGTCACCAACTTTCCAAAACTGACACAAAAAATGTGGCTACAGTTTAAATTTTGTTGGGATTTCCAAAATTTGCAACTATTGTTTTGTCAAAATCAATTTTCTTTCTAATTTTTCTGTAAATTTAAAGGTAACATATTCTTATAGATAAGTGTTAAAGGATGCTTTTAATTATAAACCAAAGTTCCTATTGCAAGGAAGAAAGGCCGAGTTTGCTTACTCTATCCAGTATTTGTAATTAAATAAGATGAAAATGATAATCTCACTAGAATTATTTGAAGAAGTCTTATTATAAATTACTATCTATTAATGAATATTAAAATAAAACAGGAATTTGTTTTTTTTTTCATTTTTATTATTTTTTATATTAAAGAAATTTTAGGTTTTTCTCTTATAAATTAATGCTATTGTAGGAGAAATAAATTATATATATATATATATATATATATATATATATATATATATATATATATTTGTCTTAATTCAAAAAATATTATAGGTGAACTTCTTTGTGGATAGAAAGCAAGTCCAATATTGGAGGGGACGTCTTTAAGACTAATGGTCTCGAGTTCAGGTCCTTGTCGAACCCAAATAAATAAATAAATAAGCGAGTGGGTAAAGGTGATGCTTCCAAATTCCCCAAAAAAATAAAAATAAATGCATGTCAATAAAGACGAGTGACCAAAATTGCAAAAATGCCGTTAAAACGTGACTTAAAACTGGAATCGTAAAATTGCCGTTCAATTGTTTTTTTTTTTTTATAAAAAAGAAAAGAAACTCCTTTTAGAAGGACAAGGTAACAATAAAAACCCAATGGCCAATTACGAGTCTTTGTTTTTAGATAAGCAGGTTAAATATGATTGTTTAAATTTCCCCCTCAAAGGCAAAAAATATTATAATAAATAGATGATAACTGAAAAACAAGAAACATAATTTCACAGAATCTGCAGACGCTATACTAAAAGATAAACCAAAATCTATAGAAGCATAAAAAGTGCCCTCAATTATTTGTTTTTCTTCTAGAGTACTTTTGGAGGATGCAATTAAAATAAACTCTGGAATTAATTAATTCCATGGTGTCCCACCCACATATATCCTTAGATTAAATTAAATGTTAATATAAACCCTATATTATATATTTATAAATGTAATTATATATTGTCACATATCTGTACTATGACATATTACTAAAAAATTGAATTAAATTTTCAAGAAAGGATCATTTATTTGAATTAAATTTATTTTCCTAAAGGAAAAGAATATTTCCAGCGTTAAGTATATGAATTCCAAAACATCTTCTTATTCACATTTTGAATATCTCCTAGATTCCTATAATCTCAAGGTTTCCTAATCATTCATCTTCCCTCTCTATTTTGTTCCTAAACCAATTCTTCTGCATCATTTGCAGTTTCCTATTCGAATTTGGATTCACAAAATAGTTTTCATAGAACTGAAACTCTATTCAAAAAATCAAACCTTCTCCTTCTCTATATAAACTCCATCTCCCTACCCTTTCACTCTTACGTTTTCTCACTCCAATCACAAAGGTTTCTCTTCTTCTCTTCACAGCTCCTTCTCTATTGTTTTGGTTTGATCATGGAAAATCCACCCCTTTTCAATTTCCTACCACTGGTTTCTGCTGAAGCAATCAAACAGGAAGAGGACTCTGATTTGATCATGGAAAGGCCACCCTTTTTCAATTTCCTTCCACTGGTTTCTGCTGAAAAAATAAAACAAGAAGAGGACTCTGATTTGATCATGGAAAGGCCAGCCTTTTTCAATTTCATTCCACTGGTTTCTGCTGAAATTATCAAACACGAAGTCGAAGAGGACACTGGTTTGATCATGGAAAAGCCGTTCTTCAATTTCTTTCCACTGGTTTCTGCTGAAACCACCCAAGAGGGCTCCGCTGAAATCCATTGCAGCTCTTACCCAAACGCTCCCACAACTGCAAGAATTAAGAGAGTCCACAGTACTAACCCTCAAGAGAAACGAGCATGGGGTTGTTCTACCAAGTTGAAGCTCTTCGACGACCCATGGAAGATCAAGAAAGTCCTCAAGAAAAGTGACGTTCTTGGGAGCATGAACCGTCTCTTGCTGCCCGCAGGTTCGGTGGAAGAATTGGTGTTCCCTGTCCTGAAAGAAGATGAAAGGAGAAATGCAGAGACTGGAATGGGAACTAAAGTTGGGTTTTGGGATGTGGACACTAATACCAGCCATTCTCTGGTTCTCAAGAGATGGGTTTCGTCAAGGAGCTTCGTGTTCATTGGCGAGTGGCATCGAGATTTTGTGAGAAGAAAGAATTTGAAGAGAGGAGATGAAATTGGACTTCAATGGGATCCCTACAATTATTGCTTTAACTTCTCTGTTCTTCAGCGTGCTGCTATTTGAAACTAGTCTATGTAAAAAATTGATCAGACTAGCTGGAATGGTTGGGTGAATAAGAATTTAAGTACAGGGTGAATAATTTAACTCTACTCTTGTAAAAAACTAAAATTTAATAAATTTCCTATAAGACGTTTGTAAATAGTACATGTTAGGATTATTTGGATTTATATTTGATGATTTTATTCTTAAAAAGAATGTGTTAAGTTAGTGATTATACATCGATAAATCAATTGAGTCAGTGCTACTCCAATTTTCTTCAGGATTGAAAATGCTAGTATGAATATTCTCATTCGAAATTAAATAAAGAAAGAAATTAATTTTGATACAAAAGTAGTATTTTTAAAAATATGTTTTAGTTTAGTAATCGCGGCTACTCAATCAAATTTTGTAACTAAATATTAATTTATTACAATTTTAGTGTGATAACTTAATCTTTATACCTATCTTTTGAAAACCAAAAGTTTTAATGTAAAACTGGTTTTTTCCGTGATGTAAAATGATTACAAAACTTTTTTAGGCATCTCCTGTATCTAGATAATTAAGTAATTTATTCAACTCCTGACCAAATATTTGGTGATCTAATCGTTCTTATTTTTCATGGAAAACAAATTGAGTTGGCTTGCTTACTCTGCCATATTGGTAATCAAAATAAAAGAAATATGTACTATTTATGTTTTGCTGTAGATATTTTCTGATGCTTTGAAAATTTTTAAAACTGATTAATGAAAATCAATTTTAAAAAAAAAAGAATAAAAACTGAAAATATTTTCATAAACTAAATGCATCTTTGTACTGGGAATTAGGTGAGTGCACTACGTCTCTTGTCAATGGCATCATACAAATTTTGTGCAGGGTGAGCAATTTTTCTTTTTTGAATGCTTTGTGGTGACTGATCCAGTTTATGATTTATTTCCTTATGATCAAGGTATGCAGTGTGCATTATTCATTTATTTATTTTAAGTTCCCCCTGTTGCACTCCTGCGGATTTCTTTTAAGTTAACTATATTAACTTAAACTTGCGTGTATATATATAGATATATATCAACTAGAACAAATTGTATGCAACTTACAAATAAAAAATATATACGACATAGGTTAATATTTTAAGAATCAAGTGAAATCTACTAACAATGATTGGGCCACTGTGTGGTCAATGGTCTCCAAGTTTTGCAGCAGTGTAATGCTCGGTTTAGGATATTTTGAATGAGGCATTTAAAGATTTTCAGATGGACAATGTGCATGGAGTAACTATTGTTTTCTCTACATTGTAAATTAATGATCAATGAGTGGAAAAAGTGAAGGTACAATATAAAGAATATCATTAGAGCTACGCATATTCAGGATTCTTTTCAAAGCTCTAATTCTTAGAGTAATTGATAATACTAAAACATGTAAAATGAAAAGAACACTAGAGGAAGAAAAAAGGTGGGTCGGTGAAAAGATGCAGTGTATTGCTCACAATCTGATTCAAAATAAAATAGTTAGAGTTGTCAATCTGAATGGTCTCATTAGTATGGAAAAATGATTTGATCTACTGTCGATCGATTTTTTTTTTGTCCACTAACTATGTTCAGATTATAACATGTGATAAAAATAATATATTTTAAAATTATTTTTATCAGACAAAAAATTGGTTAACAAACGGTTAACCAAATATCAACTCTAGTATGAATCCTTATACACCAATAAATCAATTGACTCAGTGCTACTCGAATTTTCTTTAGGATTGAAAATGCTAGTATGAATATTCTCATTTGAAATCAATGAAGAAAGAAATTAGTTTTGATACGAAAATAGCATTTAATAAAATATAGTTTAGTTCACTAATCGTGGCCTACTCAATCAACTTTTGTAACTCAATATTTATTTATTACAATTTTACTGTGATAACTTGATCTTTATACCTATCTTTTGAAAACCAAAATTTAATGTAAAACTGGTATTTGCCGTGATGTAAAATATTTAAGAAACTTGTTTGGGCATCTCCTTTATCTAGATAATTAAGTAGTTTATTGAACTCTTGACCAAATATTTAGTTATCTAATAGTTCTTATTTTTCAAGGAAAACAAATTGAGTTGGCCTGCTTGCTCTGTGCCATATTTGTAATCAAAAGAAAATAAAGATGTACTATTTATGTTTTCTGTAGATATTTTCTGATGCTTTGAAAATTTTGAAAACCGATTCATGAATATAAATTTTAAAAAATAAAAACAAAGAATAAAAACTGAAAATATTTTCATAAACTAAATGCAACTTTGTACTGGGAAGTAGGTGAATGCACTAAGTCTCTTATCAATGGCAACATACAAATATTTCCTTTTTGAATGCTTTGTGGTGACTGATGCAGTTATATGATTTATTTCATTATGGTGAAGGTATGCAGTGTGCATTATTCATTTATTTATTTTAAGTTCCCCTTGTTGCACTCCTGCAGATTTCTTATATATATATATATATACAACATAGGTTAATATTTTAAGAATCAAGTGAAATCTACTAACAATGATTGGACCACTGTGTGGTCAATGGTCTCCAAGTCTTCCAACAGGGTTATGTCTTGCAGCAGTATAATGCTCGGTTTAGGTTATTTTGAATGAGGCATTTAAAGATTTTCAGATGCACAACGTGCATGGGGTAAGTATTGTTTTCTCTACATTGGAAATTAATGATCCATGGGTGGAAAAAGTGTTATAAATAAGAAAGTTGGTACATCAAGGGTGGTAAAGTCAAGGTGCAATATAAAGAATATCATTAGAGCTACGCATATTCAGGATTCTTTTCAAAGCTCTAATTCTTAGAGAGTAATTGATAATACTAAAACATGTAAAATGAAAAGAACACTAGAGGAAAAAAAAAAGGTGGGTAGGTGAAAAGATGCAGTGCATTGCTATCAATCTGATGCAAAATAACATAGTGAGAGTTGTCAATCTGAATGGTCTCATTAATATGAATCCTTATATTTAGCTTAGTCTTTCTTTTCAGTTTTTTGTTCTTCCAGTTAACTGTCTTTTGGTATGTTTTGCAGTGTGTTTTCAGCTAATTCCACTTTAATATTTTCCTATGTATTTGGGAGGATTTCTCCTCTTTTTAAATTTTTTGAAATAAAATGACCTAACTTCTGTTAAAAAACAAAACGATGATAGGGCCACGACAATTAAAAGTAATTCCGGTGAATTTGTCTATCTTTGTCTTGTTTTGATTACAAATATGGGATAGAGTAAGAAAGCTATAGCTCAATTTTTTTTCCTTGAAAAATAAGAATGATTAGAACACTTAATATTTAGTCAAGAGTTGAACTTCAAAACTACTTAATTATCTAGATATAGGAGACATAGATAAATTTCTTAATCATTTTACATCACAGCAAATACGAGTTTTAAATGAAAACTGGTGGTCTTCAAAAGATAGGAATATAGATTAAGAGAACTTCTCATGGTAAAATTGTAATAAATTAAAATTGTATTACTAAATTTGATTGAGTAGGTCATGATTACTGAATGAAAATATATTTTATTATCTGATATTTTTACTATTTTTTTTGTTTTGCTAAAATTCGAATCGAATTTAAACTTTAAAAACGATTCAAGTACTATTAAGTCAATTGCTTTATTGATGTATATATAATCGCTAATTTAATAAATGCTTTTTAAGCAAAAAATAATCAAATAAAAATAAAAATGATCCTAACATGTATTTTTTACTTTTTAGACACGTTTTTTAGGATTTTCTTTTTCTTTTTTTTACCAAGAGTAGAGTTAAACCTTTCACCCTGGACCTAAATTCTTATTCACGAAACCATCCTAGCTATTCTGATTCAAAGTTTACATAAATTAGTCTCAAATTGCAGCAGGCTGAAGAACAGAGAAGTTAAAGCGATAATTGTAGGGATCCCATTGAAGTCCAATTTCATCTCCTCTCTTCAAATTCTTTCTTCTTACAAAATCTCGATGCCACTCGCCAATGAACACGAAGCTCCTTGACGAAACCCATCTCTTGAGAACCAGAGAATGGCTCGAGTTAGTTTCCACGTCCCAAAGCCCAACTTTCATTCACATTCCAGTCTCTGCATTTCTCTGTTCATCTTCTTTCAGCACAGAGAACACCAAGCGTTCCGCCAAACCTGCTGGCAGCAAGAGACGGTTCATGCTTCCAAGAACGTCACTTTTCTTGAGGACTTTCTTGATCCTCCATGGGTCGTCGAAGAGCTTCAACTTGGTAGAACAACCCCATGGTCGTTTCTCTTGAGGGTTAGTACTTTGGACTCTATTAATTCTTGCAGTTGTGGGAGCGTTATGGTAAGAGTTGCAATGGATTTCAGGGGCGCTCTCTTGGGTGGTTTCAGTAGAAACCAGTGGAAGGAAATTGAAGAATGGCTTTTCCATGATCAAACTGTTAGGAATATAGACTAGATTGAAGATGGAGTTGTGCTTAGAAACGTGTATAATCACACTGTCCTTAAGGTGATATTTGCTCTCACTACGTTTGTTATAGGGTATATGGCAAATCACCCCTAAGAGTAATCCCAAACACCCAGAGATTGACAGACAGCAACTTCTGAAATCTCTCTTGTAGAACAACTTGAAATTTCAGAAAAGATAATGGAGGAAAAGAATTGATATGTTTTTATTTTAAATTTTAATCTCCAAACTTTTATTTATAATAAAAATTTCATCAAACATAACTCTTCAATAAAGTTGTGACTTTTCCTAAAAAATTGTGCCTTTTATGAAAAGTTTTGATTTTTCTATAAAGTTATATCTTTTCTGAAAAGTTATATCTGAACAATTTTAATTTTCAAACTACTTTTCTCCAACAATCCTCCACTTAGTTTGAAAATTGACTATCTTCTCTAACACATTAGACTTATGCATAGAGATAGGTGTCTTTCGACTTGAACCTATCCTTAGTGTAAATATCTCAAAGTATTAACAAATTGATAGTTTCATGAAATATTGAACCACAATTCTTTAGTTAATACCGGAAATATCACACACATAGTCTTATATAACTTCAAAGAAGTTTCCACAAAATATATTTAAGCACTCATATGGCCATGTGCTTCACCCTAGGCTTTTCATGAACATGTCCAAGAATCAACTCCAAATTCTTGCTAGGAGCGGCATCACTCCTTATGTTCACATAGGTGAATTTTCCTTAAGTCTTAATCTCATAGACTTTCCTAAATTTATTAAGAGTTTTACTCACTTTAAAATCCTTAATATATAAGCACTATACCTGGAATGGCAAAATTTTCTCTAGTGCTACAGCCACTTATCAGTAACTTGTTTTTACCCATTGAACCTTTAAACTAGATTTGGTCCAGTCAAAAGTTGGGTTCCCATTACTGGTGACTCTATTTACGAGGTTTTAATTCCATTCCATTTAAATCCTCTAACCATATCTTTGGTGAGTTCTTAGTATTTTACTAAGAATTATCAATTATTTATATATTAAATCAACATGTCTAGATATATGTTGTCTATTTCACAATTTGTTATAGCATTCTCACAATTTTCTGTGATATCCCTCACAATTTCTGTCACGCCCCTACTTTAGAAACGCGAATAACACTACTGTCCGATAACTTTATCTTTATCTGAAAAATATGTCAACTACGTGCAGTGAGTTTTACAATTCAGTGAACAGATAATACCTCCTATGACCGCTTAGGTCGACATGTGGATGTACTCTTTATTTTAAAACTTTATACATTGAAAATCACATATCAGAGGTACATCCATATGGGACTCGCATTTCAAAATAATCTCTGTTCAAATTCATATTCATATTCAATTCAGAAGTAATGTTGTAATAACGGTAACAAAATCATGTTATGCATCAACATAATTCTTATAAAAACATTTGGAGAATCTCATATCAGAACCACCGTATCAGAGTTTACCCCTTCCGTACTTTGGTGGTATAGGATTTGTCTAAACTTAGCATCCCGTTGAGATTTGCCCTACTACCATTCAAGAGGAAACGCGAAGGGACTCTATATGGGTATTTCCAAAGCACACAGCAAGGAAAGGCAAATCATAACTCATATAACTGGCATCTTGCCCATATATAGGAGGCATTCTGCTCTCCATCACATATTATCTCCCTTGTGTTGGCCTTCACACGAGGCTAGCACCACCTTCCTGCTAGCTGAGGCAATCAAGGTGCACCAGGGCTAATATGACCTGCTGTTAGCAAATAGTGTTTCCAACAGAATTCCTCTACATAAAATATCATATGCACATATGCCATATAATCAAAATTCTCAATATAATACAAACTTTCAATCTCAGTATATTCATCTATTAAAACTTCCCAATCAGGGGAATCATGTATACATGCCTATATCTGAGGCAAACATTTCACTGTATTAATCCATAACATATGCATAACATATTTTCTTTGCCATATAATGAGAAATATATTTGAAATCAAATACATCATGAGTTCATAAATCCATTTTCAAATACTATACTCTTCTTGAAACATATTTCAAATTGTAAGCATTTCAGATCATTTTAATGCATTTCAGAAACATATCAAAGTATAAATATCTCATAAACATAATCATATACATGCTCAAATATCAAGAAGAGTATAGAGCAAGCCATAGGAGAATCATCTACTCACAGGGTAAAGGCTCCAGATTGGACAGCCATAAAATGTACTTTTTCAATCTCTATTTGATCAAATTGACCTCAAAAACGTATCCGGAGGGTCCAAAAAATAAGAAAGCAACTTTGGGAACTTGATCACTATTGACCGCCGAAAAATACTATTCACGACGAACAAAAAGGCTGTTAGATTGCTGAAAATATACATATCCTAAGGTTTATCTAACTCTTGAATCCATCTACGGTGTCAGAATTTCAATTGGAGGTCTCTAAGTAAAAGATTCAGAATTTATCTTTTTTTGAGATTTTCTACTTCAGATCTACGGCGATTCAACGACTGATTTGAAAAATTAATCACTCAAAATAGTAGTATTCTTCGTCTTGAATCCAGTAACACCTTCAATTTTGAGATCGAAAGCCAATAGACACTCCAGATTTAGAGAAAAAATTAAAAATTACTATTCACTCACTATTCATCCGTTTCGATTTTCAAAAAGTCCGATAGCCTCATTTCTCCCCCTTCCACTTTTTATTTCTTTTTTTTTAATAATAATAATAATAATTTAATAATTGAATAATAGAATTTTATTTTATATAAATTCATATAAATTCCGTTTTTCATCCTAAAATATCCCAAAATTTTTAAAAAAATTACATTCTCATAAACATTTAATTAAACTCTTAAATCATGATTTTTTTTTATAAAAATCATAATAAAAAAATCTCAAAATAAATATCTTTTTACATATTAAAAGAAAGAATATTTCTAAAAATACAACAAAATTCATTAGAGGCCAATATAATTATTTTAAGTAAAACAATAATTATTTTAATTAAAAGTCTACTTACTTTTAGCAAAATATAATCATTTTTAAACAAATAAAAATATATTTTCTTATAGCAAAATATTATCATTTAAAAATAAAAATTACGCGTTAAAATATAAATTTTCATATTTTTTTGTACTTCTTTAACCCATATAGTAAATATACATATTTTCTACAGTTTTTATCCCTATTTTTGAAATTATCTCTTTTATTCCAAATTTTCTTTAATTGAAATTTTCGTTAAGTTTCACGGTTATTAAAATTTCCTTTGTGAGTTCTCTTATAAACATATCTACCAAGTTATTTACTTGGTTTTAAATATTGAATAATTATGATGATAAAATCACATATCAATGATTATTTTCAAGCTTAATATGACTGCATTTGTTTATGGTCCACAATATGCTAGACATATATAGCTTTATAATCATAGTACAAAGAAATTATTGGCTTTGGTTGTGGCCACAACACTTCACCTAGGAATTCTTCAATCATTTTTCTCTTTGTCCACTATTTTACAATAACCCAACTCATGTTCCATAATGGAATGAGTTACTTTATTTTCACTAGTTATTCAACTAGCATAAATTTTATCATTCCAATACCTTATGAAAGAATTTAAATTCCAATCCTATATTCATATTTCTTTCAATATATTCTAAGATTAACCAATTGCTTTCAACAACTAGCACTCGACTATTTCATATATACAGTAACTTGTACATTTTAAAATAATTTACTCTAGTATAACTATAATAATGTAGGCACTACAAGATTTCCTATGGCTGCAATACAATCAATCAAATAGTTGATCAACCATAGTTTAATTCCTTGTGTGAAAATTTTCTGAGGGATCTTTATCTCTTTTAAAACCAAGTGTTTAAACTTGACAACTTATTGATAGATTCAAGGATAAACCCCCGCTACTTTATTCTTTAATTTCATATTTGAGATAATATCTACTTCACAAAATCTTCACACTAATCAAATTTATTAACACATTACTCATCCCACATATAAGCATAAAAACATCACCCTATTCATTATCATTCTTATACTTATCTAATGAGACAAATAAATCAACAAATTTTCCATCTAGTTAACTATTTAAAATAGTCTTCACTAGATTTTATCATGTTTGAAACAAATTTGCAATCATAAAATTCACAAACGATATATATTATATTTTTTAACAATATGAAATTTAATAACAAAATCTTTTACTAATATGTCATGGCTTCATATAATTTACAATTTGTGCCACTAACACATAGTATTGTAAGAAATATATTCAATAGTTCCTAACATATTATGACACTAATAATTTTCATGTCATATACCCTTACAAACTAATTAAGTTTGGTGACAATTTGAAACATCACAAACTTACTTGATGATCAACAATGCACATTTACCATAAATTTCTAATCATTACACATGTGCATTGATACAAGCTTCACAAGATCTATGAGTACCTTCATATATAATTTTTTTTTATAATATTCCATATACAAACCATTACACTATATATTCTGAAATATTATAAAATCATACTATGTGCATATTTACTTTCTTTCTCACCTTCTCAAATAAATTTATTTGAAAAATAAATTTAATTGCAAAATTATGCAAATAAATTTTAATAAGATTACTAATCTATATTACACTCCTGTCCATTATGCCATGGTTCTTTTATCGCATGAACCCATCTCCATGGATGACATTAATCTCAAATCCATTAAGATTCTATTAACACCAGGGCATAATGTTCCTTACCAGTTTCGCTAATTGCATCAAGTTTAATATTTTTTAATCTGTCAAATAGTAGTTTTTTTTTGTTTTTTGTTTTAACCACTAAACCAGCGCGCAGACATTTTTTGAAAATTACTTATAAGCACCCAAGTAGCATGACGGTTTTCCTTGATTTTAAATCAATTTCAAACTACAAAAACGAGCCCCATAACATGGAAAACTATCATTCATGTATTTAACACCGTCAATTTTTTTTTAATATATATTGTCAAACAGTTCTCTTGTCCAGAAACTTCAAACACCCATGAACCTATCAACTTCATGGCTAGGACCGTGACTCACCGTGCAAAGCATTCAAACAGAAACGTTGTAACCCATTCAAGAGGTGCCAACCTTTTTTTAAAAAAAAATTACCAGAACCAGGATTAAGCGTTGCTACTGTTCCGTTCCTTATAAACGTTGCAACTCTTCCATTTCCTGGTAACACCCCTATGAAAGAAAACTTCCACTTATGCATACAAACCACCAATGTATACTATACCCAGTTTGCTTTTGTTTCTTGATCTAATTTTTTTAAAAAAAAAACCCAAGAAATTGCGTAAAAACCAATCGAAGAGGCACCATGGAAAAAACTTCCCAGAAAGTAACTGCCTCCATACCAGAAGCCACCCAAAACCGTCAACCAGCGCAAAACAATAATGAATCCCACTGAACCAGCGCAAAAAAGTCAATACAAATCCTATTGAGTAGTTAGATATCCATCTTTTAGGTTTTCCTTTTCTTATATTTCTATGGTTCAAATGATAACATGTCCTTCTGTGTAGCTATTTACCCACTAAAGCAGGTTCCATATATGCATGTATATATGAAAGCCATGCAATAAAAAAAATCTAAACCACACTTGAGGAAAAAAACCCATACCATAAAAAAAAATTAAACAGAAAGTCACCATTTGAAAGACTGCATGCATTTTATCTACTCGTAAGGCAAATTTGAAGACTAAATATTGGTAAAAACACCAAACAATTTGCATTGCCTCCAAACTCACAAGTCAAGCCAATTAAAATATGTATAATAGTTTAATTTCTTGCCAAAAAATATACTGTGAGCCAGAAATATATATATTATACAATCTTGTTATGATATAGACTATTCATATGCCTAGGGAATCAAGGCACATCTATGAATTGGCTTCTCTTATCTAATATCACGATCACATCAAGCATATAGCCATGTTCTGGAAAATAAAATGATTAGTAAGAGCATGCCTTAATTGTTAAACTTTGATACTTAACAACAAAATCATAAATACTTTGATCCAATTAATCAATCTCTGGGAGGTTGCCACTCGTAGTTCCCACTTTACATTTACTTACTTGAGTGTAGAATTTTGGGTAATCTTCACCTTTAGATGTTATCACCTTAAAATTGTTAGAAATATAGACTGGATTGAAGATGAAGTTGTGCCCAGAAACGTGTGTAATCACACTATTTTTAAGGTGATATTTGCCCCCACTACGTTTGCTACAGGGTATATGACAAATCACTCCTAAAAGTAATTTCAAGCACCCAGAGATTGACAGACAGCAACTTAAGTTGTAGAATTTTGGGTAATCTTCACCTTTAAATGTTATCACCTTAAAATTGTTAGGAATATAGACTGGATTGAAGATGAAGTTGTGCCCAGAAATGTGTGTAATCACACTGTCTTTAAGGTGATATTTGCCCCCACTACGTTTACTACATGGTATATGGCAAATCACTCCTAAGAGTAATTTCAAGCACCCAGAGATTGACAGACAGCAACTTCTAAAATCTCTCCTGTAAAACAAGTTGAAGTTTTAGAGAAGATAATGGAGGAAAATAATTGATATGTTTTCATTTTAAGTTTTAATCTCCAGACTCTTATTTATAATAAAAATATGATCAGATACAACTCTTCAATAAAGTTGTGACTTTTCTTAAAAAATTGTGCCTTCTATGAAAAGTTGTGATTTTTCTAGAAAGTTATACCTTTTCTGAAAAGTTATATCTGAACAATTTTAATTTTCAACTTTTTTTCAACACAAACCAGTATCCACTTCGTGTTTGACGATTTCAGCAGAAATTAGTGGAAGGAAATTGAAGAATGGCTTTTGCATGATCAAACCAGACTCCTCTTCGTCTTTGATGACTGCAACAGAAACCAGTGGAAGGAAATTGAAAAAGGGTGGCCTTTCCTTGATCAAACCAGAACAACGAAGACGGAACTGTGAAAAGAAGGGAAACCTTTGTGATTGGAGTGGCAAAACGTAAGAGTGAAAGGGTAGGGAGATGGTGTTTATATAGAGAAGGAGAAGAAATGATTTAGGAGACCTTGAGATTATAGGAAACCAGGAGATTAGTTAAACTGTGAATAAGCAGGTGTGTTGGAATTCATAACGCTTATACTATCCTGTTCCTCTTAGAAAAATAAATAAGAAAATGGCTTTGTAAATTTAATTAAAATAAATGACGCTTTCTTGAAAGTTTAATTTATAATAGTTAGTAATATGTCATATACGAATATGTGACAATATGTAATTAGATTTATAAATATATAATATAGCATTTATCTTAAAGTTTAATTTAATTAATCTAAGGTTATATGTGGGTGGGACACCAAATCCGCCAAAAGTACCCATGACCACATAGACCTCCATCATTTAAGACTAAGAGAGGTGTCATTGTGTCACAAAGGATGCTGGCTCAAAGCATCATCTTTATCCACATACATTTTTGTTTGTTTGTTTAATTGGCTTCTATTGGGATTAGAACTCGAGATTATCAGCCTTAAAAACAATTCCAATACTTTATTATATTCACAAAGCATTTCACCTATAATATTTTTTGAATTAAGACCAAATTTATATAATTTATTTCTGCTACAATAGCATTAACTGAAAAGAGAAAAAACTAAAATTTCTTTAATATGAAAAAACAAAAAAATGAAAAAAAAAATTCATGCTTTATTGTTTATATTAATTAATATATAATAGTTTATAATAAGACTTCTTAAAATAATTCTTGTGAAATTCTCATTTTCATCTTATTTTGATTACAAATACTGGATAGAGTAAGCAAACTCAACCTTTCTTCCTTGGCATTGGAACTTTGGTTTATAATTAAAAGGATCGTTTAACACTCACCTATAAGAATATGTTACCTTTAAATTTACGGACAAATTTAAAAATAAAATTGATTTTGACAAAACAATAGTTGAAAATTTTTGAAATCCCAACATACATTTTAACTGTAGACACATTTTGTGTGTGAGTTTTGTAAAGTCGGCCATATATTTACCAAAATCTTTGATCAAATCTGTGGCCAGCAAGAATTGGTTCGAGCCCCTATGAACGTCACTTCCTGTGAGGACTTTCTTGATCTTCCATGGATCCTCGTAGAGGTTCAACGTAGTAGAATAACCCATTGTCTCTCTTCTGGATTAGAACCTTGAACACTCTTTCTTGCAGCGTCAGGGTTAGGGTTCTTTCTCTTCCTCTAGACTTGAGGAGGAAAATGGGTTCTTCTAGTAGAGACTTCTTCGGTGGTTTCAGAAGAAACATTGGAACGAAATGAAAAGCTGTTGGTTTTCCATGATTAAACATGAACAAACAAAAAGGATGGAAGAGACAAAGGGAAAACAACGTGTTTGAGAACAAAAATGTGAGAGGGAACGGAGTTTATATAGAGAAGCTGTTTTATAGTATTTGACGAATCCAAATAGGAAGAGGTTTGGGCGAAGCCGTGCAAAGAGAATCAATTTAGGAAACCTTGAGATTTTAGGAAACCGATTAGGATCCATAACTGAGAATAATTAACTAACGTATACTTTGAAGTCATTTCAAATAATAACACTTATAATCTTCGTTTCCTTTTAGGCCAAGAAATAAGATAGACAAGTAAGATCCATTAAATTCTTTGAATTTTCCATGATTTCTTCAATTACTATATGTTACATGTTGTGGAAATTCGGGCTATTTTTCCACCAATAGCAAATTTAATGATGCTCGACAATGATAAATAAGAAGCAGAAAAGCAAATAAAAAGAACACCAGAAATTTGACAAGGTTCGGCCAATTATGCTTACATCCCCGGGCACCATTATAAATATATTACTTAGAAGAATACAAGAGAGAGAAGAAAAACTAAGCCTTTAGAAGAGGTAGAAGGCTTAAGTTTGGTGTGAAGTTTAACTAAAGGGGGAGGCTTCCTTTTATAGCCTAAGGAGCCTCCTAATTCTAACTTCTCTTCCGATGTGGGACTTGAGCCAAAAAACCAATAAATCTCCACCTTGGCGAATAAAGTCCCAAATAAAATTTACAAAATCTTCTCTCACAATAATGCTATCTCTAGTAGTGTTTTCAAATGCACCTATGGTGCTACCCATCTGCAATCTTCACAATATTGATCAAGTTCATACAATGTTGAAACTTGATCGATGTCACTATCTTGGTCATCATATCTACAGAATTTTCAGCTGTCTGGATCTTCTGAAGTAGTATTTCACCTTCTTCTAGAATCTCCTTTACGAAATGATATCGAACGTCTATATTCTTCGTGCATGCATGATAGACTTGGTTCTTGGTTAAACAAATAGCACTCTGACTATCACAATGCACCTTGACGTGTTTCTGACCAACTCCCAAGTCTTTTAGCAATCCTTGAAGCCAAATAGCCTCCTTAACAACCTCTGTAACAACTATATACTCTGCCTCTGTAGTAGACAAAGCAACTGTTGACTGTAAAGTAGACTTCCAACTAACTAGTGTCTTTGCAAGTGTAAATACATAACCGGTAGTTGATATTCGTTTGTCCAAATCACCAGCATAGTTGGAATCACAATATCCAACTACATATTGACCAATCTTTTTATCCTGCTCAAATAATAAACCTACATCCACGGTGTTTCGAATATACGGTAGAATCCATTTGATAACTTGCCAATGTCCTCTACCAAGATTATGTATATACCTACTCACAACCCCAACTTCCTATGAAATGTCAGGTCTCGTACACACCATAGTGTACATCAAGCTACTAACAGCGTTTGCATAAGGAACTTTTGCCATATATTCTCATTCAGCATCATTCTTCAGAGATAAATCAGCACTAATTTTCATATGAGGAGCAAGCGGAATAGTCACAGATTTTGACTTGTCATTCATGCCAAAATGTTGCAGCACCTTTCTTAGATATTGTTTCTGAGTTAGACGAAGTTGCCCCAATTGTCTGTCTTTGTTTATCTCCATGCCGAGAATCTTTTTAGCTTCCCCTAAATCTTTCATCTCAAATCCTTGCTTCAGTTGAGCTTTCAGCTTGTCAATTTCTCCTAAATTCCTTGATGCTATCAATATATCATCAACATAAAGAAGGAGATAGATAAAAAAAATCCATCTTATAGCTTGCGTAAATCCACACAATGATCATATTTACTTCTTGTGTACTTCTGCCCCAACATAAACTTGTCAAATCGCTTGTACCACTGTCTTGGAGATTGCTTCAATCCATATAATGATTTTTCAAGTTTACATACCATATTTTCTTTTCCAGTAGCCTTGAACCACTACAAGAAAAACGGAATTTAACGACGGTTTTTTAGTGGTTTTAACGACGGTTTTAACCGTCGCTAAAACCTTTAACGACGGCTACAAAAACCGTCGTAGAATCGATAATTTAACGACGGTTTTGAAAACCGTGGGTATTCCGTCGTTAAACCATATTTAACGACGGTTTTAGAACCGTCATTAAATTTTTTTTTGTGACGCCATTTTAGCTACGGTTTTTTAGCGACGGTTTTAAACCGTCGCTAAACCTATCTTTTGCTTTAACGACGGTTTAAAAACCGTCGTTAAACACTTTTTTTTTAGAACGAAATCAAATAATCAATCCTTTAACCATGGACAGAGATTAAGCTACACCTTCTGCCTTTCGCTTATAGATTGTTAGTTTATTTTAATATTTTTTAAGATTCTTATAATTGTATCTCCAATAATAATAATATCTATAAAAGAAAAATTCAACAATAAAAAATTAACTAAACTTTAGAATTACAACTGATATTTAAATAGAGAGAAGATGAGGGAGAAGTATTCTTCATAAAGACTTACATCATTGTTGCTTCTTCGTGAAAAAAATAGAGACAAAATAAAAAGAGAAGCATTTTTTACAATAAATCTAGTAGCCTAATCGAAAGAAGAAACCTTCTCTAAATGAAAAATAAAGGAGAGAAGATGAGAGTGAAAAATGGGGGGAAGATGTGTGAGATTTATAGAAAAATTAGAGTATTTAACGACAGTTTTTTAAAAACCGTCGTTAAAAACGCGCCAGAATTAACATTCAAATAACAATTTTTAGCGACGGTTTTTAGAAAACCGTCGCTAAATAACGACGGTTTTCTAAAAACCGTCGTTACAAATGCGCCAAAATTAACATTCAAATTATAATTTTTAGCGACGGTTTTTAGAAAACCATCGTTATTTAGCGACGGTTTTCTAAAAACTGTCGTTAAAAACGCGCCAGAATTAATATTTTTAGCGACGGTTTTTGAAACCCGTCGCTAAAAACTGACAAATTTAAAATGTGAGCAGAAATAACAATTTTTAGTGACGGTTTTTTGAAAACCGTCGCTAAATAACGACGGTTTTTTGAAAACCGTCGCTAAAAGTTGAAAATTTTTAAAAATAACAAAAATTAACAATATTTAACGACAGTTGTTTGAAAAACCGTTGCTAAATAGAGACGGTTTTTTAAAAACCGTCGCTAAATAACCACGGTTTTCAAAACCGTCATTATTTTATGTGTTAAGGACGGTTTTTGTTGTAGTGAACCCTTCCGGCTGAGTCATATAGATTTCCTCCTCCATGTAAAAATGCAGTTTTTACATCAAGTTGAACTAGTTCCAAATCCAATTTAGCTACCAAGGACAATAAGATTCTAATGGAGGAATGTTTCACCACTGAAGAAAAAACTTCATTGTAGTCAATTCTCTCCATCTGAGCATAGCCTTTACCTACCAATCTTGCCTTGTAGTGAATGCTTTTCTTGTCAGGAAATCCTTCTTTCTTGGCATATATCCATTTGCATCTAATAGCCTTCTTTTCTTTTGGTAGACTTGCTAGCTTCTATGTCTGATTCTTATGAAGAGACTGCATCTCTTCATTCATAGCATTCCTCCACTCTTCATATTCAGAACTTTGAACTATTTCTTGATAAGTGGTAGAAATTTCATCATTCACTATCATAGATGCATGAGCCACCATATCACTGAATCGAGCAAGTTTGTGTCTTACTCGTTGTGTCTTTCTTAATGCAATTGGTTCTTGTTACTGTGGAGGTTCTTGGGTTGGAACCTCTTCTTCATTTGACTCCTCTTCTGCCATAGGAGTTTCTCCATCTTTATACATAACTGGGTCAATTCTCCTTTCAAACTCCACCTGCTGCGAAGCACTATTGATCTATTAAATGTCATCCTTCTTCAACATGGCAGATTCATCAAAGATAACATCTCTGCTAAGGATTATCTTCTTTGTTTCAAGACATCAGAGGCGGTATCTTTTAACACCAGTAGTGATCCCCATAAAGAGCGCCTTCTTGGCTCTCGGATTCAACTTCAATTCCTTCACATGATAGTATGCAGCGAAACCAAACACATGTAAGGAATCATAATTAGTAACAGGTTTTCTAGACCAAACCTCCAAAGGTGTTTTACCACCAATTGCAATTAATGGTAAATGATTAACAAAATGGCTTGCATATCTCACAGCCTCAGCCCAAAATTGTCTACCCAACCCAGCATTGGACAACATACATCGAACTTTCTCCAGCAATGTTCAGTTTATGCGTTCAGCCACCCCGTTTTATTGTGGTGTATTTCGAACTGTAAAGTGTCTTACGATACCTTCATCTTGACAAATTTTATCAAACATATCACTTTTGTAATAACCGTAAAATTTAACGAAAATTCCAATTAAAGGAAATTTAGAATAAAAGAGAGAATTTTGACAATAGAGATAAGAATCGGTGAAAATATGTATATTTATTACATGGATTAAAGAATTACAAAAGAAATATGAGAATTTATGTTTTGGCGCGCTATAAGCAAATATATTTTTGTTTATGTAGATATGATTATGATTTGTTAAAAGTAAGTGGACTTTTAAGTAAAAGAAGTATTGTGTTGCTTAAAATAATTATACCGGCCTTTATTGAATTTTTATGATATTTTTAGAAATATTCTTTATTTTAATATGAATAAAGATATTTGTTTTGAAATTTGTTTTATTATGATTTTTATCAAGAAAATTCATGATTTAAAAGTTTAACTAAAGATTTATGAGAATGGAAATTTTTGAGATATTTTATGATGAAAAACGGAATTTATATGAATTTTTATAAAGAAAAATCCTATTATAAATTATTTAATAATTATTATTATATTAAAAAAATGCAATTGATAAAACGAAACCGGGGGGGCAGAGAGTCAGTTTCAAGAAAGAGAAAGATAATTTTGCATAGTGAATGAATAGTAATTTCAAACTTTATTTTTCGATCTGAGGTACCGATTGACTTCTGATTTCAAAACTGAAAGTGTTACTGGATTCAGGACGAAGAGTACTTCAGTTTTGATCGATCAGTTTTTCAAATCAACCGTTGAATCGCCGTAGATCTGAAGTAGAAAATCTCGGTAAAAGTGTTTTCTGGCGATGAATAGTGGTAGTGAATAGTATTTTCCGGCGATGAATAGTGGCAGTGAATAGATGAATTTTGAAATGTATTGAACATGTGATTTTTACATGTATTTTTTATTATATGGCAAATAAAATGTGTTATGCACATGATATTGATATTTACAGTGATATGTTTGCCTCGGATATGGGCATATATATATGTGATTCCCTGATTGAGAAGTTTTGACAGAGGAATATACTGAGACTGAAAGTCTGTATTATATTGAGAAATTTATACTGAATTCTATGGTATATGTGCATATAGTATTTGTGGAGGAATCCTATTGGAATCACTGTCTGCTAACAGCAGGGAATGTTAGCCCCGGTGCACCTTGATACCTCAGCTAGCAGGGGTGGTGCTAGCCTCGTGTGTCGGCCAACACACGGGAGATATTGTTATAGGGGAGAGCGGGATGCCTCCTATTATTGTTATCAGGAAGAGCGGAATGCCTCCTATATTGTTATCGGGGAGAGCATGATGCCTCCTATTATTGATATGTGATTTACCCTCCCTTGCTGTGTGCTTGGGATTATTTATTGTATTGGTTCTAATAGGAAAACCTCCTAAAGCATGTGAAATCTTTTATTGCATCAAAGTATTTGTTTATAACTGTATTGTACGGTATTTGGTTTTGAATATTGGGCTATATTGTGAAATGTGGATATTTGAAATACGGGTTCCATATGGATGTACTTCTGAATTGTACTTTCTATATGATAAACTTTAAAGTATAAGTCATCCATATGCTAACATAAGAGGTTATAGAGGGTTTTATCTGCTCACTGAGTTTTAAAACTCACTACAAGTTGTGGATATATTTTTCAGATAAGGAGACAGAGTCTGGTCCTGCGGATAGGTGATCAGTTAGACTGTTTACTCTATGGGTGAGCCTATGTTGCTTCCAAGGCTCACGTTATTTGTATTGTATTTGTATTTGTATTCTATAGTATGCTCTGAACGTCACAGGCAAGATCATTGCTTCTACTGTTACTCTGGTGTTTATAGACGTAAACTGTATATTGTATATGTGTATGGGAACCTATATGTATTGGTTTAAATGATAAAGAATGGCATTATGTACATTTATGGAAAATATATGTGTATGGTATATGGATTTCACGTGCCCTAAAATTAGGGTTGTGACAACTTTGATTTTCAACTCCATTGTCTGTTCTAAGCCGTTTGATCTTTTTGCCAGTCTAAATTTCAATCATCTTTTTCCACTTAAGGAAACAATCTAACACTTCATCTTTTGACTTCATAGTGTACACCCACACTCTTCGAGAGAAGTCATCAACAAAAGTAACATAATAGTGTTTTCCTCCCAAAGAAGTTGTCTTGGAAGGACCCCACACATCAGAGTGAACATAATCCAGAATACCCTTGGTATCATGGATTGTAATGTCGAATTTCATTCTTTTCTGCTTTCCCATCACGCAATGCTCACAGAAATTCAACTTACAGGTTTTCAAAATTTTCAATAATCCTTGCTTCGCCAAAATTTGCAAAGATTTTTCACCTGCGTGCCCCAATCGCATATGCCACAATTTAGTTGCATCTAACCCTTCATCTTCTAGAGTTGCAACTGCAGCTGTCCCAACAATTGTATTACCATCATAGTAATACAAATTATTCTTTCGAGTGCCTTTCAATATCACTAGAGCTCCAGAGACTATTTTCAAAACTCTATCTTGCATTGTCACAGTTAATCTTTTGGATTCTAGGACTCCCAAAGAGATAAGATTCTTCTTCATGTCAAGTACATACCAGACCTCTGTCAAAACTCTAGTTAATCCATCATGGTTCTTTAAGTAAATTGAACCAATCCTAGTTGTTTCACAAAATGTGTCGTTGCCCATGTAAACAACTCCACCGTCTATTTCTTTAAACTCAAAGAACCACTCTCGAATATGAAAAATATGTTGGTTGTATGCTGAGTCAAACAACCACTTGTCAGATCGCCTTATGGAGGTTGTAGCAACTAGTGAAGGATCTGAATCTTCATCACTATACTCAGCAGCACATGATTGTGCAACAGCTTTGCCTTTTTTAGCTTTGCCCTTATTTTTCAATTTCAAGCAATCTTTCTCCTAGTGCCCATTTTCTCTACAAAAGGCACATTCATCTTTACTCGGTCTGCCTCTCAGCTGAAATTTCCCTCTTCTTCCTTTCTTCTGAGGGAAACTTTCTCTTTCCCATGAAGTAACATAGCTTCTATAAATTCATAATTTTCAAGTAGTGAAAACAGCAACATTAATTCCAGATCTTCATCTTTGAAAGTTTCATCAAGGTTTCTCAAATCAGCTACTGCCTTGTTAAAAGCAGTAATATGATTGTTCATGGTGGTACCCGATTGATAACTAAACCGGAACAACTTCTTCTTCATAAAGAGCTTATTGTGACCGCTCTTCTTTAGGATTTTCTCTTCTAGCGCCTTCCACAGCTTACTTGCAGAAATTTTCTTTAAGAATGAACATTTTTGCTCTCTGAAAAGACATGATCGAATAGTACCACACGCCAACCGATTGATGGTCTTCCATTCTTTTTTTTCAATTTCTTCTGGTTTCTCCTCTTCAATAGCAATGTCTAGACCTTGTTGGAAAAGAACTTCTAGAACTTCACCTTGCCACATTCTGAAGTGACCTGTACCGTAAATAATCTCCACTGCAAATCTTGTATTTGGCACAGCAAATCTTGTCAAAATTGACGACGAAGGAGCTGTCGAAGTTAATGTAGTGAAAACTGTGGCTTTTTGAGTCTACTCCTTATCATCTGTCATTTTAGCTCTAAAGGGGGCGTTTGGTTGAAGTTAAGTTTTTAACTTTCCCAGGAAAGTTTAGAAATAAAAACATGGCCACGTTTGTTACAAGAGATATAATTTTATTCCTGGGAAACTTTTATTCCCAGGAATACAAATTGTAAAAGGCATTGGAAACTTATTTTTGGCCAGACCTAATCCCAATCCCACGAGACCATTTGCACCGTGACATTTCTCTCCTTCCTACGAGACCATCTTTGTTGGCGTCTTCCCCCGAGACCTGGGCTCCTCCTTGTCTCCTTCCTCCTCTTGTGCCGCGAGAAGGCGAGACCATCACCATCTCCTCCTGTGCCACGAGACCTGGGCTGCTCTGCACTCTCAGATTTCTGCTCCTCTGCACTCTCAGGCTCCTTCCTGCACTATCAGATTTCCGCGAGACCATTGGCTGGTTAAGGACTTCAAACCCAGTTCCATCTCCATTTCATTTAACTAGAAGTGTCTTCTGGACTGCATCCTACTTAACTTTGCATTTGACCTATCCCACAGGAGGGAATTGCAAATCCAACATACAATTCTTCTTTTTGGTTGATGCTATTCGATTTTATCAATTGAGCTTTGTTTGGCAATTGTTGGGCATCTTTTGATTAATCTCAAATTATTATTTTTCCAATAAACATCATTTATGAAAATCCAATTGTTGCAGATTATATTGTTCAGAGAAAGCTCAATAGCAGGAGCTCTTTTTTTTTTATGCAGAAAGAAATTAATGAAATTTGTTTCATTGCCACAGTAGGAAGGAGATCGTTAAAGGGGTGAAGTAAAAGTTGGAAGTAGAATAGTCGAGGCTGAGGAAAATCTAAAACCCACATATGCTTTTGCATTTGAAAAGAAAAAAAAGACATGCTGGTGTTGGGGCTTCTAGTTAAAGGTTTAGAAGAAATAGTACAAAAATTATTCTTAATTTTCATTCCTGCCAGCACCATAAAATTATAGTCCAGATTTTAATTCCTGAAAGAAGCTTAAACGATTCGATTATTGTTTTTGTCTTTTCGCTTTATATAGCTATCTCAAGCCATTCCCATCCTTTATTATTGTAAAGTATAATCCTTCGGTTGTCTTTCACATCTTTTTCTAAAACATTAATTTCTTGTATGTCAGTTTTATTACCCTTCACTTCTTATTTATACCCATTACAAAACCTTCAAATGAAACCCTTTCTTTTCTGCTCATTCCTCTGATCAGCATCTACTTTATTGGGAGTCTTGTAAAATTGAACTTTTTTAGAATTTATCTTTTGATTGGCAGAGTTATGAATGAAGATAATTTTGCCATTACTTCATCATTATTATGGTTTTTGTGGTGTATAGTGATTGATGTTTGTATCCTATTTCCGTAATCTTCTTGATTTGTTAATATGATATTATCTCAAGGAGTTTCTTTGTGCAGTCTTGTCACAAGTTTCACTTTAAGTGCTAAGAGTAAGTCAATTCATTGGGTTATTGGTGTCTGGACAGGATTTGCTTGATGTAATTAATGTTGTTTGCTTACATCTAGTTTAAATATATGCTTTTGTACAGCAAGAAACTGTGTAAAGTCACTTGGCTTTTGCATAAAAATGAATAAGGACAATCAATAGTGTGGTTACATAAGAAGATAAGATTTTCATCAAAATAAATTAGGACAAAAAACCTATACTGTTCTGGTTTTATTTGTTTTGATTTAGATTGAGTTTGAGTATTGGATGATATATAGGAATTGTGTAATGAATGATATACAGGAATTATAAATAGTTTTATTTGGTTGTTTTGAAACTGTTGTATTTTGAGAATGTCCATTTTATAAGGGAGACTCTATCGAAATTTTTGGAGAACTTAAAAAATAAAAAAATTGAATTTGTGACTATGCTAAATAAATTTAGTCTATGCTAAATGAATTTATTTCATGTTCAAATGTATTGTGAAAATTAATTATTTTAATATAGATTCTAATTTAGTTTTTTTCTTATGCGAGTTATTTGACTTAATGAATCATGGATCAATTGCAAAGAACAAGGAAGATGAGGATTATTGCAATCTTAGTTTTGTATTTAGAAATGCTAAATGATTTTATTGTGGCGTTGATGTCAGTTTACGTATATATCATAATCGATTATCTTAGACATCGTAATAATAGGAATTGAGATTCATATAGTCGACATCGAGTGAGGGAAGTTAATTTTGATAGAGTGGTGTTTGTTTCAAATTTAGCCTGTGTAGAAAATATTAAGATGGATAGGAGGAGCTTCCATTCCTTATGCCATATGATGAGAGTGGTAGGTCAATTAGAGCCATCTAGGAATATGGGAGTGGAAGAGATGGTGGCAATCTTTTTACATATAATCTATCATGATGTTAAAAATAGAATCATTAAAAGACAATTCATGAGGAGTGGTGTGACCATTAGTAGGAGATTTAGTTATGTTTTGCTTGCCATCTTAAGATGCCACAAAGAACTTCTTAAAGAACTTGAGCCAATTCGGGAAAATTGCACTGATGAGAGATGGAAATGGTTTAAGGTAATTTTTTTGCAATTTTTCCTTTGAAACATAAATAGAAGTTGTTTTTAATTTTTTTGAATTTCAGTAACTGTGCATTTTTTTTGTTCTGAATGTAGAATTGCTTAGGAGCATTAGATGGAACTTATATAAAGGTTAATGTATTAAAAGCTAATAAACCTAGATACAGAACAAGAAAGGGAGAACTGGCAACCAATGTCTTGGGAGTTTGTTCTCAAGCATGCAATTTATTTATGTCTTGGCTGGGTGGGAGGGTTCAGCTGCGGACTCTAGGGTCTTAAGAGATGCTATCTCTCGTAGGAATGGTTTAAAAGTCTCTCAAGGTACTTTATGTACTTATATGATATTACATAATTCGTGTTAATTGTTTCTGATATATTTTAATCTAAATTTGTATATTTTACAATAGGTTATTATTACTTATGTGATGCTGGATATATGAACAGGGAAGGGTTTCTATCCCCTTATAGAGGACAAAGGTATCATTTAAATGAGTGGAGGAATGGATCATAGTCTACAACCCCACAAGAGTATTTTAATATGAAACATTCTTCTACTAGAAATATAATTGAGAGATGCTTCGGATTGTTAAAAGGATGGTGGGCAATTTTAAGGAATAAATCATTTTACCTAGTTAAGACTCAAGTGAGGATAATTACTGCATGCTGCTTGTTGCATAATCATATCCGACGAGAAATGCCTGTGGATCCATTGGAGAGAGAAATAATAGAGATGGAAGTTGACAACAATGAGGATGTCATGCTTAGAGAAATAATTAGATATGTTGAGGCAAGTAATGCTTGGAGTCTATGGAGAGACAACCTTGCAACAGAAATTTTCAATGCTTGGAGAGGAGGCAACACTGAAATATTACCTATTGTTATGCTTTTAGTTATTTCAATTGTCTATGAATCTTTGTAATGAACTTGTGTTGATTTATTCTTCTTTGACATTATTTACTTATTTGATGTAATGGATATTGATTTATTTTTGATAAACTTCCACTTTTATTTATTTGTGCTTCACTATTGATAATTTTTATCTTGTATATACTTGTATTTTTTTATCATTTGTATGTCATAAAAGAACATGGAAAAATCAAGCCAATCAACTTTAATGGGTAAAAAGCATCAATGGACAAGAGATGAAGATGCATAGCTTGTGGAGTGTTTGTTGGAGCTTGTGGCATGCAGAAAGTGGATTACAGACAATGGCACATTCAGATCTGGATACCTAAAGCAGCTAGAGCAGTGGCTTCAACAAAAAATGCCAGGTTGTGGGTTGAAAGCCAATCCACATATTGAATCAAGAGTAAAGCAGCTGAAGAAACAATATTGTGCTATAGCTGAAATGCTGAGGGCAAGTGGATTTAGGTGGAACGACCAAGAAAAAATGATAGTGGTGGAAAAGGACTTATTCAGAGATTGGGTAAAGGTAATGATACAATTATTTAGCTTATGTTGTAAGTATCATTTGTATTTATGTTATAGTAACTTTTGTTCTTTTGGAATACAGGTACATCCAAATGCTGCAGGTTTGTTCAAGAAGCCAGTTCTTCATTTTGATGACTTGGCATTGGTGTTTGGAAAGGATAAAGCCACTGGGATGGATGCTGAAGATCCTGCTAATACAGTTGAGGTGATAGATAGAGAGATGCAAGAAAATTCCTTTTTTACAAGCGATGATGTGGACATTAATGAGGCTCCAATTGATTCTGTGGCTGAGACACAGCTTCCACACTCTCCTGGTCATTATTCCAGTCACACTGGAATTGGGGCTTCAAGAGGCCAAGATTATGCATCTAGTGGCAGAGGGAAGAGGAAGAGAACCACTAGAAGTGATGCTGTTATTACTCAACTTTCAGATACCATACAAAATTTAGGAAAAGTGTATGAGAGCACCAAAGACAACATTGGTGACCTTTCTGGGTGCTTCAAGCATGAAAAAGAAGGAGCGGAAAGGAGAATGCAAGTAATTGAGGAATTGAAGAAGATTGAGCTGTTGACTGATATGGAAAGAAAAAAGGCTAGGTCTATAATCACAAAAGATCAAAGTGTAATAGACTTCTTCTTTACTATTGATGCAGAGTTGAAAGCTCTTTATGTGCAACAAATTTTAGCAACAAACAACCATTAACTGCACTGTATTGTTAATTGAGCTTTTTATGTTTTCATGTCTTATGTTGGACTTCTACTAGTAGAAAAGACAATGGTTGCACTATATTGAGAAATCATATGTTGTCTTTGATTTGTTATACTGATTTTATATTGTCCAGTATTTTGTTAAAAGTATTGGTGCTGAAATTATATGTTATCTTTGATTTTTAATACTGATTCTAGCTTGTGGAGTGTTTTTTAGAAGCATTGATGCTGAAATCATATATTGCCTTTGGTTTGACGATTGGATTAAAGTATATTGTTCTGATTTTATTTATCTTGATTTAGATTGAGTTTGAGTATTGGATGATATACAGGAATTATCTACTGGATGATATATAGAAATTGTAAATTGTTCTATTTGATTGTTTTGGAACTATTGTATTTTTTGGAATATCCATTTTATAAGGGTGACTCTGCAGAAATTTTTTTCGAACCTAAAAAAACCACTGAAGTTGCTTGCACTAATGGTACCAAAAAATGAATAGTTAAGCATTGACGTCTGCAATTTTGACCATCTACACCAATACCAATAGAATGCATAAATGTTAACAACACAGATATTTGTACACTATATAGTAAACAAAGTTCATTTGATGGTATTCGCGTATCAAGTATTGATAGGGATCCTAAGTTTGCGATATCATGATCTATATTTTTTTTAGTATTAATCTCAATCATGAACTCCCCTGTACCTATTAAATAGTCTGGGGTTGCAGAAAGGAGCTGTAAGAAAAAAGACTCAACATTTGCAAATTATTGATATAAAATATAATTTATTGGCCAAACGAAGACTTTTTAATGGAAGAGTTTTCCATAACTTAATAAAATATCCTGGCCAATTTTATTTTTAATTTTACAATGTAACTTATTGCATTCAATTCTCAGAGCACTTGTTTATAATAGCTAACGCTACATGTTCAAAATGATAACAGCGGCAGATGTTTCATATTAATTCTATATTGTCCAATATTTTTTTAGAAACATTGGTGCTGAAATTTTATATTGATAATATAATAATTTTCCCTTTAGGAATATAAATTTTTTAACTAATATTCATAGTTGAATAGTATAGACACAAGGGGCTTATTTGAAATTGGTTGTAGTAGTAAATTAGAGTAGTCAAATTTTTTAAGGACATTTTTGTAAAAATACATTACATTCCTGGGAATATCCTGTATCAACCAAACATGGGAATAAAATTCTGATGGAAATTTTGATAAATATTCCCAAGAAAGTATGTGATAACCAAACATATCTATCTTACTTTCCTGAGAATGAGATTCCTGGAAATATAACTTTTCTGGAAATAAAATTTCCCCTGAACCAAATACTACCGAAGTGTAAAAATTATCAATAATAATTTAGCCTGAAAAAAATGCACCAGGAAAATTCTCAGGAAAAACTGGAGGGATCACACGGTCCCACTTAAAAAGCAGTTTCTTTAGACAAAACTTTCCTAGACATGCACTTAATTAAACAATATATTACTAGCAATTTTAACACCAGCTTACAAAAAAATCTCAAGAAATTTTTTATGATGTGAAAGATCAGTTAAAACCGCAACCACAGAGCATACTAAAATTTTCAAGAGAAATCGCAACCAATGGCTCTAATACTCATTGTTATAAAAATTCGGGCTATTTTTCCACCAATAGCAAATTTAATGATGCTCGACAATGATAAATAAGAAGAAGAAAAGCAAATAAAGAGAACACCAGAAATTTGACGAGGTTCGGTCAATTATGCCTACATCCCCGGACACCACTATAAATATATTACTTAGAAGAATACAAGAGAGAGAAGAAAAACTAAGCTTTTAGAAGAGGTAGAAGGCTTAAGTTTAAGGGGTGTTTGGTAGAGGGAATTTTTTTGGATTCCTAGAAAACTAAACTTGAGAAAGTTTAATTTCTATGTTTGGTTTCTAAATTTTAAAACAGGATTCCCAGGAATTCTGGATTCTTGGGAATGATTTTTTATAAGGATTCCCATCAAAAGTTTCCCATGTAGGGGAGTAGGAATCTAAGTTTTCCATTCCATGGGAATCTTTTTAAAATATAAAAAGACAATAATGTTCTCCATTTTGTCATTTTTTCTTTTATCTCTCTCTTACACATCTCTCTCTCACTCGTACTTTCTCTCTCATGCATTTCTCTCTTACTTTCTTTCTCATAATTTTTTTCTCTTCTCTATCACTTTCTCTGTCATTTCTGCACTTACTTTCTCTCTCTCTCATCTTAACATAAGTAAGGATATTTTTGGAAAAGTACTATAATTCCCAAGAAAGTTCTATTATAACCAAACATAGTAATAAAAGATTTCCAGATAAATATTTAAAGCCAACCAAATGTATTTTGTACATTCTCAGGAAACATGTTTCCCAGGAAAGATGATTCATAGGAATGAAAAATGTTACTGCGTACCAAATGCTCCCTTAAAGTGAAGTTTAACTAAGGGGGAGGTTTCCTTTTATAGTCTAAGGAGCCTCCCAATTCTAACTTCTCTTCC